>CAJNDT010000060.1:0-321180 GCA_905221615.1 Symbiodinium sp. CCMP2592
CTTTAGCCGGTCGCGCCCCGCTCCACTGACTTATCTGTATCACGTGGACGATCAAGACCCGATCTGTAAGAACGTGACATCCTACGGCCATCACGGGGTGAGGTGGGCAGAGGAGGACCCGCGTTCTCTGGATCAGATCGTGTGGGAGCTCTGTTGGCTTTAGTCGCCGACTGACAAAACAGAAAGGCAGAGGAAGACTGCAAACGCAGCTCCTCAGGGTTGGGTTCGAGTTGAGTCGTATCGTGAGGTTGAAGTGAAGTATTTTTACAGCTTTAGCCTCGGACAACACGTCAACTCCAAGTCAAGCCCTTGTGTCAACCATGCCATTAGGAATCCTCACTGGAAATTTCATCGTCAAGCACACCCCCTAGGGCTTCGGCACTTAGCGTGCGCCCGGAGGCAGCTAGACAGTCGGATTCATCAAGTTCGGGGCCAATTCGGAGGAACCGGGCTAGATCATTGTCGTATGGACCCGCATCGAGGTCTTCATCCCTGCAACCGGCACCAACCTTTGCAGCGAATGTTGGCCCTGCCAGTAGTCAAAGCCCAACCGGCCCGAACACGAGCCATCAGGAGTTGCACTTGCACCAACATGCCCATAGGCAGCAGGTTCAGGTTGGAGTTGACCCGGTAACCCATGCGAACATGCAATCCGAAGCAACAACTGCCGTTATGAACGCGAGAGCTGAGACGGCAGCCGTGTTCGGTGAAGCTGAAGCAGTGATTCTGTCTCTAAGATCAGAGAACCAACAGCTAGGTGCCCAGGCCGCCGCGATTCAAGGTGAGTCGTATGCCGCCATACAGGCGCTAAGGTCCGAAAACCAGCAGTTGGGTTCACGCGCTTCGGTGATTCAGGGTGAAGCTGAAACGGTGATCGGAAACCTCCGAACTGAGAACCAACAGCTAGGAGAGATGAATCGCGAGCTCAACCAGAGACTCGAAAAGCAAGCTAAGATGATCCTTGAGCAGCAAGAGTTATCTAAGGCTATGCATCAACAGCTAATCGCACTTCAGTCGCATGTGCAAGCTGCCGAACCAAAGAACCCAAGCATCCCTCCATCGGCCATCCCCGCGAGCTCTACCCAAAATGGCGCGGATCAGGCTGCGTCTGCATTCAACGCATTGCAGGCACTCGCGGGTGAGGTTGGGGGAACAATGCGAAGGATTGAACAGGCAATTGAGGTAGCCCTTAGTCCCAAAGCCAAAGCAAAGAAGCAGAAAGCTAAAGCCGAGGCTACAGCTAGGGCCATTGCACCATCAGTTGCGTCTCCAATTCCCGCTAAGGCTTCCGGTTCTAGTGGTTCGATTGCCCCGGGTCCGGTTGAGTTTGGATTGCCAGCGTACCAATGCAGCCGTAAGAGCATCTTCACGGGTAGATTGCATTCCGCAACACCCGCTCCTCCACCTCCTCCACCACAGAAGCTAAAGCCCCAAGTCTTCGACATAGCAGATGAAGATGACTTTGATGAGCATGGTGAAGATGAGGGTGATGAGGACGGAGAAGACTTCGAGGATGATCCAATCGTCCCCGTTGCGGCTCACGAGCCTGAAGATGACAGAGATTACGAGTCTAGCATTTATAAATACAAAGACCTGAAAGACATCAAGCTTCCCCAAATTCCGGGTTCTAGCGTTGAGTTCAGGGCTTACCGCAATTCGGTGCTAACACAGATTGCGTCAATCGATTGCAGCGGCAAAGCCGTCCTGTTGAAGTGGCTTCAGAAGAGCCTTGATCCATCAGGTAGCATTGCATTGACACGGTCGCTTCAGCAGGATTGTGAGGGTTTGCCTAGACTTGATGGGTGGATCTCCGCATGTATCAGTGATGCGAAACACCTAAAAGGTGAATGGGGATTGCAAGCGCAGTCGTACTTGGAAAGGTGTCACGCATCTGGAACGATGCCATCGGGTCGTGCACTCTTGTCCATTCTTAGCAGAAGATACCGGATAGATAAAGTGCGCGGGCCATTGGTGACGCTACAATCCTTGTTCGATTTAGAACCTGACTCATTTTCCTACCAATCGCTTGTAGCCTTCAAACAACGCGTCGAGTACGTGTTGAATGGCTTACCGGAGCGGCAATGGCCAGACGCCGAAACAATGTTTTCCTGGATCTACTCACGGCTAAAGGGATGCAGGATGCTTTCACGCACCATTGATCGGGTCAAAGATGCCAAGCCGGGTTCCAAGCGTAGGACATTTGAGTACATTTGGAACGGGCTCGAAGAGGTTCTTGCAGAAGTGCGCGAGGATCGTAACGAGCAAGCGCTCAAGGATTCACTCAAAGAGGATTCCAAACAGAAGCCGAAACCAGATGCAAATGCGAAAGCAGCCGCGGCCAAGGCTACGCCCGCCGCTCCTGCTGCAAAGGCAAATGCAAAGGCTAAGGCCAAAGGCCAAGGCAATGACAAGCCCCCGAAGGTCCCGAGCAAAGCAACTCCAGGAGTCACCGACGCCAATCGTGGTGCCGGTGAGGGTGCCAACAGGGACAAAGGCAAAGGTAAAGGGAAAGGCGGGGGTAAGGATGGCAAGGCCAAACCTCAGAAACCTCCAGCTGCAAAGGATTCGTCAGCAGAACAATCCGGCCAAAGGCCAGCGTGCTTCTTCTACCCAAAGGGAACATGCACTAGGGGAAAGGATTGCCCTTTTGAGCATGTAGATGCACCAAAGAAAGCTGCTCCATCAAAGGCCGCCCCAAAGGTGCCTGCCGGAGTCGCCATGTTAGCAGCCGCGTCGACGGGCGCGGGTGCATGCAACATCCCTTCATCATTTGTTCGCGGTTTCAAAGCCACATGTCGCTTGATCACCGCTCCCTTTCGTGTGTTTGCCCGCTTCGCGGCAGCACTCTCTTTTGCATTGCCCGCAACCGTGCATCATTCGCATGATCGCATTGCTGCGACAGTCAGTAGACCTAACTGTTCAGGGGGGTCGTACTTCCTTGATTGGGTTGCTGATTCTGGGGCAGGGAGAAGCCTGCTAAGCCAATCCGCGCTTGCAGATCAGGGCATTTTGACTGATATGTTCAGCGATCACATCCGGTCAACCAAGCCGTTGCAGTTTGAAACCGGGAATGGTGTGACGAGCAGTGGCACCTTCCTTACTACAACGAGCGATGCTTTTGGATCAGTAGAATCCTATGTTCTGCAAAGCTGCCCGGTAGTGCGGTCTTTAGGCCAACTAGTAGAGTTGCAGCGAAAACCTTTCGTTTGGCTTCCTGGTAGCATGCCGTTCTTCGGTAGTGACGAAGATTGCATCCAGATCACTTGGGATTCGGATCGTGTCATTTATGCCCATAAGGTTGATGACTATGTTCCGGTATTTCGTGAGCAGATCAGGTTTGGTGGTGACGGTTTGCATAGAGCCTTAGCCGCTGGTGAGTCTGCCCCGGCAGCCCCAGCAGAGGTTCCTGCACCCGCTGTCCCAGCAGAGGACCCTCCTCTCCCAGCTCCCGCAGCACCCCCTCCACCTGATCCAGGGGAAGGTTCCGGTGCCGACGATGAGGGTGATGAGGATGCACCAACCGAGGCTCAGCGGCTAATCACTGAAGCCCAGAGTCTACAGCATCGCTTAACGCATATGCCAAAGAACCCCTATTGTGATGTCTGCAGTCGGAGTCGAATGCTAAAGAAGCGAACGGCGAGGACGCGCTATGCAAAGTGTGATGATGAGTTAGATCCGGTTGAAGAGTTCGGTCAACGGATAGCGGCTGATTTCATCATCGTGCACAAAGACGCTAAAAGCACTGAAACCGTCGTCCTGACTGTGAGGGATGAGGCCACAGGGTACATAAGAGCATTCCCGCTAGTGTCCAGGCACGAAGACGGGGTGGTACGATCATTGTTATCCTTTCTCGGTAGGCGTGCTTCTGGACCTTGTGTATTGTTCAAGAGCGACAATGCGCGAGAGCTCCTCGCCGCATGTGCGACGTTGGGGTTTACTTTAGAACCAAGCCTTGAGCGTAGATGGCCTCACAACTCAGTTCTCGAACGGGAGATCCGTACCATCGAGGAGTGTACAAGGGCTCTCCACATTGCGGCCGGTTTTCAGTTGCATTCGGGTCTTTGGGTTCATACTGTTCGCTATGCGGCACACACCATTAACCTTTTCCACCCTGCGGTTGGGATTGAGGGTTGTCGGTATGCGAACGCGACTGGATCCGAGTTTGGTGGCATGAAATTACAACTTGGTCAACTAGTCTATTACAGACTTGACCCGGCAAACCGTGAGAAGTTTCAGGCATCAGCAGCACCTGGTGTTTTCGCAGGTTGGCGGTTCGATAGCGGTCCATCATCATTCAGAGAAGTCTACTATGTCTTGGACTATGGTAAGCTAAAGAACCGTGAACCCGGGTACGAAAAGGCGATCTCCGTCCCTAGAGAGGAGATCCACGTTCCCCGCGGTAATCCCATCCTCCCGATGTTCACCGCTGCAGAAGCTGCTTTGTCTAGTTTCACGAAAGCCGAGTATGAAGCCATCGAATTTCTTGATGTGCCGTTCAGCACGGTAGCGCCGTCAACACCCGCTGCCAAGCGCCACGAGTACATTACTTTAGACAGACTTATGCGACTAGGTGCAACACCTGGTTGTAAGGCCTGCAAGTTCGATGGAACAGTACACACGCCAGTATGTAAGGCAAGATTTGATGATTTGATTAAAGCCGAGAAGATTGCCGCGAGCAAGTCAGTCAGAGACGCTGCACCGCCTGATGTTGAGCGCCCTGATCCTTCGGCGGAGTCTGCACCCGCAGCCCCCGAGGGTGATGAGGATGCTCCAGAGCGCGCGAGCTCCTCTGCTGGCCCACGGGCTCCAGCTGGTGTTGTAGTTCAGTCTTCCGAAAGCAAAGTTTCAACAGGTGAGTTTGGTTTGAGTGCAAGGTTTCTCGCAAACGAGAGAGTGCGCAACAACACCAGAAGGGTTAAGGAACTTCCAGGGGAAAATGTTCTGATCGAGTATGGTTGTGAAGACGAGGCTGAGATAAGAAACGCTTGTGAACGTTGTAAGGTTCATTGTGTTAGTCTGTCCCAGTCAACGCTGGACTTGACTTCGCAGGATTGCAGCAAGTTGTTTCCCAAGCAATCCCAGGTGTAGATGCTTGGTTCACCATACCATGCACACATATGTCTTCGCATCAAGCCGTACATCGTGAGTCCCAAAGTCCCAAGTACGCGCGAAAGATTGCACAAAGGCAAGCAGCATCCAAGCGAATGTTGGTTTTGGCCCTAAATGTTGCCGACCATATCATTGAGCAGGGGGGTCGGGTTTCGTTTCAGTGGAGTTCTGATTCAGGGGTGCTTGTGCAGCCTGAGTGGATCGATTTCGCTTCGAAACACGAGCTTTCCAGTGTAGCCTGTGTCAGCGGTAACAAAGCCACCACCATTGCTTCAAACTCCAAGCGAGTACTGGAGCACTTCGCAAAGGTGCCAACAAAGGATTCGCCAGGGATCAATGCAACCAACATCGAAGCATATGAGTTTGCAGATCTCGTGATACAATCCTTGTTTCCCCAGAGGTACTTCAAAAGTGTCCCCAATCTTGGTAAAGCTAGCGCGCTTATCACCAAGAATCTCTCCCGCCGAGAATGGCAAGCTGAGCCGAAGGCGCTTGAAGCCATCGCTCAAGAAGCAGAGGGGTTGCGCCGAAACGGCACATGGGATGACACAACAGCCATGCCTTTGCATGAGTTGAGAAGTCAGGCCAGGTCTCAGGGACGCAAGCTTCGCGTAGCGGAACTGATGACTTTGTGTGGGGTAAAGCACGCCGAACTTGCACCTGAATTTCAAAAGTTCAAAGGGAGAATTGTTTATAGAGGGGATAGGGTTTTGGATGAGTTCAACAATCTGGTTTTCTTCGAAGAGACCAGTACGACTCCAACGGGGTTAATAGCCTTGAACGCCTCCCTCTTCTGGGGTTGCTTACCAGAGCACTCTGTGTCATGCTCTGACGCAATCCAAGCATACCTCCAATCAGAGCTTAAAGAAGAGACATACGTAATCCTGCCAAGGGAGTTATGGCTCCCCGGCTGGGAGGAGCGTTTTGGAGCGCAAGCGAGAATAGTCGTTCGACTCCGCAAGAGCTTGTACGGCCATCCACAGGCCGGACGGCTTTGGCAAGAGTATTTGTCTAGGATTTTGATCTCATTAGGCGGAAAGGAGTCCCAGGAGTTTCCAAGCAACTGGTTCTTTGAGTACAAGGATGGGGTTCTCATCTTAAACATTTACGTCGATGATTTGAGTTTGTGCGGATTAACAAAATTGCACACGCCATTTTGGCAAGCGTTGAGGGCGAAGGTCAAACTTGATCCCGAGTGTTTCATAGGTTCTGAGGGTGTTCGGATCTTAGGTAGACTGCATTGTCGGTACGATGAACCATCGTCGACCACAATGGCTTTTAGGATGCCTGAGTATGCTGAGCAGATCGTCCAAACCTATTGCGAGATCACCGGGACAACACCCGACAAGCTTCGTCGAGTGACCACGCCCTGCATCGCTGAGTCGTCAATGACCGACGAGGATATCTCAGCGCAAGGCGAGCTCCACGATTCGGCATCACGCATCTTGATGCGCTGTTTGTGGTTAGCTCGTCTCTGTAGAGCTGACATCGCATTCGCTGTAACTCGCCTAGCTTCCAGGGTCACTAGGTGGACTGCCTGGGAGGACAGACAAGTGCTGAGACTTGTGTCATATATTCATCACACCAGAGATGTTTGCATGAATGCCAGTTGCTCTTGGGATGCCGCTCCCGAGCTGCGAGTGTATACAGATGCTGACTTCGCAGCCTGTCCCTACACCTCACGTAGCACGTCCGGGATTGTGGTCCACATAGGCACAGGTCAACATGCGTTCCCTGTGATGTGGCAAAGTCGCAAGCAAACGTCTGTTGCGAGGTCGACGCCAGAGGCCGAAATGATTTCAATGGCATCAGCCATGTTTTCAGAGGTCATAAATTTGCAGACGTTCTTACAGTCAGCCTTCAAAAGCACAGTGCCAATCATCTTCTTTCAAGACAATGAAACTGTCTTGGCTATCCTGAAGTCGGGATACAGTCCAAAGCTTCGCCACTTAGGGCGCGTGCACCGCGTGAACGTGGCAAGTATGGCAGAGATCTTTGAGCAAGAAGATTTTTCGGCTACTTACGTGAACAGCAAGGAGCAATTAGCTAATGGTTTGACTAAGATCATCCCTCCTGCTGAGTGGTCTGATATGCTCACACAGTTGTGCCTTCACGAAGGTGTCCCTCACAATGCAACCGTCTCAAAGGTTGTAGTCGAGGAAGCAGAGCGTTTTGCAAGCTCACTGCCTAGGAAGATCACACAAGAAGACCTTGTGCAGCTGTTGTCATATTTGCCAGGGGAGAGCGCCGTGCGCCCCTCTGCAAGTGAGGCAATGTGCTTCACCACCGGTGCGTTCGCGCACGGAGGTGGGATCGCAGGTTTAAGACAAAATGTAACCCTCTTCCCAGTAGTCACTGCGGTTTTGTGCAAGTTCATCCGTAGGGTGCTGCCTAAGCATAAGTTTACTGCGGTGATGTTGGCCAAGAATCAAATTACCTTGACTCATAAGGATTCTTACAACGAGCCATGCAGCAAGAACGCTGTAATCCCACTTGAAGTGTTCGAGGGGGGCCACGTGTGGGTGCAGTCACAAGACGGTGGCTACCCATGCCCAGACCTCAGTCGAGGTGAGAAGGGCGAGATCCTTAAATGGCCAGCGATCTTCGATCCAAGACGGTTACATGCGACGAACCCCTGCACGAAAGGTGACAGAATCGTCGTAATTGCCTTTACCCCTAGAAACGTGAGCAGGCTGCCAGTCGACAGCCAGCTGAAGCTCAGAGAGCTTGGCTTCCACTTCTGATGAAGTGGTAGGTCCACCAAGTAGGTAGTCCGCGTAAAGAGTTCAGTGTAGCGTCTCACGTTGTCTTCAAGGGGGGAGTTAACGGTACTCGAGCCCCACGCACTTGCTTGATGTAGCTAAGAGTACTCTACAAGAGGTAGGTGAAGAGCAGCTTGAACGACGCACACGAACGTATTTGGCTCAAGTAAAAGAAGTGCTGTGAGTGCTTGCTTTTGCTTGTTTTGTAACACGACGGGTTTACTTCGTGTTCAACTAGGATACCTAGAAATTGGGCTTTTTCCTGGCCCGGTCCCGGTGTTGCTTGAGACCACGAAGTCATGTATGCAGTGGCGAATAACAAGGAGAGGCCGGATAAGTCTTGAAGCCTGCGCAGCTCGCTTCACCGACGCAGGAGGTGCCCTTCTGGTGTGAGAAAACGGTGCCGATCGGTATCCGAGATGCTTCAGGCCCCGGGTCCCTCGTGCTGCATTCATACTGGCCCGCATCCCTCACCTACGGTGCAGATGCCCGTGCTACGCAGGTGCTTACATCATCAACCCGGAGAAATCCTACAAAGTGAAGATGGACCGAGCCCAGTTTCGGGGTTGCTGCTTCGGGTTGCAAGGAACTGGCTGCCAGAAGGCCCTCCGAAGGAAAGACGGGGAATTGCCTGGTTTTGGTTTTGGGGCGCGGCTACAAACATGTATTGATTCTCTTCAACCCCGGAACGGTGTTCCCCGCCCTGGTGTGAGATCGTAAGTAAAGAAACTCTCTTTTCTCAATGTGTTCAACTTTCGCCTTGCTAAGACAAGGCCAGTACAAGTGATGAGGGCTGTCGGGCTCGTGTCCCAGAACATCAGCAATGATGCATGTCATGTATCGGAACGTAGGAGGGCTGAGATCGCTCCCCCTGCCCTGCAGAAAGACATCGCTCCTAGCAACCCGAAGAGACATCATGGGGATCTGTGTCAAGCGAAGGCTGAAAGCGCGGAATGCAGTAGGGAGTGCAGAGAGCATGGGAAGAGAGACATTAGCGTGGCATGGCGTGGCGAGCTGGTCCTGCAGTTTTGGAGTTCCCACCCATGGCCCTGTTCGATGTAGGGCAATGTAGGGATTTGGTGCAAGGTGCCAGTTTGCACGGGCATGCACGCCGTGCATGCCGTGTTCAGGACGATGAAGTGATCGTCCTGGCCGAGGACGCCGTAGCACGTCAGCCTTAGCCCACATGCTTAACCGTTCCTGCTCGGGTTCTGAGTGAGCCTAGCCGGGGCTGAACGCGAGTCGTAAATGTTGATGCTTATCGCAGGATGACGATGCCATCCAGCGCATGCCGGAGCCAATGATGGACTTCCAGGCACTTGCGACCAGATTGGGCAAAAGACTGTGCAATGGCGGTAGCAGTATCGATGAGGAGAGTAGGCTCACTTGAGTGACGCCACCATGAATACTAGCTCAGCCATATAGGAGGCGAAAATGGTAGGGCAAAAAGGATATCGGCCACGCAGCAGCCTAAAGGCATTAAACTCGGAGCACCAATACTGGTGTCACGAAGGGGTGGACGAAGATGCAAGACTACGCAAAAGAAGGAGACACATTCTCCCTCGCAAGGAGTCTCTTTCGTGTCGTTAAAAGTCGGGCATGGAAGTATGCACAGCCGCATCGCTGGGTGTTTCACCTGTGGGCGTGGATGGCGGCGGCTGCATCCTGCGGTCGGAAGGACGTTGGTATAAGGGATCGGGCTGAGGGATGCGGATGATCGATTTGGTTGCGGGATCGTTTTTCTCACAATGTCTTGCTGATATGCAAGATGGTCTCGTCCTGGACTGGCTTAGGGTTGGAAGTCTCCAAGCGGATCCATCGAATCCATTCAGGTGTTATCGAATCACCCCAACAGACCACACTAAACCCGAAACCCAAAATCCAAAAAAGCTGGGATTCCGGAGCCCCAAAGGGTTCTCCTAGAAGATTTCTGAGCTTTACGGCTTGCTCGAGGTGTTGCGGTTTGAGGGATCGACAGAGAGATTCGGCGTTGCGGGAGGGCTTCATTGTGCCTCACTGACATGGCCTTGTTCCTGGACCGGTTTAGGGCTCATGGCGGTATGATCGAGACCATGTTAAACTGTTGAAGGATGCAAGACTTGCACGGATCTTTCGCAGAGCGAGCAGAATTGAAAACAGCGCAATCGACTATGCCGCCTGTGCCAAGCTCGATGCCTGCCGATGCACCGAGACCAAGATCAACGCAGGCGCATGCATCGCATGCAGATCCAGGCTGGGAGTACGGGGAGTACTACTTCGACCTCAAGTTGGAGGAAAAAGGCGAGCTGGAGGCAGTCAATGTTTTTGCCAGGTGCCCTGCTGATTTCGCAGTTCAATCTTTTGGGTAGGAAGCAAATGGAATGCATTCATTTGCTGGCCGTCTCCAGTGATTCAGGTGCTTGACTGGCGTGGATGACATGTCCAAGGAAGTTTTCTATGAGGTCACGCGGACAAGTGCGGGCTTCCAGGCTTCTCTGCGAATGCCTGCCTGGAGCCTCAGCAAGTCCTACGAGGGAGAGGCCCAGTCGACGGCTTCTGTTTTGTGTGAAAACTGCAGAAACAATGCAGCAAAACAGTTATGGTCCAGTTAGGGCCGTAGCCCGGTGGTGCACGGTTGCAGTCCGCCCTCCCCGCAGGTGATGCCGAATGAGAAGCGAGCAAAGCAGTCGGCGGCCTCTGTCTTCCAGACAGATCCGGATGTGCTGGAAAGGTCTCGAAACTTCCCCAAAGGGGTAAAGCGTCTGACAAATATGGCATTTCTTAATTCCATGACAAAGCGCAGGGCATGTAGCCAACATGCGCATGCAAGATAATGTTCGATGTGGGAGTTTCTTAAAGATTAGGGGTACCTTTTTCGGGGTCCTTATTACATGGATCCCACTGTTTAGGGCAAGGTCCCCTCATTTTCGGAAACTCCCATATAGAAATTAAACCAGGGGGAGCAGGTTCGCGGGGTGAACTCTGCGTTGCTTGGAAGGCGCGCGCTTGAAAAAGGCTTCATTGGATGTGCCCTGCCTCGTGCTTGTCGCAGGCTCGTGTGTCTCGTTGTGAGATTTCTCGGGCTTTTGACGCCTGACAACAAGGGAGCAAAAAATACCACCATAGAGAACAATGCAATCCCTATAGGCCCTGGACGCCTCAAGTCGGCAACATTCAGTTGAGACTCTCAGCCTCCCCACAATCCTTCCACAGGCGTGGCGAAACAAGTACGGTGCTTCCACCTTTGTGGAGGCGGACCCAAACGACAATGCGCCGCGGCAGCATCGCAGACTCCGTCTCTCCCTTGCTTGGCAGCAATTGCTGTGGTCTGTACTCGTATGTGACCAACACTGGTACGACAAGAAGATCTGAATACTTTTGATGTTGTTACTGAGAATATCTTAGCACCATCTTCGCCCATTGTCTGTCGCCCGTCGCCCATGAGGGGGCATGACTCATTGTTGATGATCACCCTTGCTGTGACCTTGACGAGCATCGCCGCCAGCATCAGGCATAGTTCGGATAGAGGTGGTGATGACGACCATGAAGGTGACGATGCTGGTGGTGGCGGTGATGGTGAGGTGATGCTGGTGATAGACGTGATAGACACGGATGTTAATGATCAGAGTGATTATGCCGTCAGCATCGTCGTCATCAGAATCGTCATCCTGCTTCCACAGAAACCATCATGACAGCCAGTGCAGATGCACTCGCTTCAGTTTCGGTACACCCCTCGGCCCAAGCCGTCGAGCACTGCTTCCGATTCCAGGAGAAAGTGCAGGTTTTGATCTGCAACTTCACCGAACGAGGACCGCCTCCGAGGGCTCCTGTCGTGAGGTGTTGAGGCTGCCGTAGGTCGGTTTGGAAAGGGGGGTGATCTGTGTCATTTTGTGCGATATCTGCGTCGTTCTTTTTTCGTGTTGCTTTCCAAATTTTTTTTTGAAGGGTTCTTGCTGTCTGTGTTCCGGAAAAATCTGTGTCTGTAATTTGTTGCCTTATCTGTTATGTGTGATTTTGTTCGTCATCTGTGACGTTTTCTGCATGTTGGGTGTTTGTTGAATCCCAACATGTGTTGACTTTGGCATAGTGTTTAATGCTTCCCTTTACCCGCCATAAGCGCGAATGCCGGAGCGTTGGGGCTTGATAGCCTTAAATTAAGAAAATGGAAGCCCTAAACCCCCAGTTACCCCCCTGGTCGTCGTAATCGTCGCAGCAGCAGCAGCAGGAGGAGGAGGAGGAGCAGCACTAGTCGGAGCAGTAGTAGTCGTCGTCGTCGCCGTAGTGCAGCTCAGTCAAAGTACTTGTGAACCGAGAGACCTCGTCTGGCGGAGTTTGAACTGCGAGAGCGTAAAAGGATGAGAATGGATGATACGACCACAAGAAACACCCAGCCGCCAGCCGTAAAACACTGGACCCGACCAGGAGAAGGGCAGCCGCAAAGTAAGGCTAGGGCAACCTCGTAAGAGGCTTGAAAGAACCCCAATCCTGGAAAAGATGCAGATAACTCAGATAGCAAAAAGGACGCAGATAGCACCCCCCAAAAGAAAGACACTGACACGGATTGCTTTTGTTCAGTCGGTTTCGGATGGGTCCTGTGTGTGGGCTTAGCGTCGTGGTAGATTCAGGGTGGAAGAGCGAACGCAAGACTGGTTTGGCATTCACCATTCGCGAGATCATGAGGATACGGCTGTGCCATCCTCTTCGCTTTGGACGAGTGCCCCGGCGCAGAAGCGGACGGCAGTTCCGCTATCTGTGTGGTTTCGGCTTCCTGAATATTTTTTGCTGTGGCCCAGCAAGACCATCGCACCGGCGAGATGGAGTGACGGACGGCCAGGGGGTTGAGATTTGAGATGTGCACCGCGATTCAAGGATGGTCGCCCCGGGATCTGCAGCTTGCCTGCAACCCAATTCCAACAGCTACTGCCAAGCAGCAGCACCAGTGAGTGGAGCATGTGATGATAGGGGAGTTGCCGAAGATTCGGGACAATCAGGACCGCGCATCCCTTCTGATGTGCAGCACCTGTATCAATTCCTTCCTTGGGCAACCCTTGCAACACCCTTGAAGGAATTCACGTGTAAACTGTAAACCAAGGTTTGTGACATCTTCTGCTCGCTGACCGACGCTTGGCTGGAGCAGGGCGGCCGGAGGCCTCGGGAGGCCTCGGGAGGCCTCGGGCCTGTAGTAAGTTGGGCTTTCTTGGTGTTTGGAGGGTGTCGCAGTGTATGAGGTCTGTAGGGTTTTTTGCCAGCTTTTTGTTTGAGCGTCCTTGCCATCGCGCTACGCAGGAGTTTTGTTTTTTTTTGGGGGCTTCGGGTTTGGGATGCCAGAGGGATGTCATTGATTTCTACTTCCGGGTTTCAGGTGCAGTGTAGCAGCGGCTCTCGTGCGTGTTTCTGTCCTTTGATGATTGGCGTCACTTAGTGACATGCTGGTGCTTGCGCGCAAAGATGAACAGCTTCGGAGCCTCGGAATCGTGCAAGCGGTTACGGCTGCTCTGACGTTGTTCTCCAGAAAATGGGAAATCAACATCGGTCAGGGATGGCTCGGAGCTGGCGAGGTCGCCTCTTGAAGGTCTTCCCAAGTCAACGGTGGCAACTTGAAGCACCCTGCAGCCTGCTTAGCAGACCTTTCTCCAAAACGAGGAAGAAGATGCCAGAGCCATCGTGAGCAATGCTGAAGAGGAGCAGGATCGCAGGCTCAAGAACATCGAGGCGGGCTGTCGCGGGCTGTCGGAACCCTGGGCCCAGGAGCCCAAAATCTCACCTTATGCCACCCTTAAATCCGAGCATATCCGAGCTGTTTGGAGAGGTGAGGCGAATCTACACCACGGCCCAGCACCAGATGACCGCGCAGCACAAGCTCAACACGATGCCTCTTCAGCCCTTTGAAACGAAGGTTTGGACACGGAGACTGTTGATGACCCTGACCACCCTGACCTCCTCCTTTGTATAGATAGCATAAGTGGAGCTTGTGTTGAGGGTTTTACTTGATGCAGCGGATGGGCTTCAGAAGTGAGTTCGAAGCCATGATGGGCAGAAGCCAGTGGCACTTTATGCTAAGTTCATGCTGTGCACAGAAGCGCATGAGACTGTGTTGCGTGAAGTGGAGAAAATTCGAATTGTGTGCTTTCCCATGGTCCTTTGACCCTGCTCTATACCGTGGTAACTACGTTGTTCAGAACCAGAAGACGAAGCCCAACACGTGGGCATCTATTTCCACAGAGACATACTGGCAGTGGTAGTCGTAGTGGCAGTAGCAGTGGCAGTGGCAGTAGTCGTCCTTGTCGTCGTTGCCGTACCAGTAGTAGTAGTAGTGGTGCGTTTGTCCACTTGTTCGGGATCTTCATCAGACGTTCTTGTGGCTTCTGTGTTAGGTTCGATTGGTGTGCAGTGTTGGTGTGTGTGTGTGAGAGTTTATGTGTGTTTGGACTTGTGGAAACCATTACCCCGTGAGAATATTAAGAAGCTTGAGCTGAAATTCGAGGGACTACGACTTCCACTTCATCCTGGCTGACAGCGCCCTTGGCTTTCAGAAGGCCGTCGACACGGACACATGTTTGAACATTCGTCCCCCCCTAGGCATGCACGCATATTTCCACAAGTACCCCCCTCTTTGTGTTTGTTTCTGTCCTTGGACCTGCAGGTAGTTTAGGGCCAAAGGATTCGAGTGTCTCGCAGGCCGACGAGCAGACCGTGGCCATCATCCTGCAGATGAAGATGCTCCTGAAGGCATGGTGGCCAGGGTTATGGTTCGTACCGATCCACGGACATGGCAGCCTGTCTGGGGAAGCTGCTGAAGTAAACGCCTCTCTATTCCAGCAATGGAAACCCCCGAAAAGTGGACGAATGCTTGTTCTCACTGTTTTTTTGATTTGAAGCGCCTTGAGTACTCGCCTTCTCAAACCTGTTTTGTCGTATCGAGCTTGGTGCTCGAGTCGAGCTGTGCTTCGTTTTGATTTTCCCTTTCAGCTCAACTGCTCCTTTGGGTTGCCTTCTGCATATCAGGCACCGAGGCGTTAAATGCTTGTTCCGCATGGTTTCCCGACGTATTGCCACCGCTATGATATTAATGCTTGTTTTCCATCCCTCGGGTCGCGATTTGCCAGCGTTTTTGTCGGTCATTGTACTCTCTTGATGCTTTGCTTTGTGCGAGTGTCCTACAGCATCCAGTTTGGTGCGATGTGTCCGTCCACAAGTCCTTCGGCATCTGTTTTTGAGGTTCCAGCTCACCTGGACAAAAGGAGCAAAGCTGATTAGGATGAACAACTTGCAGAGCGCACCGCAACCACGGCAGGCGTCGAACACATGAGACACTGTGAAAAGTACCATTGCCGCACGCTTCACAACTGTAAGGCGCCATGAACCAGACTGCTAGACAGGCTTATGTAGATCCCCGGTCATCCCGAAAGGAGTTGCTGTGGTTACAACTCAGGAAACAGAGTACAAACCCAGAGTTCCCATCCAGCCAAGGCCCTCCCAAGGAATATGGTTGTTTCAGTAAACTGAACCGCTGTTTCAGTGAACCGGTCAGGGGCGTAGGGTAGGGTAGGGTAGGGAAGGCTAGGAGGTTGTGGGTGGTTGGGATTGGGTAGGTTTTGTAGGGATCGTAGGGCGAGCTAGGGTAGGGTAGGGTAAGTGGCTGCGGGTGGGTGGGTTTGTGTAGGTTTTGTAAAGTCGGGTAGGGTAGGGTAGGGTGGAGTGGGGAAGGACAGGGTAGTTGAGGGTGTAGAGTAGTGTAGGGTGCGGTAGGTGGTTGCGGGTGGATGGGGTTGTGTCGGTTATGGGGGAGGGGATTGTGGGTGGATGGGATTGCGGGTCGGACGGTGGCTTTTGTAGGTACAGGGTTGGGTAGATTTTGCAGGCCAGGGTACGGTAGGGTAGGGTAGGTAGGGTAGTTGATTGTGGGTGAATGGGATTGGGTAGATTTTGTAGGGTAAGCTAGGGTAGGTTAGGTGGTTACTGCTGGATGGGCTTGTGTATAAGGTCGGGTAGGGAATGGCAGGCCACGTGGATGGGGTTGCAGAGATTTGTAGGGTAGGGTAGGGTACGGTAGATGGGTGGATGCGGGGTGGATGGGTTGGGTAGGTTTTGGTGGGGTGGGGTAGGGTAGGGTAGGGAAGGGTTGGATAATGTTGGATAGGTTTTGGATGGGGTTGTGCAGGAGGTTGGGGTAGGGCAGGGTTGATGGGCTTGGGTAGGTTCTGTAGGGCGGCACTGGATGGGGTTGGGGAGAGATGCGCGGAAGGGAAGGGTAAGACGGGGATGTGCATCCACATCCGGGGCCGGGGGCTTCACTGCCTCCGGGTGTTTGTACCCAAGACGACTCCACGCCGCAGGCGGAAGTACGCAGGGCATGGGTATGGATGTTCTCTTCCTCAATGCTGGGGGTGTTAGTAATGCCCATGAACTCTTGGATCTTCTTTCAGGTCAGGTGGCGAGGCAAGGCACACTCCTTGTCGGCTCGGTGCTCTCGCGTGGGGGGATCTCGTACATAGTGGGTTGTAGAGGGGCTCGCCATGGCAGCACGGATTACTGGAAAGGAGGCGCCTCCTTGTCGCGGCTTCCCAGAAGGGTCGTGGACCAGTCAGTGACCAGGGTGATCTCATGCTCCTGGACTTCGAGGAATTTCGGTTAGCTTTTGGCTGGCGAAGACCGGAGGCTGAAAGGGACCAGTTCGATGCCGAGCTTTCCTCCTGGGCGAGCTTGTGCCGCGGTGAATCCATCAGTTTCTGCGCTGTGGGTGACTGGAATGATGAGCCGGGCGGGTCTTTCTTGCCTCACGCCGGGCTTCAGCTGGTGGCGCCTGTCGATCAGTCGGGCTACATTGCCAGCAGGTGGACGACGATGCATTGACTGGGCTGCAATCAACGAATCGTCTCATCATCTGCACTCTTGCTTTTGGCCTGACAGCATATCTGCAAACAAAATCCTGCATTTATGGGGCAAGTTCCGCTTCATGAGGGATCAGGGGGTAGTGCTCATTCCCACTGCTGGATTGACGTGTCCACCGGTGGTGTCGGCTGCACAATGGCGACAAGCCGTCTCGGAGTTCTTCGGGAATTGGCAGGTCCAATGGGATTCGGATGTTGACCAGCAGTGGCTTCAGCTTTGTCAGCTTCTCGAGGAGAGCGTGCGCTTTGCTAGCTGGCGTTTCGCGGTCTCCTTGCAAATGAGGACGACTCAATGTCATCTCTGTCCCAAGGGCTCTCTTCCAGTTTTTGAGGATGGTGGCTGGCGTCGTCGCCTTTACGTCCATGCTAGATTGGTCGCTTGAATAGGTTCGTGGGGCGACTCCATGAATTGGTCTGCTGTCAGCATGCCGAGCCACGAACTCCAGAGCTGGAGCGAATGTTATTCTTTGGTGGCCAAGATCAACCGCACTTGGCCGAGAGAGTTGCCCAGAACTCTTGTTGAGCAGGCCATTACGGCCCGCATCGTTGCCTTGAGAAGCAGTCGTCGTCATTTCGCTTTGCAGGGCTGGAGGGCTCGCATGCAAGTTGGTGGCCGTGAAGCCACTCGTTGGCTCAGTCAAAAATCGTGCCTTCTTCCCCTTGCCCTTTCTCGCATCAACGACGGAGCAGGTCAGTTCTTGCACTTCGGAGTCCCTGGAGTTCTTACAGTGTTATTGGAGTGAAGTGTGGCATCGTCCCACTGGGCATCTTGCGTGTGAAGAGCTTTGGGAGATATGTCCTCCGCATGAAGCTCTTTGGGAAGGCGACACAGGACCTTTGCGTGCCTCCGAGCTTCTGCAGCGAGCACGTTCACATGCAGTGGGAGGAGCTGGACCGGATGGAATCTGCGTTGAGGAAGCTTCGCACATGCTTCTTGCTTTGCTGGGAGATCTTTATCAACCCAGTGCCCTGCCAAAAGCTTCCACAAATCGCGTGCTGCTTGGTTTACAATGCCCACAGCATGCTTAATCTGCGTGATGAGCTTGGAAAACGATTGATCACTCCAAGGCGCCCACCAGACCCCACAGCAGCCAAGGGAGGATGCATGTTCTGTACAAACGGTCCTTGACAGATTGCGAAGCATTCTTCATCTCCTACGGGAGGCGTGGCGCAGGGATCGTTTCGCAGGTTTTTCTCGTTTGTCCCGTCATGAGCTTTCAAGGTTTTACTGCAGCGGAGCTTCAACACTCTGGTGAAGCGGGCTGGCATGCTGTACGCGGCTTCCTCAAACGAGGAGCGTGCATCATGCTTGGTGGTGTTGTCAGTGAGGAGGCTTATGCTCGAATGCATCGCCTCCCGCCTCGATGCATTCATGGCAGTTTGTGGGTTTTGCGGTGAACGTGTGGTCCCGAACTGGTGGCACGTCGCATGGCAGTGTCTGCGTTTGTTTGATTCGCGACCTGCAAGGCCGCGGACTACCTGGGCATGGAGGTTTGGCTGGCCTGAACAGGGCGATCCCACTGGAGGTGCGGTTCGACGCCTTCGGCATCTTGGTTTGATGACGGCGGCTGTCCGTGCATGGTTCGGCTTTTGCCGGAGCGTACTCCCTGGGCGTCCACTGAGGACCCCCAGTGAGCAGGTGTGGCATCGTTGTACCTTTGATGCCTGTGGTGTATTCGCGCCGCTCCGATCCTAGGGACGGTCTGCTTTGGTTCAGGTCTGCATCACCTGCCCCTTTTTGTCGGCTTGTATATGTTCGGAGGTGCCTTGCAGACGTTGAGTCGGCTGGGGGGTAGGGCATGGGTTGGGGCATGGCAGGGCAGGGAGGAAAGGGTAGGGTAGGGTGTGAGGGGAGGCAGAGGAGTTGGCAGGAAGGGTGGTACGCCTGCCCCGGTGCCAGCAGGGTGGGTTTTTGGCGAAGGTTTGGCAGGAAAGGGTTGGTTCGGGGTTTGGGTTGGGTGTGTTTGCGCCAGGGTCGGGTAGTGCAGGGTAGGGCGGGTGTCGGGTAGGTAGCAAGGAAGGGTCCCCCGAAGGGTAGCAGAAGATTAGGTTGGGGGTAGGTTTTTCGGGTGAGGGTGGTTGGGTTGTGCAGGAAGTTGGGGTGGGGTACAGTGGGGTTGGGCAGGTTTTGTAGGATGGCGTCGGTGGATGCGGTTGGGGAGAGAAGGCGGAGGACAGGATAAGGTCAGTGGTGGGGCAGTGTGTGGGTGGGGTTGGGTAGGTTTGCAGGGTAGGGTAGAGTAGGGTACGGTAGGGCAGGGGAGGGTAGTTGGTGGTAGAACTGGATGGGTTGGTGGTAGGGGTGCAGGTTAGGGTGTGAACTGTGAAGTGGGATATGGTTCACTGAAATAGCGGGGCAGTTCATTGAAGCAGCGAACCCAGTTCACCGAAATCAGTTCACTGAATTTGCGGGTGTCCGCCCTCCCAAAACGGCCACAGCATAGACTTGTTTCGAGGATACCGTTTCCTCCAGGTGTCGCAATTTTTCTGGTAAAGGCGCAGCAAGCGCAAAAATCCATCCGAGCGCTCCTCTGCCAGGCCCGCGCGCCCGACCTGGAGTTCAACCCGCTCGCCGGGCTCCCGGTTGATACTCATAGTACAGTACAGTGCGGTACAGTTAGAACAGCAATGAATATATTGTAGCATGGAACAGCATATTGCATAGAAGTGAAGTATATGTGATGATACAATGATAGTATATGAAATCCCGAAAATCATGAAGCCATCCAAAACTAAACCTGTTGAAAGAAGGAATCGAGGTCCTCAGAGCTAGAGGTGAACAGGAGCATATGGCTAGTGCGTAAATAAAGCTAAAGGAAAGCCGTCTAGCATAGTATGGTACAGTATCCTGCAGTGTGGAATATGTAGTATGTAGCATGTAGCGTGCAGTTGGAAGGTCAAAGTATTTAGAATATGAAGGAAATTGCATATAGTGTGGAGTATATGGAACCATGCCAAACTCCTAAACTTTTTGAAAGAAGCAAGCGAGGTCGAGATCTGCACCAACAACGCCCACGCGCAGCTGGGGCTTCTCGGGATCGAGCGCCTCGGACGCGCTTTCTGAGAGCCCCTGAGACGACAATGCCAAACCCAGGTCCAAACCCTGCAGTCGCAACGTGTATTCAGAGCTTCGGCGTGAACTCCATGCCCTCCTTTCGCCCACCCTACAACCAGTCCTAACTTTCCTATATGCACGCTGCACAAACTTGGCCGCACAGGAACACCATCAACACCATCTCCATGATGTCACGTGCAATGGCCCCTCGGCAACAGGGCTCTCAGCCATGTCCCGTCGTTCCTTTCTGGCATCTTCTGTTTCGGACTCAGAAACTTTGATGTGGCAGAGGGTCGCAGACTTGCACGTGCTGGCTCCGGGTGGTAGCGTCGAGGAGTGCGGGAGCTTCTGCGAAGCAGAAACGAGGTTAGAGCTGCAAGAGCAGAAGAGAAGGGCAGTGGCAGTGGTAGTTGTCATCATCATCGTCGTCGTTGGTTTTCGTTGTTGTAGTCGGAGGAGGAAGATGAGCAGAAAAGGCAGCAGTAGAAGTAGCAACTGTACGAGTATATAGCCATCCCAATATTTGGGAGAAGTTGTCGTTGGCAGCAGTACAGCTGCTGTCGCGGCTGCTGCCGCGATATCTTTGCTACTAGCTGCTAGCTTTCTGTGGCATGCTTGGGCACTGTTACTGTTGCGGACTGGGTCTGCTTGTCATCAGATAGAGTGGCGTTTCGTAGCATTTCGGGTTCAGGGGGTGCCCTGCTGGGCAGCCAATTCCCTAGTATAGTATAGGATCGACATTGTGGCCCAAGTGCCCAGGCCCTCGTAGCCATCGACACCCTTGCACACGGCGTGCTGTCTGACCTGCTTTCAGCCACGGGCAACAACATGGACATCATGTGCCTCGGCTTTGCAGGGTGCCGCTGGGGTCTTCAAGGTTTCTGGGGCTTCTTTCCCAAGGTTTTCCGAAGATCTTGAAGGCCTCAATCCGATGAGGCCTTGGCTTCTGGTGCGAAGTCGATGTCGAAAGCTGGTGCAAACATTAAAGCGGTGCTTCTCTTGAGGACCCTCAGAGACTATCTCGGCCAACAGCGGCTGCCATCGCAGCAGCGCGGATTCAGTAGTTGTTTTTGTTCGAGGTCAGGGTAAGAAGCTGCGACGCATCCGGATTTGCTTCAGACATTTTTGGTCCATGGGCCCAAGAGTCAAAATGCTTGTTGCAGTCGGGATAATGTACATTGTTGAAATTGGAGGGTCTTGTAGGAGACTTCCCTCAGACAGCGTCGCACCGAGTCCGAGGATATCTTTTGCAGAGATCACGGCCATGGTGAACCGCGCAGCCCAGCAGGCGAGTGCTGGTTTGGGGTCCAGGGTTTGTCAAGAGAATTTCTTGGGCTTTGGAAATTTCACCAAATCTCAACGTGTGCCTAAATGGATGATTTGGATTCGAAAGGCTTTGATGGCAGCCGGCCTTTTCGGGTCGTTTTGCGAGACCTTGGTGTGAACCCGTGGCAGTGCCCTGGAGAGGGGATGCTGCAGCATTCCAAGCTCCGATTAAATCCTAAGCCGTCCCAGGTCGTAATTGGCTGGTCGGAGAGAGACTTGGCATGCATTTGGGCACCCTTGCCGCATTGCCAGAAGAAAAGGTTTTTAGCTTCTACCCGGATTGAACCGAGACTCTGCTTGACACCGCATTTTGCCACCGGCCGAGTTGCCGAGTCACGCATACACACGAAACATGCTGCGATAGATGGCAAACATTGCGCAAGCAAATTCGGAGACCATGTTTGGGCCACAAACCTCTGTGAACAGAGGCTATTGAAGCCTCGGCCTTGTCAGAACATTGCCTGAGGGAGTTCCTAAGGCTGACCCCTGATTGATAAAATTCGCTTTCCTTGAAGGGCCCTGATATCCTGATCCCAAATTCTACATGAACGCTGCCTTTGGCAACCTGCAAGGAGACAGCTACGGCAACAAGGCAGAGACGTGTCGTCGACCAGTAAAATCTGCACTTGCAGTTTGCAAGTCATTCCATGTTGGCATATCCCCAATCCTTCGTCTGTTGTTCAATCCTGTGCATTTGCTGGGAAGTCTTGTCTTGGTATTGCAGGGTTGAAACTTGAGGGTTCTATGCTTTGGGGTTTTACGCGGTTCCCCCAGCTTCTGTGAGTTCTCCGAAGCAGGTTTGGGTGGTGAACCCCAAGGAGAAGCTGCAGCCGCGGGTTTGGACCGAGGAGGATCGGATCGTGGTGATCAAGGCGGACGAGGGAATGGAGCCGGGATTAAAGGGATGATTCCTTACCAGATGTTAAGATTCTCTGAGATACCGGGGAATGGTGCGCAGTACGGCGTGCCCGTCGTCGTTCCCCGGCCGTCGCCAAGCTTTGGTAGAGAGCGCAGTCCTTTCGAGCAGAGCATGCGGTACTGCGAGGATTTCTCAGTGCACCCCTTCTCCGGCGTCGGACTTTTTCGGGGTAGGGTTCCATCAGGGCTCTTCATCTGGTGCTTCGGATATGGGCTCTTGGGGTTACGGTGGGGTCGACGTCGAATCTTCAGACTACAGGACCAGCGAGACTCTTAGCAGGGTAAAGTTCTATGCTTTTGAGTTGAGCTGCAGTCTTACCGTCATGCATAGTTCGGTTTCTGGCTGTCCCTGTCTGTTTTGGAGAGCACCGGATTGGCATGATGTGTAGCTGGGAGACAACCCAAGACATTATTGTCCGTGGTCCGACTTGGTCGTGGAAGAGCGCCTCGTCTCCCGGTAGCACCGAGAAGCGGACGAGCTGCGCCTTTGCACAGGATGTGTGAGCCCGGCGCCACACGAGCTGATCACGCAGCCGGAAAACGAGTGTCGCCAGCTCCGCCCTGGGGCTCGAAACCTTTGTTTGCTACTCTTACCATCAAGTGCCTCAGAAGTTGAGTCGAAAGCTCCCAAGGGGTTTCGCCAGAGTCGCCAGAGCACAGAAGAAGAGAGAGCGCGCCCAGGCCTCACTCCACTTTTTTTTGGTTTCATGAAGCTTGCAGAACTTTCTGTGATGAGCCCCTGTGTGCTGCAACCCCTGAGCCAGCAAAATCGGCCCCCAACGTTGTGCATGGCGGTTAGTGTTGGTAATGTGTAGCAAGGATCGAGAACATGCCGCCGCCCACACACCCCGAAGGGCTGAGTGCGGAGCCATTAAAGACTCCAATGCCAATCCTGAAGCTGGTCTGGCTATGAGCAATGCATCCGCTGGGAGCAGCTGCAGGGCAGCGGCTTCGGAGGTCGAGGTGGCAGAAGTGCGTGTATTTCCTCCCCCCCAAGAGCCCATGGCCGTAGCTTCCCGAAGCGCAGAGGTTTTTGAAATGGCCGTCCACCAGGTCAAGCAAAGCCTTTTATACTGGTTTGTCGAGCCTTGCCTGGCCGATTACTTGAGACCTTCTCTCTTTCGCGCCGAACTGTGCGTAGATCCTCCTTTGCACAAAGGCCAAGCGGAGGAAGGGGCCGCTGCCAGTCTTTGTCTGCGAGTACCACGACGAGGCTCCGAACTGAAACTGCTTAGAAGGAATTGAGTACTTGTACTTTCCATGAGCTGCGCAGAGACTGAAGATAGTGCAGGGAACTGAATCAAGTTTGTTCCAGACAATTTATCATCTGGGAGTCGCTTGTTGCTTCCTTTCTCGAGTGAAGACCAGGATTACCACCGTGGTCACCATGATCTGTGATGGTCACCATCGCAATTTGCCGCCATCCCCATGCAGTCCGTACTCAGTGGCACAAGCTTGCCCCAGGCCCTTCGCTTTCTGCATTTCTGCATTCGGCGACGCAAGGCTGGGCATTCCCTTCCACAAATCTGTCATGTCGTCATGTTGAAGCCATTACAATCAGTGTTGCTTCCTGTCCACCTGATATCTTCATGATTGCTCTGGTTGAACAGCAGACAGGCCCATGATGATCAACCAAGTGGTGTTTTGTAATCAGGCTGTCATCATCGTCGGCCATTGTAACACAATCACAATCCTCAAGGACGGTCATCTGCCGAGTCGCCCGGTCGATGAGTCGGTGTGTACATTGGCTTCCCTCGTCGAAATGTCGCCAGTCGTCTGTATTATCCTTTTACGCAGAGGGAGGCGGGGCGGGCTTGTGGGGTGTGACTGGCACGAGGCACGTTGACAGAACCCCACAGACCGGAAACAAGGGTGACCATATCGAAGGCAGATGGCATCGCCTTGCCATGGGTTGTGGGAGAGAGAGCGAGAGAGAGAGAGAGAGAGAGAGAGAGAGAGAGAGACGAAGAGAGCGCGTCTCTGAACCCTAGTCTCCTTAGAGTTAGAGTAGAGGGCTTTGCGGACGGAACCCTTGTGCAAATCCATTTGTAAGAGCAGTAGCGGCAAGATTCATGAGGGGAGTACGCTCGCTTGACTGACGATGCGCAACCGTCCCCTTGAAAAGTAGGGCAAGAAAAAAGCAGCAGGAGCAACACTTGAGATGCATAGCAGCCATTCAGCAGTCTACTACAGGAACGGTGGGCTCTGTGTCACGAGTGGGTGGACGAAGATGCAAGTGGAGGCAACCGCGCGAAAGAAGGAGGCACGGTCTCCCTCGCAAATAGCCTCTTTCGTGTCGTTAAAGGTCGGGCATGGTAGTATGCACAGTCGCATCGCCGGGTGTTTCACTTGTGACTGGGGACGGTAGCGGCTGCATCCTGCGGTCAGAAAGACGTCGGTAGTTGCGGCTCCACCGAGTCTTCATGTGTTATCGAATCTCCCCAACACATCCCATGCTCTCCTGGTTCAGGCCAGCTCCGCCAGTCTGCAAGTCAAGGATAGCATATCGTCTGCTTCATCACGCATTAGAGGGAGGCCTGCGTTGTGGGGTGTGAGGCACGTTATCTGAACGGGACAGACCAGAAACAAGAATGTCCACACCGAAGGCAGATGGCATCGCCTTGCCATCCGCAGGTCTGGGAGAGAGAGAGAGAGACACATAAAGACAGACGCACTTAAAAAGCAAGGCACCGGGTGCCCCAAAGCAACACACCTTCATCTCTCGAATCTTTGCAAAGATTCCCTTCGGCGATCTGGCGATGGTTCACCTGGACGCGCATCCAGACCTCTCGGCATCAACGCAGCGGCACGTCGCCAACAGATGGGCTGGAAGCTAGCGAGCTAGGGTCTTTTGATTTTGGGGCAACTTTGACTGCTTCTTGCTTTAGGATGGCTTGTCAGCCTTCAGTGCAATGGTTTACCCTGAGCTGTGGCTTTGTTGCGTTCGGAAGCATCCTTCTTCAAATGGTTCCGTGGATGCTCGCTGCGAACCCCTGCTTGCAGAGTTCGTGGGCATGGTTCTGGTGGCTTTCAAAACGGTGCCACCATGTCGGTTGCCAGTGCTCCAAAAACCTTTCCTTTGGCAGCAGTACAGTGCATCGCGAAGCTATCCTGAGCCCCTGCTGACCAGCTTATGGATAGCTTCAACCCACAATTAAAAGTCATAGCAGACAACATCAGACATCAATGCCACACTAATCGTAGTGGGAAGCACAACCATGCCGAAGTTTGGTTTGAGGCTGGAGGCGGACCGCATCTACGACAACCCCCCGGAGGTGCGGAGTTCGCATGTGGGCAAGATGATAGAAGTTGCGTAGCATCAGAAGCCAGATCCGGGGCGGTGCCAAGACAGCCGTGAAGAGCAAGAACTGGAAAGGAAACACCATCGGCAGAAGGAGGTATGAAGCGTAATCTAGTCTTCTACTGCGATGCATAGCACTGGAAATAGAGCCACAATGTTGCGCAAGAGTGGTACAGCGTGCGTGCTCGATCGCTCGCTCGCTCACGCGCGCGTGTGTGTGTGTGTGAGTGTGTGCGCGTGTTTTGTGCTGAAGGCTCCTTCGAAGCCCAATGCCCAATGCGGTGGATGTTCTGCAGCGTTTGCACACACCTGAGCAGAGCAGTAAAAAGGCATCTGAATCTCAGTTTTGGTGCAGCTTACGGGTGCTTTCTAGCCTCTGGTGTGTCTAGTGGAGGGCATTTGCAGGCGGCCCGAAGTTGCACCCGCAACGACAGTATTCATTTCGCATTCACGGCACACCAAATCTTCCAGCTGTTGCTTTCGGACGAGCCAATGCTCCCTGTGTGCTGCCTCTCTCCTTTTTCCACCTTTATTTGAAAGTGTGCCACGTTGCCCGAGACGCTCCCGAGAATACATGGAGACCTACATCCTGACCTTGCGCCAACGCCGTGAAAAGCAGAAAGCGCCTTCAGGAAGTTTGGGGTAGGGTGCAGGAATCAGGATTAAGTTTAGGGTTTAGGGTATGGGAACCAGGATTCGCAGGAGTTGTTTTCATTCGTCACCTCCCTCGCCAGGTCTATGCGGCGCTGCGCGAGGAGAGCAAAGTCCCGTGGTGGGTGTTTCGTGGTGGGGTATGGGTGGATACACGGAGCCTGAGAAGCCATCGAGTTTTGCTTCGGGCTTCGTGTACGAGCATCCTGGTTTGAGCTTCCCACCAAAAGAAGTGGATGCTCGGGTGTCTCTGGTATCTTGGCTTGAGCTTGTTTTGGAAAGAAGTCCACGGGATCTGCCGCCGAACACCGGATTTTCTTTAATCTCCATATGATCATTGCACAACATGCGCCAAAGCGCCCTCTGCATTCAACCATTGCAAAGCCACCATGTAGCGCACAAGGAGGATGGCGGCATCGCTCAGTGGATTCTCCCAGCCGTCTACGGCGGGCACCTGCGCAACGTCTGGCGACTCGAGCTTGCATGGACCCTGGGTTCGCTTCGCTGAGACCTAATGCCAGGATTTACGCTTTCGGATGGTTTCGGTTGCGGTGTTTGGGGTTTAAGGGTTAAGCTTGAAGGCTTCGGGTTGAAGCGAAGAAGCTTGAGACAAAAAAAGCGTGCATGCTGTGCCCACCTGTATCTTCAACGACTGGCTAGATGTTGTCTTCCGTTACCAAACAAACCAAGCAGCCAGAGAGATGTGCCCGCAGATCGGTAAAGGCTTGAGTCAGGTATTTCGTCTTGAATCAACAAGGGCCTTTGGGAAGAACCGCAGCATGTACGCCTGCGACATTGCCTGTCTGTACAAGTCCGAATCCTTGGTTGTGCGGCTTACGTTTCGGGACGATGAGTCGATAAATTTGCTAGCCGGACACCGCAAGGCCAGGAACGAGGTACGTCGAGAATCCTTAAACTTGAACAGTTTGGACACCTTCAAAAGCCGCAGTGACCGTACCGTCAAGGTGGGTTCGCCCTCCCGGGTCGCAGCAGATTTCTGATGGCACTTATCGCAACTCTGATGCAGAGCCAAACCGTTCTTGCAGTCCATCTTTTCGAGGGCTGAGGGCCCTGGTCCCTTCGACAAAGACCGCCTGCTCGTAGAAAGGTCCCATTCGGTGTCTCTCCCTCCTTGCTTTCATGTCCGGAGGAACACCGAGCGCGAGTGTCACCCCCTGTGCTAAGTTAGCCTTTTCTTGACTGGTTAGCTTGTCGCGAAGCCTTCCCCGTCCTCCGTGCCGGTTGAAAGCTTTAGCCTTTGGGACAGCTGCGCGCCTGCTGCGAGGGTGTCACGTCGGCCGCGGTCTCGGCCTTCGAGGTTGGCCAGCAGTCGAGTGAGTCGAGTGAGGTGAGAAAACGTTTGACCCTCCAGCCAAGATTCTTCGCGAAGTCGAAATGGAGGGATCAGGGCTGTTGATATACGGTTGAAGGATTGAAAGGCCCCGTGGATGTGCGCCTCGCGACTCCAGCCCTTTGAGACCTCTATGATGGTTGCGAC
Organism: Symbiodinium sp. CCMP2592; assembly: GCA_905221615.1. Classification (NCBI taxonomy): domain Eukaryota; class Dinophyceae; order Suessiales; family Symbiodiniaceae; genus Symbiodinium; species Symbiodinium sp. CCMP2592. Next base: position 27,491 of record CAJNDT010000060.1, read on the forward strand.
AGATCTTCCATAAGATGGTGCGCTTTGAGATCTGAGATGCCCTTGCTTCGGACTGGCAGGGAAGACGGCGGACGGTCGCGAAGGGGATGAGGACGAGGCCTGTGCCGTAGATCTGTCTGTATAAGACGTGTGCGGTGCCGAAAGCGATCCTCCCATGGCTCTAAACCTCCCACAAACCAAACCCGGTTCGAAGAGAGTCCCTCAGGCTCAAGTCGAAGGCATCAAGATCAGTTGCCCCGAGCCTTATTTCCTTGAGGACGGAAGTTCAGCAGAAGTCAGGGTTTTTATGCTTTGAGGCTTTGGAGAGAAAGAGTGGCTCTGCGCCGAGAGAAACACAAAGCGCCATCATCTTGTGGGTCCAAGGAGTGTCGCTGTCTTTGATCTTGTCCCGACCTTGAGGTTCACTGACATTCTGAAGTTAGCCGGCCTGTGGACCCATCCTCGCCTCGAGTGTCTGACCCCCGAAAGGTCCTAAACCCCTAAACCACCACATGCCTCGCCTGGATTCTCCGAGTGTGAGCGCCGAAACCGTATCTAACACCCCGATTTCGGAGGACGGCATCTACAGCCCTGAAAAAACGCTTCGATGCTCGCAGCCGTTGGACCTAAGGGTGCCGGGACCCCAACGGTTTCGGGCGTCGGGTGCTTCATCGAACACCCCCAGACACAGAAAGGCATGAACATATGTAGATAATTGTATAGAAAAGCAGCACATGGTTAAGAGGAGAATGGTCGAAGAGAAGCGCCAAAGCAACGGTAATTCGAAATACCTGGAGGCAGGCAAATAATTAGCAGGGGCAGTAGCACCGTGCGCCGTAAGTCCAGCGCAATTCGGAACGGGCTTCGCTACTGTAGGTCCCTGCTGCCTGGCGAAGACCAGCCGCTGCCGGTGTGGCGCGGCACAGGCCGCGGGATTCAAAAACTCTTCCGGGCTTTCGGCTGGCATGCAGCTCAGTGAAAGAGGCACAGCTGAAAGGATTGAGGTAGAAGTTTGTCGGCTGCCGCGAAGAAAGGAGCTACATGGGAGATTCCCTCAGCCAATGGGCCAATGAAGCCCCGAAGCGAAGACAGGAGAGCCGAACTCCTCACCTGAGCACCATCCCTGGCTGCTCGATGTGGCTGGACTCAAAGAAAGAGGAGTGTTCGGACTGAAGTCTTTTCCTGCACGGTGTAGGATCTAGTCGGGTTAGTGAGACTCGACGCTTTGCTCTCGGCGCCAGGTGTGCTTGGACTACTTTGCCTGCGAGAACCCGTTCCTTAGCCAGGCCGGAGGATGGGTCGTGGCACACTGTCGAGCCTGATGTCATCCCGATGAAGCCATAACACCGCCCCCCGAATCCAAGTTTGCTGACCCTTCTTCAAAGCCCTAGACCGGAACAGACCTCCCAGGTCCGCCCAAAGGTGGCAGCCCCCCTGGCAGAAATCCACTTTGCAGCTGCTTTTCGCCAAGGCTGCGTGGAGTATGATAAACTGGATAGAGTTAGGAAGCAGGAATGGGATTCTTCTCGTTGCATGGAGGCTGCAAAGTGCTTTGTGTTACTGGGCCGGCGACGGGTAACGCCAAGAATTACTGAACTCCGCGCCACAATGGTCACTGCCATCAGTGCGGCGGGCTTCACGGCTGCCACTCCCATCAGTGCTGCGGGCTGCTAGCCCGCACGGCTCGCACTTTCATCAGTGAAGCAGGCTGCCACTGCATCAGTGCCGCGGGTTGAGCCCGCACGTTCATCACGGTGCTGCGGGCAGGGCGCAGAATCAGAACCATGTTCCAATCATTATCGATGGTTTTCCATGAACCGTTTTGCCGCGCTGTACTGTGGTGGAGGCGTGTAACGCACATTGGTTCAATTAGCTCATTGGCACTGGGTCAGCGCTTGAATTGTAAGCTGTATGTTTATCCTTGTTTGTTGTCGCGGCTTGGTCGCTGTGCCATGGGGAGCAAAAACCCTGCACAATGCAGTTGCACTCCAAAAGTCGTAAAGGAGTGCAGGCCCCAAGCTCAGGCGTTGTTTGAGGTCCATATTGTTTTGCTGAAGCCGATGCGCCGTGGGGGAGGGTTTGTGGGCTAAGGGTGTGCCATGGGCCGAGATCAGGGGTTGTGGGCTGAGAAACCCCCGCCGCCCGTATGATGATTACCAGTCGTTTCTGGTGTTGGAAAGATACTAGTACTACACCAAGTAGTAGTTTGCAGTTGAGTAGTTAGTGCCATTGGGATCTTTCCCCATTGTTTCGGGTTTTCCGAGGGCCGGTCCTGGAGCAAAGTGACTTCGACGCGCAGCGTTCGGCCTTCGACGCGGCCTACGACGAGGAGAGGGGCGCAGGGTTTAGGGCCTTCAGGATTCAGGGGCCTTAGAACAGAGGCTGTTGGGGTACGTTATATCGTTCTTATGATAAGGAACCCAAGGGTGTTGTTTGTGGGTTGAGTTTGTGGATTTTCGCCAGCTTTTGGGGCTATTGGTGTTTGTGAGAGTTTGGGCGTTTTGCTGAAGTTTTTGTTTCGCTTGCCTTAATGATGACGGTCGAAGCCGTAAGGGCGAGTCCTACTTTACCGCTTGAGAATCTCGTGGGACGTGGCCCCTCGCAAGGTGCTGCGATGCGCGGAGGTGCAGGAACGGGGCTGGGTTATCAAGGGTTGCTTGGGTTCGAGGTCTGGGCTTGCGCTGGTACCAGCTGCGCTGTCAAACCAGGGTGCTGGAAGCTCGAGTTTGCAAAGTCGACAAGCGGATCTTTGAGGGAACAAGCAGTGGTAGGACTTTCGCAAGAGTACCGTAAATACCGACAAACATGGATGTGTCGAGCAAGTGTGGTTGGTGGGGAAGTGCCGCAGCGCATCGTCTGGCCCAAGCGATCTCAAGAAACGCAGCTGGGGCCCATGCTCATTCGAGCTTAAATCCGATGCTGCCGTGCACCGTGGACGCAGAGCCAACCTCAGCCTCACCACTTCCACCCGACACGATCACGGAAGCTTCTCTTGGCTGCAGCCTCTGAGAACCCTGCCCTTACTTCCATTCTTGTGAAGCCCGGTAACTTTGTGAAGCCTCCTTGACTGGACTGCCCGGAAACTTAGCATGACCACACTGTCGGGAATGCCTTCTTGGTGGCCATGTGCCTCACATGTAGCAATCCAGCATGGCATTGCCATAACCCAGGCTCCGCAACAGGTACTCCAAAGACCTGCAAGCAGCCCATACAGTGTCATACTCATACAGCTTACGCAAAACCCGGCCAGCCATGGTCGGCCAACCGGTGAGCGGAGATGAGCTTGATGACCGCGCCAGGCACCACTACAAGGCAACATGCCGCGCTTGTAGAGACCTTTCGAGAGGGAATCTCCGCCCGCAGCGTCTTCGAGCACGGCAGGTGGTGCTCCAGTTTCTTCAGGAGAAGGAGCTCTTCGAGACGCTGTTGGCAATGGAGGGCGAGACTGGGGTGAAGTATGCCGCAACTTCTCAGCATTCGCAAGCGGGCATGCGCAGTCGTTGCCAGATGGGAGCTGGTTCTTCTTCGTCGTTTGCGTGAGGGAGGAGAAGTCCCAGTCTCGCCGTCTTGAGACGGCAGCTGATTCCTGATGCAGTCTGTCCTTTCGGGGTCAGCACGTGTCATGAGCGACTCGGGAGAGCGGCATGGTGAGTTGCTGTCATTGCCACGTCGGAGTGCCGAGAAACCCAGGAAGGAGATTTGCCCGTGGCGAGCATCCTCCAGTCGAGCCTGGACATGCCGGGGAACCCGGCGCAACCAGAAGCGGGTGTTTTCCATTCGGCAAGCTCGAAGCGTAGTCCCCGGCCTCACCTATCTCTTCGGACCTCAGTACCCGACCTTCTTATCGCTTAGGTTCTCCGCCGCGGATGCCGCCCCAGCCGAAAGGGAAGATGCCGACGGCAAGGCAGCAAGCAGAGCCAATCCGGGTTACTGTACGGAGAACAACATAAGGGGTACTGCAGCACAAGGGGTATTTCAACTCTTAAACGAGAGTTTTGCAATACCTTGAGGTTGGCTTGTTAAGAGTACATCCTGGTAGAGCATGTGATGTGCAGGGCTAAGACGGAGTGTAACATTCAGCGCATCGACAGTTGGCAGACTATCCCCCGAAAAAAGGGCGTAGCACTCAGCAAGCCCATGTTCATGCCACCAAGGCCACTAACTACGAAACATCAATCCCCTCCCTCATGCCTTCCGTCCAGGAGTGCATGCATGCCTGCATGTACGTATGACATGTACGCATATCTTAATGTGCGTACAGGAACATCGTGTGCTGCACAGCATATGTTTACATTTCAGATATACGGCCTTCGTGTGTCTTTGCATGTAAGAACGAGAGAGAGAAACAACGATACGTCTCGTCATCTGTCTTCCTTCCAGTCTCTCTACCTCTCTGCCTGTGAGTCTATCTATCGACCGATACGTAGACGATGATGGGCGGAGCGATGATAGTAACAGCAACAGCTGTAAGAAGGGAAGTTAACTATAAGCTTAGTTTACCACAGCGATGCGACGACACCCTGCAGGAGATGCCGCAGCTCCTAAAGGCCCTAAACACTCGCAAGCAGAGGCGGCCTGCGAAGCGCTGGAGGTCCTGCGAGGCGGCGCCTGCGCGACGCGCCAGGCCGAGAGCGGAGGCAGAGCGTGGAGTTGTCTGACATCGGGGGACGTTTTGGGCTTTGGGCTTTGGGTATGACTCGGCCCTGCGAAGAGTAGAGAGACAGACAGAGGGCGTGAGGGTGTGAGGCTCATGTGAGGCATGTGAGGCATGGGCGTGCCGCCTCCGTCGTGGTTCGGTGGGTTGAGAGTCCAGAGCACTGTACGAAGAGCCCCGACGTCGAGTAGCAGTGGCATGCCCGTGCTCTCCGCCAGCCGACTTGACAACTGGACGCAGCTTACAGCAGGGAGTGGCGCAGTCTGCAGAGCCTCCTAGGCATGGGGATGTCTCCTTCCAAGTTGCAGCTGCGAGGTCTCTCCGACGCTTTCGCGGCCAACGTGACCGCAGTTTGCTGGGCCGTGAGGTCCTTCGACGAGGAAGCATCCCGTGGGTGATCGGGATTTCTGAGTCGAGTTGACTTCGGGCCATCATCAGGGTACTGGATTCACTCGGATGATTTCGGATAAAAGCACGCAGCGAGATTCTGCGTTTCAGCGTTTGCCCGCTTTCCGAACAGTGTCTTGGCTGTGCCAGAATTGAAAGCCGTTGACTAACGCGGAGTTGTGAACCTCCGGACGCGTGCAGTCTGAGTCTGGAGTCTGGATGTTCTCATCGGGTCGCTCGGCGCTCGCCACAGGCGCATTGCATCGTGGCCACGGCAGATCGAAAGTTGCGAAACTCGGTTAAATTCAGTGACGCATGCAGAAGACCATGGCAACAGCCATCACCGGCAACGACGAACACAGACGGACTGCCTATGACTAGCTAGCATCTCCCTAGAGGGAGCCACTTCGTTCAAGTTCTGAGCTTTCAAGAAACTCAGGCAGTTTCCGGACGTTCCCGAATAAAGTTCTTCTTAAGTGAAGTAGATGGCCCATTGCCCCACCACGATCTATGCTTCAAGCAGCAGCAGAGTTTCTGCCGTCGACGGTTCGGGAATTTTGGATGTGACAGTAGTTGTTTGCATACCTGCTGCCAAGCTGCCGTGGCACACAGGTCTGGCAGCTCAAGACCGTTTGAGTATGTACCGGCAGGGCGACGAGAAAGATAACTGGTACGGATGTGTGTATGAATTGTGCCCAGTCGCTGGTGCCACCAGAGCCTCCCGCTTCCCACAGACACTCAATACCCAAACTCGACAAAACCTTTCGAAACCGTCATGCAAGCATTGAAAACTGGCGAAATAACCAATAAATCTCACCAGACCAAGGCCTCATCAGCGATCACGAGGCGAGGCCGGTTTCCCACCTTTGTCGGTGAGTTCATTGGTTGTTAGAGTCACTCAAAAGTTATGAGTGTTAAGGTCCCGTGGGCGCTCTCGCAGCCCTTGAGGACTCCTTGCTTGTGTAGCTCTTCTACCCGGGGGTGTTTAGGACGCTGTCATCCTGTCTTCCGCTTTGGGACCGAAACTACGCCGCCCGAAAATGGTTGTTGCCAATGCTGGTTAGCTCCAGATGAAGTCTCCTTGAAGAGACATCGTCCATTGCAGATCATGGTTACTGATGACACTTGGATTGTGGTTCTCAGTCGTTGGACCTTCGTTGCTCAAATGTGTCACCCGCTCCTTCAACCAAACAAAAAAACACCTTCATCCCTCCACCAAAATCCAAGCCCTCAAAGTTCAGCCATAAGCCCCAGACCCCAGACACGCCAGTTCAATTCATCGTGAGCCTTAAAACACCCTTGCTTCATCAGCTCCAGGTCTTGGCTGCTTTCGAGGACGTTCGGAGCAACGGAATTTTTTTTGGAAGACGCAAGCCGTCAAACTTCCGGGTGCTAGGCTTTAGGGCTGCGCCGGGAACAAAGGGCGTGAAGGTTTAGAGTTTCTCGTGAAGTTTCTAGGTACCTGTTCCAAGAAAAGCAGCCCACAACATAGAGTCAAAAGCATGCCATAACAGCCATCCATCCACCAAGAATCCAAGACAGCTGACCTGTGAGGCCGGCGTTTCCCTGTATACCCAACTTCCCGTTCAAACACAAAAACCCAATGCCCTCAAACCCAAAGCACAAATAAATGCTATATATATATATATGTATACATATAAACACCGTTTGTTTATATATCCATCAGTTTATTTGTTTATGTCGCCATCTCTAAATCCAACTATACACATGTATAAAAGTATACATATATATATATATATATATATATGAATATGATATATGATATATGATATGTGATATATGATATATGATATATGATATATGATATGTGGTATATGATATATGATATATGATATATGATATATGGTATATGATATGTGTTATGTGATATATGATATATGATATATGATATATGATATATGATATATGAGATATGAGATATGAGATATGAGATATGAGATATGATATATGATATATGATATACGATATATGTTATACGATACATGCTATATGATATATGATGTATGATATGTGATATATGGTATATGGTATATGGTATGTGATATATGATATATGATATATGATATATGATATATGATATATGATAAATGATATATGATATATGATGTGTGATATGTGATATGTGATATACGATATATGATATATGATATTTGATATATGGTATATGATATATGATATATGATAAATGATATATGATATATGATATATGATATATGATATATGGTATATGGTATATGATATATGATATATGATATATGATATATGATAGATGATATATGGTATATGATACATGATATATGATATATGAGATATGAGATATGATATATGATATATGATATACGATATATGATATATGATATGTGTGATATGTGATATATGATATATGATATATGATATATGATATATGCGTGTGTTACAGAATGGTACATTGTGTAGATTGAAATAAAGCATTTGAGGATCTGCCTTCGCCACCATTGAGCCTCGATGTGGCGGCATCCGAGGCGGCGAATTGAAAGGGGCTACTTTCGGGGATTACTGTAAATAGTAAGATGGTGTTCGTTGATAGGGCTTTCCCCCAAGCACTATAATGTCTTACCATAAAGGTTACTATGTGCAACGGGGGATGACAGGGGTTCAGCCGCTGGCAATGAGTAGGTGGCCCCGTTGGCTTGAAACAACATTCATTTTTGTGCCAACTCGTGTGGAAACATACTTTTGCAGTACACCCTGTAACTCTGGGATGTCCCCAATGAATTTGGCGTTTTGAGCCAGGAAGCAGGCCTGCAGAAGGTTCTGGTGTGCCCTGGCGTTTGGAAGTGAAGGCTGCATGGCCTTGGTTGCATACTAGTTGCTAGCTACTAGGAGGCGTGTTTGCAGGTTTGTCAAGTTGACCATTGCGGGGCTTGCGGCTTTGGTGAACAAGCTGGAAATTTTTAAAGTAGGCTCTGCTCTGAAGAGAAGCCAAGAAGGCTCTTGCTCTCTCTCGCCTTGTTGGTCCGTTTCTTTGCTTTTGCACAATTCGATAAGCTGAGCAGAAACAGAAACAGAAAGCCTGGACTCTTCGCTCCCCTTTGTGCTTTCTCGCGCTCCGAGGACTACGATGGGAGGCGAAACCCTGCTGCTGAAGCTACGGCACTCGGGAACCCCTTCGGGCGGCTACCCGGTGCTTTGCCCGTTATATTACTTAAATTTAGGCCGGGTTGCGGCATGGCGAACGGTTAAGCTTGTGGCTCAGGAGCAAACTCCAGGTTCAAGGTTTTGTTGTGTTTGGGAGTCATACTGTAGAACCGTGAAATGCTCTGCGCGCAATCTTTCTGGGACCGCGATAAAATTGCCAAGTTGCCTAAGGACTCGAAGGACATGGGTCGCTGGTCGTTTGAACTGTGCCAGCGGTTCAAGGATCACCAGAAGCAGGCGGATGCCATAGCCTGTGCTGGGGGTTTCAATTAGGGCCATTGGGGCTTAGGGTTTGGGCAACAGGGCTGCGACGCTGGACCCCTGGAGTGTGGACGAGAAAATCGGAGTGTCACAGAAGCCAATCTTCCCAGAGGGATGCTTCCAGTGCCACTAACTTCCCACACGACGGTTTCATGTCTGGCTTGCTGTCCAAGATTTGCTTGTTGATGCGTTCTCTCGCTTACATGGGCAGCTTGTTTCAAGAAGGCAGCTTCATCTTTTGTCTCCAGGATTTCTCGTCTGAGAGCTTGGTTCAGGGCTTCAGGGTCAGCGTCAGGTGACCAGCGGTCGCTTCGCTCCAGCTCGAGGCGCTGAGAGCAGCTACTTCATCACGATCTCGCGGGACCACACGGCGTGCGTCTACGGCCGAAGCCTGGCGGACTCAAAAAGGTCTCCAGACTCCAGACTTTTGCCATCTCTGCGTGTTCCAAGGACCGCCCGGCCCCCACTTCGCCCTCCTGGGCTCCTACAGCTTCGTGGGCGAGGCCCTTTTGCTTGGGGAAAGTTTCCCTTTGGTCAACGGAGTCGCCGCTAGCCGCTAGACCAAACCGGGGACTAGGAGGTGGAGTCTTGAGAAGCCTTCGAAACTCTGACCGCTCCGGCCGCATTTCCCTTTCCTGGCCAGGTCACCGCCTGCTGCTGGCTGGATCCCCTGACGGCTGTGCTGGCAGCCAGGTGGGCTTTTTGCCAGGAGTGGCTGACGAAACGATGACGAGGTGCAAGCTTAGAGGTCGGAGTTCTGGTTTGAAGCCTCTTCTGATGTTGATGGTTTTAGGGGTGTGAGAAGGCGGTGCCGGTGCCGGTGGTGGTGGTGGTGGTGGTGGTGGTGGTGGTGGTGGTGGTGGTGCAGGATGTGAAGTCCGCTCTAAAGTAGGGGCTTCACTCCAGCGGTTGCGACACTTTTGCGAGCAAACCCTTCATCTTCGCCGATTGGACTCCGCTAAACTTGAGCTCAGTGGCAATGAAAGCTTGAGCCTTCCATGGGGCTACTCAAGATCAGAAGCCAGGAATGACCATGAGCTCCACTATCTGGAGATGGAGGGTCCGCACGCGGGCGAAACCCAGGCTCGGGGTCGGGCTGTAAAATCGGATGATCTTTGAACACACCTATCACTCCCTCCCTCCTGCCTCTTTCTCCCGCCGCGTCTTCTCCCTCCTTGAGCCGACACCTGGCAGAGTGATCTATCAGCGTCTGGCCTTAACCACAGAAAGAGTGCCTGAGGCCTTTAAGGCTTGAGGCTTTTAGGCACATATCCCCAATCCTTGAACTGTCAGATCTCTCTTTTTGGCCTTGGGCTTGTGATAGCTCTCTCAAGGTTTGTTTGCTTTGCAAGCCGCTTTCCGGTCTCGATGCCGAGCTGAACTGCAGGGTCCCAAGACCCAGCGATGTCATACGAAGCCTCCAGGAGCCTGAGGGTAACCCTTGAAAAATGCCCTTCTCTCAGACTCTCAGGGTTTGAGCCCTTAATTTTTTGAAGCTTTCACAGATGCAGGAGGTGCTGCGAACCAACCTCAATGCCCTTGGCGACAGCGTTGTCTCCTTTGCTGTGCTTGCCCTGGCGGCGTCGCCGGACCCCATGCTTCACTTTTTGGGGTTCCTTATAGGGTACCAGTTGGACTGTGCTGTCAATGTCTTCCGTTCTGCCTGGCGAGTTTGTGTCCACGCTTTTGCCTTAAGTCAGGATGCTTTGATCTCCTCTGGGAGCTAAGCTTGATTTGCTATGTGCATCGTAAGTGCATCCGGCTTTGGCTTGCATCGCACGGTACACACGACTGCAAAGGAAGCGCATGTCCATCGGTTCCGAAGTGGTTGTACTCGGATCCTGCCGAGTTTCCGACCTGAACACGCGGCTGCGACGATGGCTTGTAAGTCGCTGAAGTTGCCGGCGAGAGGTTCTGTGGAAGTAGTGGCGTAAGTATGCTTCATCAGGCTCTGGCACGGTCGCAGTCGGATCAAGGCTTGGGGCCCTAGGCCGGTGTCCCAGAGCCACGCCTGGTCCTGTCGGTGTTCCGAACGGCAGGATGGTGCCTTCGTGGCAGCCTGCACTGACCGCTCACGTGCATCTCGTCTGCAGCTCCAGTATGGGTGAAGAGGGCTCTATGGTCCAGAAATGTCCAGAAGTAGAAACCACAAATCCAAGCATCGCATACGTGGCTCTTGAGGACTCCTTTAACAGTGTAGCAGCGTCGCACTTCATTTCTGAGAGATCCTTACAGTTCTCACCGCCGCACATTGAGGGTGGCTCCGCAGAGACCAGGTGATTCTTCTTCAGGCGCGGTCGCCTCGGCAGCTGCGGAATTTCTACGGGGCTGCGGTGGGGGCTCCTCGGTTCGGATCTCCGAGTGTCAAGGAACATGTCCATCGTCTCCCGGGTGAAGCCGAGTCCTGAGCGCGCCACTGTGAAAAAATCAGTGCAAAGGCACCAGGGTCCGAGTCGGGGGATCTACACATAGAGGCTCGAAGCAGTTTTTGCGGTCCCCATTCTGCTCGACCATGAGAGAGCAAGCACCCTCTTCCGAGGAATATGACATGCCAACTGTCGCATTCTCGCTGGATGGCCGCTTGGGGACAGCAAGGGGCCCCTAATTACAACGGTCTTGATCTACAGACGGATCCTTATCATTGAGTTCAGATCACTGCTGTTTTTCCAGTGTAGGTACAACCAAAGCAACATCCGTCAAAGTTATGGTCCCAATAATACGGCACCTAGTATTTAGGGTACCCCAAAAGGGACCTGAAGCTTGACAACTATCCGGCATCGTTCCGCAGTTGTCAGCAGAATCCTGCCGATATCCCAGGCTGCTTCTTGTATGTGTCTTCCTCGCTGCCGCAGCCAGCACGCCGAGAGGAGGATGAGGTCGGGCTTGGAGATCAGCTGACTAAGAGGGGCCGGGACGGCTTGCGGTGTTGCATGTGGCGTTTTAACCGTTTGAAGTCCCCTTGACTACGTGACATTGCGGAGCTCCGACCCTTGCCGGAGACTCTCAGCTTCAAGTTTTCGTGCGCCGTCAGGCCGCATGCAGCCGGCAGCTTTCACTGGGTTGTGGTAAAGGGCTTGAGTCGCTTCGAAGGCAGATCTACTAAGAATCCCAACTGCTTGCGATCAGTCGCAGGCGAAGTGACGCCCCATCTTGAGTGTTTGTCCATTCGTTCGGTTGCTTGAGTTCCATGTGCAAATTCCTTGGGTCAGGTGAAGGCGCTCTGCGGGCAAGTGGCAATTTTCGAGGCGCGGCAACGGGATCTCAGACATCTTAATTAGTGAACGCCTGAGCTGATCCAATTAATTCGCTGACCGAGAAAACACAGGAGTAACTCAAAGCCGCGATTTATTGTCCCAGCAAGTCATACTTCGATGACCACACCGGAAATTCCAAAACACTCGCACAACACAGGTCTGGAATTCCAGCCCACCCCCCCGAGTCTTCTAATGATACCAGGTACCAGGCCCAAGTAAGAATAATTTTCTCTTCATCATCGGGGCGGGCCTGGGGACGGGAGTTTCACCGGATCTTTGGTTCTCAGCTTGCTTGCGTACCTCACGCGACTCTAGTCTGACCTCCGGCATGCTCAGTGCGACCATAGTTGGGATAGAAGACTTACTTGCAACCCTACTGGACGTAGCTAACCATCCAGTAGGTTCTAAATCCAAGCATGCTGGGATGGAAGTATACCCGCAGGAACCCAAACCTTGGTCGGATGCCTCAGAACGAAGGTTCGGAGCGGCCAGCTGGTGCTTCAACTGCCTTGTCATGAAAAGTCCGTCCGCCCCGAGACAGCAGCAGTGAGTGGTGTTGGGATGTGGCCCCTGATCGGAAAACCCGTCACTCCACTCGTAGTGATTACCGCATGAATCCCACGATTGTCATCTCGAAGAGCGGGAGGTGGATTCATCATGAAGTACTGAAGACCCTATTCCAAGCCTGAACGGTTGGGCTTCGGATGGTTCGTGCCGGCGCAAAGGACCCTGCATGTTGCATTCCAAAGCAGCCAAAGCAGGAGACTTTGCCATTTGGGAAACCCACAAACATCCTATATCCTGAATTGGGAAGCTGCTGCCAGCCTACTCACTTTGGAACCGTGGCTGCTTTTGCCCCCTTTGGCTGACAAGAGTGCGGCTTCTGGCTTCCCTTTAGCCCCGGAGCCGCACCCACTCCAGTCCTTCACAGCTGACTCTAGACAACCCGGACTCTTCGGATGTTGAGCCGTGAAGACTAGACCAACCTGCCGCGCCCTTTGCCCAAGGCTGCTTCCACCGGCATCCGTACTCTGAGATGCTCGTGACGGGATCATTCGACAAGATGGTGAAGTTTTGGAGCTAATTGTTCAGCCCGTGTCAGTGTAACATAACATGACATAACACATCGGAGCACTAGCTGTCACTACCTACTCGAAGTGTGGAGTCGCAGCAGCAAGCAGGAGCCGCAAAGTACATGGCTCAAGTGACGGCACGTTGGGATTCACCGCTGAGTGCTGGCTGGCGGTCCGAGATGCTCGAGCGCGGCTGCAAACAAACTCGTCCAAAATGCATGGTTCCCGTTTCGGGCTTGGTGTTGATAGAGCTGCAGCACCGTGAGATGTAGAAGGGTTGTGGTGATGCCGCGCTGAAAGGCAAGAAGCGATTCCAAGCACTCTCTGCGATCCGAAGCTGCAGTGAAGTGGAGCACGTTCAACGACTTGCACACTCAAGCATGACATGGCAAACGTGCTTTATGGTTTTGCCGGAGGTGTGCCCGCGAGGCCACCAAGAGCTGGAATCTCGGTGCATTGGTGTCTTGTGGAAACGGTTGCTAACTAGGACAGGGACATGTTTTCCTGACGAACTGACTCACGAACGCCCTTCCGAACCATGCGAAAGCGGTCCATGCCTCCTGCTCCACTGCACCACGGAGACTAGGACGAGGACGAGGATGTCCAATCGAAAGCCCAGGAACAGGCGATGGAGCGCTTACTCGGTTTCCTGCCGGTGGCGCAGCAGGCCGGAGGATTCTCAAGCGCACAAACTTACGTAGCGTCGACTCCATCACCCGGCCTTCCTGGAGCTCCACATCTCCACATCAACAGGAGGGAGAGAGATCTGGGGAGCGAGCATTGAAGGCCCTCCACCGCCGGGCGCTGCGGGACGCCCTCGTCGATGCGCGCGGATCAGAGCTTCGAGCGCTGCAGGAGGCGGCCAGAACGGAGAATGCCAGAAGATGCTCATGATAAGAGAGATAAGACTTAGGAAGCTGCGGATGAAGATCAAAGATTCATGTGAAGGTGAAGTTGACGAATGGCGATGCTGATGTCGATGTTAATGGGAATGGCCTGATGTTGCTGGTGGTGATGGCGGGAACACGGATAATTATGGCCGTGGTTAGAGTCAGAGAGGAGATGGTGGTTTTCAAGGTGACAGCACCACCACTTTCTTGCTCCTGCTGCTGCTGCTGCTGTTGCAGCATCATATTTTGTGCTAAGTCACTGTGCTAGACGAGTGGCGTTGGGTATATACCATTGCCAACTATGCAGACGGTGACGACGGCTACCTCTACCAGTCCTCACGCCAGAACGACCGCCATCCGATATGGTGCGTGCCGCACACCACCACCACCACCACCACCACGTCTACGACTGCCACCGTGGGGCTGTGCCGTTTCGGCTGGAGCCTGGTGTTGACCATTCCCCGCATGCATGTGTCGCGTGTGCACACCAGGGCTATGCCCTAACGTGACGACGAGCAGTGTCTTCGGCGCTATGATGCATTGCCCCTTCGCTGTCGCTGCAACTTGAAAGCAGAAGGCAAGAATAACATGGAAGGATGGGAAAGAGCACCGGAGTCATGGGAAGGGCAACCTCCAGGCTTCAAGCAGTGTGGAAATGGGCTGCAAGATGTCCGGTTTTGGCAGCGAAAGTAGATCCGTAACGCGGATGCACAACCTGTGGGTGACGTTCGGGATGGCCAGAAGAACGGTGCCTCAAAAAGACATACTTCACAATCCTTTTGGATTTGGTTCGCTTTTTTGCGACGGCCGCAGGCCGGCGACATGATCTCCCTCCCGTGGCTTTGGCACATGTTGGGGCCCAGGGGTTTCGTTTGTTACCCTCGGGTTCTTCCAGGCTTGACGGGCTTCAAGACCAGGAAGGAGTATTAAGGGTGTTGTGGAGAATTCAGGATGCTGGCTTCACGCCTTACGGCTCGCAGGAAAGAGGTTCCTTTGTCCGTTAAAAGAGGCTTACACTCCAGTGCGGGGTCGTCAGAGTCCAGGACTCTAGGACTGCCGGGGCGTAGCCTCAATCCAGAGGGCCTCCCCTCAGTTCCATCGATCCAACTCATCGCAACGAGAGCTCGATCCACAAAAGAGCTCTAAACAACGTCGATCAGCTTGTCGAAGCTTTGCGCCTGTTGAGGGTCTGGCTTCTGCTTGTGTTTCGCGGGGAGCTATGGTGAGACGAGCATCAAAGGCCATCACACCCAAAACAAGGCCTGCAGCACGAAGATGCTCATAAAGCATCATATCTATCCTTGTAATTCACCACAGCAAGGCCAACACAAATTCAGGGTGCCCCAGCTCCCGCTCAGGAGCTTTCGGCCATCCACCACAGAGCTGCGGGAGCAGCTGAAGGCCGTTGAGTCCTTCGTGGCACGGCTCGGAGGAAGGCGGCGTCGGATTTGGACTCGGATAGTATATTTGGCAGGTTGAGGCTTCAGGGTTCTTTGGTTGTATTATGTATTTAACCGGGAAGTTCTGCTGGGACTTGTATGGTTGCCACTATCAGTGTTTCATGTCCTGTGGCCCGTTCAGCAGCATTCGCTGCTCTGTTGATCGGCCAGATCGTGCACCGTTCATGAGCCACCAGCTGGACTGTGCATCTGTCTTCAATGCAAACTGGAAACGATTTCCAAAGCGCGCCCTGCCCTACATGATGCAGACGGGATTCGCGATCCTAGGCAATACTACTACGGGTTTGCGCTTAAGACCTTTGTGCTCTGAACTTGCCCGTGCTGCTGCCAGGCCCTGCGCTGTCACCGTGGCACGGTCTGTCACGGACGGCTTCTGTCCCATGCGCTGCCACTGCATGTTGGAAGCCGGTGTGCTGGAGGCGACGCGCATGTGGTAATAGACGTATCAACCTCAATTAAGTCATCGATACGGCCAGAGCCTTCAACGCATGTTTTACCGTCCCTACTCAAATCCCCAGTAACAGACCTTTCTCGGCAGATGCTTCAACGGCTCTTCGGTGAGATGGACGTCATGTATGGGGACGAGCTCGACGCAAAGGAGCAACAGCCGTGACAAAAATGGGGGCCACTACAAGGGTTGGAAGGCTCAGGATGATGTCCAAAGAAGTTGCAGGTTTCATGTCTGCACGCCGCAGCTCTTATTGGGCTTCGCGATGGTTTTGCCCTTCGTTTCCGGTGGCCGTAGAACAACATATAACAAACCTCTTCACTGGCAGCTGTTTCGACAGCGCTCAACCTGATTTTTTTGGGTCATACTTGTGCTGAAGTCCCATAGGTCTGGCTTCCGCTTCAGGGCTTTGCCTCAGCTCGGGAGTAGTTCGTGGCCGACGGCTCGGGCAGCGCGGCGTTCGGCCTCTCTGCAGAGCCTGAGCCATGGTCTGTTTCGCATCGCTCTTCCTGGCTGCCGTGCTGGGCTTCGGCCGCTGGGCGGAGAGGGACAGCCGGGGAGAGTTCAAGCCACTGTCACCCTAGCCGACTCTAGCCTGTATCAACCTTTCCTGACTCGATCCCCTCTGCCGCCTTTGCCTCCTGAAACTCGCTTTGAACCTCTGAGGCACGCCCATCCTCACCGAGAACCTCCGGGGCTGGATCCGGAAGCCCCAGGCTTTGATCCGGCCTTTTCTCACAGAGCTCTTTCGGGGGGAAAAGTTCGTCTCTGTGTCCATTTGAGAAAAGGGGTTGCTGATGCGTGGGCTGGGGGAGTCTTCGCGCGAAGTGAGGGGCCCTGGGGCCCCGCAGCGTCCCCCCATTCCTTTTCCTTCTTGGGGCATCGCTCGCTTCTTTTCTTGGTTGCTTCCGGTTGTTGTTCCTATAAGACTTTGGGCACAGGTGGCTCCCTCGCCAGCTCGGTCCTTTCGCGGAGTTACCTTGGAACCCTGGGAGGAGGTGGAGGCGCTGGCTGAGTTGCTGAGTTGGTGTTCATGGCTCAGGTCTTGCTACTGGTTCAGGTCAAAGGGGCTCGGTTGAACAGGGGATTTGTTGTCTTCGTTGCGATGTTTACGACTTCCATGACTGTTCTCCGCATTGTGTTGGTTGCCTTGCTGTTGTTGCTGTTGTCGTGTCGTTATCGCTACGGTAGCAGCCCGGTAGCATGGCCCCCGTCGCGAGTTCTGACCATGTTCATGTCTTATCCTCAGCATGCAGCGAAGACGATGTTGAACTCGGAAGTCTCGGCCCGTGAGGTTTCCCGAAGCTGGTGGCCTCAGAGAGGATCCCAGAAGTTTCAGGTTTCCAGTAGGGCTTGTTTTTGAGTCAAGTCTTGGCCTTCGGTGAGGCCCCGCTCCCAGACGAGAAAGTGCATGGAGCTCACTGGCACCGCGGCTGGCTGTGTGATTCGGATGTACCGCGGGTTTCTGCATGTCCGGTAGATCGAGTCTTAGGATACAAGTAGAACGGAAACGGCACAGAATTCTATCTATTGCTTCAGGATGAAGATGTGTTACTTGACGGCGATTTCATGGGCGGTGCTGTGTATGCACGCGAGTACTTGCAGTTTACATTCGGCCCACTGGTGCTTCCACATCTCGGCTTTGGCCTAAGTGGCTTCCCCACCTACACCTAGACTCGATACCCGAAAAACCCACAAACTCGGAAAAGCACAAGATCCTCAGTTCTCTTCTTTTGCCCTTTGGTCTCAGAGTAGGGTAGACTCTACTTGTCCTTGGCGGAGCTTTTGTTGTTTTTCTTGGAGCTGCCAGCATCTTTTGGGACCAGTAGCAAACTGTAGTGGCGGATGCGCGAGGCACAATTCTCGTCCAGTGCTCTGCCTGTGCACCAAGAAGCAGAACATAAGGGTACTGAGCACTGGCGTTCTTGCCTCAGGCTGGAGGCGCTGTTGGATTGGATCGCCTCTTTCCTGCAACATTTCGGCAATCCGGGTTTTCCTTCCCTTCAATCTGATGTGCTACGAACGAATCCTTGCAACTACTGCAGTTGGCTTTGTGCTAAGCATTTTCTGGTTTCTGTTTGGGTCTTTCATGCGGTTCTTTCCTGTTTGCTCCCGCCCTGCCTTTCTTGCCTTCCTTGCACCTGGTTGGCACCGGACCTTTGAGTTCTCGGAGCCGATAGCAAAGCAGTGCCCATCCCCTGGATTGTCTCCCTTCCTCTCTCTCTCTCTGTCGATATCTCTCTCTGGAGATTGTGGGGCCTGTTGGATCCGGCACGACTCCATTCCCGGACATTTATGCCCATCGCTGCGGACTGTTTCTCTCCTGTTGAAGATAGCCGGTGTCTCCTCAGTGCTCGGTGCAATCAGCAGTGCAATACAGAAAGGGACAGAGCTCGTTCCTTTTAGGTGCGGTGGCAGTCGCAGCTGAAACGGGCCACAACCGAATCCTCCCCCAACAAAGCCTGTGAACTCCCTCAAGAGCTGAAGCCGAATCCTCTTCCCCCGCAACAGCCCGGTTTTCTGCCGAAGGACCGGAGCGGATGGCTCCTTGCAGCCTCGGCCATCTGCATGGCTCCAGCGAGGCCGAAGCCGAAGCGGTTCGTCCTAGCCTTCGCGCAGGGGGGGAGGGGGGGGGGGGAAGGGAAACAAACTCCCACGACCTCCGCCCGCCCCGCCCCTCTCCTGGCAGACGTTATGGACTCCAGTCACGACTCCGCCAGCGCAGCGCGCTCCGAGCCGCGATGGACGCTGAGGGCCTCGGTGGCTTTCCCAGACACTTTAGACAACGCTGAAAAAGATTCCATATCACTGGGGTTCTATGATGCTTGATGGCGACGGTGGTGGCGGTGGTCTGCTTGCGGGGTGGCAGCCGTGGTGGTGGTGATTGTGGCGGTTGTGATGATGATGGTGGTGATGATGATCATGACGAACGCCAGGATAAGTGTCGTTCTTGTTCTTCTTCTTCTTGATGTTGATGTTGATGCTGATGTTGTTGATGATGATGATGAGAATATCGTGACTGTCGTGATGACGATGCTGCTGATGATGATGATGATGATGATGCTACTGCTTGTGCCTGTGCTGGCGACACTGGTGGGACGGGGATGGCATGACAGCAGCAACGACGGTGTCAATGACGCCGATGCCGAAGGCTTGGTATATCCAGCTAGCACTCTGGCTTTTGGCTTCCCATTGTCATGGGTAGTACCGTCAAGATTCCGCGTGATGAGTAAAGGAAGACAGAGAGGCAGAACGACGACAGCAACAGACCAGGGAGCGCGTGCCTTTGCCATTCGCTGTGTTTGTAAACTTCTTCAAGCCTGGATAGACGCATGCTTGCCTTGTTCCACTCGCGTTACCGGTGTTTGCTTCCTATCAGATTAAGTATCACTATGCGGGTTGACTCAGGTGGCTTTGTTGTCAAACTGGCGCTGCCTACCATCGAGGAGGAGTCGTCTTCGATAGCGTCCACGCCCTTTCAGCCAACACCACGTGGCAACCTCAGCCCGGGTACTGTATGTCGCCGAGAGTGTAGAGTGACCGCCGGAAACCCCTGCGTCAATTTCTCAGGTGAGCCTGACAGTGTCCCTGTCACGCCGGCTCCGGTAGAGCAGGTCAAAGAGGCTCGCGGCATGCTTTGCTTCGTTTGAATCAGGTCTTGGGGTCTTGGGCATCTCGCTGGCAGCTAGGCCTCTCTGAAGTCCTCAACCTTGTTCTGAGGAGACGGAGTGCAAAGTGCTGCCGCTGCCTGCGCAGCCTTGCGTGCCCCGTGCAGAACCGGAGGAAGAGGCGCCCAAGTTGCTTTGCCACTCTTCCTTGTTTGTCGAGAAGGGTCCGGGGTTTCCAGGAATTCAGAAATAGCAGTGGGCGATGACATCCTTTAGCCGTCTTTTCGGTTACGAGGAGCCAGAACTCCTTGTTTTGGTTTGATTTACACTCTTGTGTTTTGGCGGGGCAGTTACAGCATTTTTCCTTTGACGTACTGTAGCGTGGTAGAGCGAGGAGGAGGAGGCGGGGGCTGAAGAGGGAACGAGCGCCTTATCGGCCTCCTTCTAGGCACCGCCGTCTGACAAGCAAGCGCCGCCGCCGCCACCTCCACCACGCGTGCCTGTGGCTGCATGTCACGAGGTTTGGAACAACAGCTCATTTCGGTACCTACCCGCCCTTATCCCACCTCGCATGCTAAGATGGCTTCCGTTGGGTCCCGCTATAGTCGCCAAGCACAGGTATCCTGGCGCCGCTCGGCGCCGTCATTCACGTTGTCTGAAGAGGCCCGGAGAGGTGATGGGGAGGAGATCCGTCCAGCGACTCAGCCCGAGCCCCATCCGTTCAAGCGTTGGACGGCCGAGTAGCCGCGGTCGCGAGCTGGAAGTCGTAAGCAGTCTGGCGATAAGAAACCCCCAAACCCTCAGAACATCACTCATCAACGATGTGACGATGTGTGCCAAGCCAGGTCTACCGGTCCGAAGAACTGGGCCTACGTTGCGCCCACCGTGCGGTGGTGGTGCCGGCCGAGACTCACACAAAACCTCAGGCACAAAGGTTTAAGTGCGCTTTGGTGTGTCGAGATTTTTGGGTTTGGGGAGTTCGTTTCAGCTAGTTGACCGTTCGTGGAAACACCATTTCACGTCGTACGGATCCTATGATTGACCCTACAAGGGCCTTGCAAGACTGAAAGAATGACGGGGGCCTATTGAATTCTCGCTGCACTCTCGGTCTGAAAAACGTTTGCCAGAGGCAGCCGAGACTGCCAGCGCGACGAAGGCCGCAGTTGAGGTAAAGAGGTTCTTGCGGGTGAAGCCTGAGGCTTATCCACTTGTTATCACGTAAGCCTTATCCGTCTACGTACAACCCTGTGGGACCTACGGTGCAGAAATCGGAAGTCTAAAGTTTCTGCAAAGCGCTGTGCAAGGAACTGGCTGGGCCATCAGCTGGAGCCCACTACCACATCCTAAGACCTAAGACCATCATGAGTTGCTATGACTTTTTTTAGATTGTTATAATGGGCATCGAGAACGTCAGTGCCAGGAGCCAAAGCCGCCCCAGCCGAAGCAGACGCGCAGACCGCGCTTTGCCGTCAGGCAGGGGGCAGACGGGGGCAGTTTGAAGGATTCCCAGAGGCTTCAAAGGCGAAAGGCCTGGTAGAAGCAGCTGCCAGAGGCCCAAGAAGTCCAAGAAGGGTTCGGGTTTCTCGGGGGCTTCTCGGGGGAAAAAGTGGAGAAGCCGACTTGCAGGTCGCATCCTCTCCCAGCCTCCCTTCGACCACTGCCTCCACTGCCTTCTGTCGCCGAGGACGCTCGGTCAGAAGACTCCCCAGCTCAGAGGGATTAGGTGATCAGGGGCGTTTAGGTTGGAAGGTAACGGAGCTTCAACCGGGCATCGCTTGAGTAGCCACTTAAAACCAACAAGCACACTGACGAGAACCATCCGTCGTTGTTTACAGCAAGCCCAACCGGCGAGAAGGGACTGGCCTTCCCCAAAGCCCAAGTCCCGCAACTTTGAACCTCCAAAGAGATTGCTTTCGTGTGAGGCTCGGGGATCATTGCCACTCCTCAACCTGCGGAAAACCCTCTACTAGATCTTGGGGGTCGTGACAGGGGGTGAGGCAACTCAGGAAACGAGGGTTTGGGGCTTTTTGAGGCTCCTGTGTAGGGTCCGGGCATGTAGGGTCTTGGCAGAGGGTTCTGTTGGGGTGTGTTTAGTGCTTCTTTCCTAGGCAGCTAGACGAGAATGCTGGTGAGTTCATGTTTGGGAAGTTTGTCACGAGAAGGGTCGGAACTCCTGGCGGGCGCACCGCCTGTTCTGAACAGACAGCCTGCGCTCATTGCAGCCAAGGCACCAGACCAAGTGGACGAATCCCCCAAGGCCCCCACAGAGGACGGGCATTTCGGGAGCCGTCTACGCCGGTCACGGAGTGTCTTCGGAATGATGGAGGCTTGTACCACGTCTTTATTGAAAATGCAAGAAAGTTCATCCATTGGGTGAGCCGCTCCGGGTCGATGCAGAGTATGCAGAATCAGCACCACCGGTAGCAATGCCATTCCTTCGGGTTCCTATTGCTTCCTGCGAGGTGATGCAGCCCCAGCCCGAAGTCGCGAGATCTGAGGCCGGGATCGGGTTACCACCGGGAGTTTTGTGTAAGCACATCGAGTGCAAAGACGGGGAGCCGACAAAGAAAGTCGCTTTTGGGTTCGTGGCAGGGTCCAAGTTGGTGGTGGTACTACAGTAGCAGCCCTATGTTCACTGCGGTGCCGAGCTAAACGGCAGCCACAGAAAGACTGATGCCGATTTTCCCTCCGCTGCAAGCTTGCTTTCCGCTTCTGCTCTCTCTCTCTCTCTCTCTCTCTCTCTCTCTCTCTCTCCACTGGTCTCTTTCATCTTCAACAGAGGACGCCCCAGATGGATACCCTAAACCCAAAATCCCTCGGCGCTGTTCGAGACTCAGCAAGGGAGGCAATGTGAGGTTTTGTGCCATGACTTCATCATTGGGCTTCGAAAGTGTGAGTGCATGATAGATTATGAGATGTGTGTATCGAAGCCAGGTTCCCATTCCGGCCATCCGGCCGACATTGCCAAAGCTTGCATTGCCTTCGCCGAAGGCCCAGGACCAATCTCTTTTTTTAGCACGGCATGGTTTCAGCTTGAAAGGGTGTCGGGCGTCAGGCTTTCTATAAATCCGAAGACCTTGATTCAGCGCGGATGTTCACAGGTGAGGCCGTTGGTGTAGACGAAATCATGCTGGTCATGACGATGATGTTTACGAGGAATATGATGAGGGTGGTAGCATGGTAAGCTGAGCTAGTCGACGAAGACCGATAATTAGGGCAGCATGGGCATCCCCGGGACTACATCTCCGACCGGACCATTCGAGCCCCTACACGTCGCAAGTGCGAAAGGCCACAAAGTTAGCAGCCATCATGCAAGTCCTACACATCCTGTCTTGATACCTCGCCTGACGCCGTCGAGTGCGAGTGCCAAAAACTTCCGAAACAAATGTAAACACTCGAACCAAAAGGCTGAATGCAAGAGCCGGCAGACGAAACGGCTTAAACCGACAAGTACTTTCACGCCTGGAAGCCCTCAGTCTCCCTGGTCAGTCGCCCCACTCCCTTCGCGACCTTCTCGGGTTTTGCCACGCGAGAGCCACTAGAAAGCCTCTTATTGTACACTCCACTGTTGTGAAATAGAGACAGCCAAATCTATCTGTGTGTGTGTGTGTGTGTGAAAAATACATGTGTGCATTATACATATATATATATATACATATATATTTATTCTATTTTACATAGATGGGTGGTGTGTGTATATGCATATTTGTGCATATGCGTAGGGCGTAGGAGCTGGATGTCTGCAAGTCCTCCCAGGACCTCGGGGAGCTCCGCCGCCGGGCGCGGATAGCGTCGAAGCGCAGCGCCTCCCTCCCACGGCCTCTTGGATCCGTAACAGTAGTAGTAGTAGTAGTAGTAGTAGTAGTAGTAGTAGTAGTAGCAGTAGTAGCAGTAGTAGCAGCAGCAGCAGCAGGAGTAGTAGTAGTAGTAGTAGTAGTAGTAGTAGTAGTAGTAGTAGTAGTAGTAGTAGTAGTAGTAGTGGTGGATCTCTTTCGGTGAAAAAAAGCTAGGACTCGTACGAGAGCGAGGGCGAGTCCTCAGAGAAGAGTATGGGTGGGATAAACTCGGAGGCTGCCGGGTTTCACGGGTCCGCCTGGTTTCTTCTTGGTCCAGGATCGGACCCCCGAATCCTACGTATACTCCAAGACTCCAAAGAAACCCTCGTCAGGCTTCAAAAAAACGCTAGAAGACTCTCAGTTATCGAGGATCGGTGCTGTGGCCCCGCTCGGCTCGCCGCGGGCGTTGGTGTGCTTCTTTGAGGTCCTCTTGGGATGCGCGCTGTGAGAGGGGGTGTAAAGGTTTTGGAGGATTTGCAAGGTTGTTTAATTAAGGGGCTTGGAGAGCAGAAGCTTCAAGGGTAGTGCGTTTGTGAGCGGAGGGAGCGAGTGTCGATGCCACGGCCATGCTTGAACTCATCCGGACCGAGACAGCTTTCGACTGCTGCAGGAGGCGATCGGCTCCAAAATAAGCTCTTTGACCTGAGATTCTTGCACACCATAGTTTCCACATCCTGAAGAGCACATCGCAACTGCCAGAAGTATTGTTCGGAAAGCCGTGGGGTGAGTCAGGGTGAGTGGAGGATCTTGCAAGGGAAGTCGGGGTGTCTTTGCCAGGAGCCGGCGCCCGTGTTACCTTCGCTCCTGGACGCCTTTCGGCGGCATTGGGTCTTCCGAAATTTGGGCTGGGCGCACACTTCGTCATTACCCCGACACCTGCAGAGTGCACTGACACTGAGACCTAAGAACAGTCCACTAAACAGAAGACAAAGGACAAAGCCATTGAGCTCGAAGCCTCGCGGGAGCCCCACTCAAACCTCACACAAGCTTGTTTCGGGTTCCATCTTGCCATCCCCTGTGGAAAATCCATCTGTTTCGGCATCGGTCTGTCGAGCGGAGCTTGGTAGTTTCAGACACATGGGACCCTGATGCAGAGCTTCAATGCAATAGTGAGACGTGTCCGCGATGGTTTTCTGAATCCTTCATGGCAGGATCCTTACTGTGTCTTTACCAGCAGTGCCGGTACTCCCAAGTGCTTTGCCCAGAAGGATCCATTCTGCGCGTTCCAGGAAAGTTCCAAGTCGCCACGGCCTTCGCCGCGAGACCCGCCGCATGACCGCAGATGGAAGAACGGAGCCTGGGGTTCCCTCGCTGACTCTGCCTCCTCCGGCTTCGAGGCCCTGGCCATTACGTAGGACTGCCGTTCTTAAGTATAAGAGAGCTGCCCAAAATGTTACCGCAGCCACCGACTCATGTTGGCGCATCGGGAGCTGCACCAATCAGATCTAGGAGGCTTCGCGGGACTGGCTCGCGCAGAGGGCCGAAGCAGATCGCCGGAGGGGGGCGGTGAACAGGATCATTGATTCGTTCGTTTCAGGCTCCATTGCCCAGATCCTGTTTACAGCGCTTGCTGTGTTTGGCTCTCCCCCTGTCCTGTTTACAGCGCTTGCTGATTCTGTTTGCAGCGCTTGCTGTGTGGTTGCCCCTATCCTGTTTACAGCGCCTGCTGCGTGATGTTGCCAGATCCTGTTTACAGCGCTTGCTGTATGGTGTTGCCCCTATCCTGTTTGCAGCGCTTGTTGTGTGGCTCTGCCCCTATCCAGTTTACAGCGCTTGCTGTGCGGTGTTGCCCCGGCCTATCCTATTTACAGCGCTTGCTGTGTGGTGTTGCCCCTGTCCTGTTTACAGCGCTTGCTCTGTGGTGGTTTCCCTACCTATCCTGTTGACAGCGTTTGCCGTGTGGCTCTGCCCTATCCTGTATACGGCGATTGCCGTGTGGTGTTGCTTCTATCTTATGTACAGCGCTTGCTGTGTGGCATTGCCCCCTTGATGTTTACAGAACTTGGTGTGTGGCATTGCCCCTATCCTATTTGCAGCGCTAGCTGTTTTGTGTTGCTTCTATCTTAATGTACAGCGGTTGCTGTGTGGCTCTGCCCAGCTCAGCCCCTATCCTGTTTACAGTGGTGTTGCCCCTATCCTGTTTACAGCGCTTGCTGTGTGGTGTTACCCCTATCCTGTTTACAGCGCTTGCTGTGTGGTGTTGCCCCCATTCTGTTTACAGCGCTTGCTGTGCGGTGTTGCCCCTATCCTAGTTACAGCGCTTGCTGTGTGGCTCTGCCCCTATCCTGTGTACAGCGCTTGCTGTGTGGCTCTGCCCCGGCGCTTGCCGTGTGGCTCTGCCCCTATCCTGTGTACGGCGCTTGCTCTGTGGCTCTGCGCGCATCCTGCTTACAACGCTTGTTGTGTGGCTCTGCCGCTATCCAGTTTACAGCGCTTGCTGTGTGGTGTTGCCCCTATCCTGTGTACAGCGCTTGTTGCGTGGTGTTGCCCCTATCCTGTTTACAGCGCTTGCTGTGTGGTGTTGCCCCTTTCCTGTTGACAGCGTTTGCTATGTGGCTCTGCCCCGATCCTGTTTACAGCTGTGTGGTGTTTACAGCGCTTGCTGTGTTGTGTTGCCCCATGTTGCCCCTATCCTGTTTACAGCGCTTGCTGTGTGGTGTTGCCCCTATCCTGTTTACTGCGCTTGCTGTGTGGCTCTGCGACTGTTTGCAGCGCTTGCTGATTCTGTTTACAGCGCTTGCTGTGTGGTGTTGCCGCTATGCTGTTTACAGCGTTTGCTGCGTGGTGTTGCCAGATCCTGTTTACAGCATTGATGTATGGTGTTGCCCCTATCCTGTTTGCAGCGCTTGTTGTGTGGCTCTGCCCCATCCAGTTTACAGCGCTTGCTGTGTGGTGTTGCCCCTATCCTGTTTACAGCGCATGCTGTGTGGTGTTGCCCCTTTCCTGCTTACGGCTCTTGCTGTGTGGAGTTGCCAAATTGTATCCTGTTTGCAGCGCTTGCTGTGTGGCATTGCGGCATGCCCCGATCCTGTTAACAGAGCTTGCTGTGTTGTGTTGCCCCCCTCCTGTTTACGGCGCTTGCTGTGTTGTGTTGCCAGCAGGAGTGCGAACCCCCCTCGTTGTGTTGCCCCTATCCTGTTTACTACGCTTGCTGTGTGGTGTTGCTGCTATCCTATGTACAGCGGATGCTGTGTGGCATTGCCCTATCCTGTTCACAGCGCTTGCTGTGTGGTCTTGCTTCTATCTTATGTCCAGCTGTGTTGCTTCTATCCTATGTACCGCGGTTGCTGTGCGGCTTTCCCCTTATCCGTTTTGCAGCGCTTGCTATGTGGTGTTGCTTCAAGTTTATGTACAACGGTTGCTGTGTGGCATTGCCCCTATCCTGTTTACAGCGCTTGCTGCGTGATCTGTTTAATTTCTATCTCATGTACAGCGGTCGCTGTGTGGCAGTGCCCCTATTTTGTTTACATTACAGCGCTTGCTGGGTGGTCTTGCTTCTATCTTATGTACAGCGGCTGCTGTGTGGCATTGCTCTTATCACTCTTATCCTGTTTACAGCGCTTGCTGTGTGGCTTTGCTTTAATCTTATGTACAACGGATGCCGTATGGCATTGTCCCCATCCTGTCTACAGCGCTAGCTGCGTGGTGTTGCTTCTATCTTACGTACAGCGATTGCTGCATGGCAGTGCCCATATCTTGCTGTGCAGTCTTTCTTCTATTTCATGTACCGCGGTTGGTGTGTGGAGTTGCTCCTATTCTTTTTGCAGCGCTTGCTGTGTGGTGTTGTCGCTATCTTATGTACAGCAGTTGCTGTGTGGCATTGCCCTTATCCTGTTTACAGCGCTTGCTGTGTGGTGTTGCTTTTATCCTAATGTACAGCAGTTGCTGTGTGGCATTGCTCCTATCCTGTTCACAGCGCTTGCTGTGTGGTGTTGCTTTTCTCTTATGTACAGCGGGAGCTGTGTTTACGGCGCATGCTGTGCGGAATTGCTTTTATCTTATGTACAGCGGTTGATGTGTGGCATTACCCCTATCCTGTTTACAGCGCTTGCTACGTGGTGTTTTTTCTCTCTTATTTGCAGCGCATTGCCCCGATCCTGCTTACAGCGCTTGCTGTGTGGTGTTGCCCCTATCCTGTTTACAGCGCATGCTGCACTGCCCCTATCCTGTTTACAGCGCTTGCTGTGTGGCATTGCCACCTTCCTGTTTACTTCGCTTGCTGTGCGGTTTTGTTTTTATCATATGTACAGCAGTTGCTGTGTGGCATTGCCCCTACCCTGTTTTTACAGCGCTTGCCGTGTGGTGTTGCTTCTGTCTTAGGTACAGCGCTTGCTGTGTGGCATTGCCCCCTTGCTGTTTACAACACTTGCTGTGTGGCATTGCCCCTATCGTGTTTATAGCGCTTGCTGTGTTGTGTTGCTTCTATCTGAATGTACAGCGGTTGCTGTGTTGTATTGCCGCTATCCTGTTAACAGTGCTTGCTGTGTGGTTTTGCCCCTATCCTGTTTACAGCGCTGTGTGGCCCCTATCGTGTTTGCAACGCTTGATGTGCGGCATTGCCCCTATCCTGTTTACTTCGCTTCCTGTGCGGCTTTGTTTTGTCCTATGTACAGCAGTTGCTGTGTGGCATTGCCCTTATCCTGTTTACTACGCTTACTGTGTGGTGTTGCTGCTATCCTATGTGCAGCGGATGCTGTGTGGCATTGCCCCTATCCAGTTTACAGCACTTCCTGACTGGTTGTGTTTCTATCGCATGTACAGCTCTTGCTGTGTGGTGTTGCATTTGTTTTATGTACAGCGGTTGCTGCTTTCCATTGCCTCTGTCCTGTTTACAGTGCTTGCTGGGTGGTTTTGTTTGTATCTCATGTAGTTCGCTTGCTCTGTGGTGGTGCCTTTTTAGGCCCTGTTCCTATGTAAATACAGTGGTTGCTGTGTGGCATTGCCCCTATCCTGTTGACAGCGCTTGCTGTGTGGTTTTGCTTCTGTCTTATGAACAGCGGCTGCTGTGTGGCAATGCCCCTATCCTGCTTACAGTGTTGCTGTGTGTCTTTGTCGCCTATCCTGCTACCAGCGCTTGCGCTGTGGTTTTGCTGGTATCTTGCGGCATTGCCCCTATCCTGTTTACAGCATATGCTATGTGGTGTTGCTTCTATCTTATGTTTACAGAACTTGCTGTGTGGCTTGGCCCTTAATTATGCGGTTTGCAGCACTTGCTGTGTGGCTTGGCGCCTGTGCTGTTTACAGCGCTTGCTGTGTGGCTTTGCCCCTCTCCTGTTTACAGCGCTTGCTCGCTGGCTTGGCCCCTATGCTGTTTACGGCGACTGTATTGTGGGCGCCGTTTACAGCTTGCTGTGTCTGGACCGCCGCGCGCTGCACCGCTTCGCTGTGCACGCGCTCTCAGACCGTTACAGCTTGCTGTGTGGCTTTATGCCGCGTGCCGAGCTTGCTGTGTTGTTTGACGCCCATACTGTTTACAGCGCTTGCTGTGTGGCTTGGCCCCTATCCTGTTTACCGGCTTGCTGCATGGCTCGGCCCCTATCCTGTTTACATAATTACGGTGTGGCTTGGCCCCTGTCCTGCTAGGCTCTTATGCTGTTTACAGCGCTTGCTGTGCGGCTTGGTTCTTGTGTCGATTTCAGCACTTGCTGTGTGGCTTGGTCTTTCTGCTGTTTACAGCGCTTGCTGTGTGACTAGCTAGGCCAAGCTTCCCCCTTTATGTCTTGTGCACCCTAAACCTCAAAACTGAGCACTGGGTCAACAAAGGATCTCAAGGGGGGAGGTGCTGTTAGCTAGTAGATTCTTAGGCCGTATTGGTGACGTGTTGTGTCACAACTTTTTTGCAGCCTCACTCAGCAGACCTCGAACCACATGGAACCACATGCCTCGCCTGGAGTGTCCGAGTGTAAGCGCCGAAACCAATGGACTCTGAACCCTGAGCCGGTTGGTTTTGCTTGTGACCCGAGACTGCCCAGGATCCGACTCCCACCCCGCAAGATCTGATAAGAGAGATCTCGTCTGCACCCCGAGATCCCGTTCGGATGATTCTGTTCGTGTTGCTGCCCAGCCCCTGAAGAAGCTAGCACATCTTATCGTGACAATAGGGGAAAGGGGCCTACACTACTGTAGTACCCTTGCCTGGCTTAAGCGTCTCCGAACTTTCAAGTTCCAAAACACCCTGTTTGCCTGTTTCAAGTCGTGAGTGCCTGTTTCACAGGCCCGCAAAGGCTTACAACCGTAAAGGTCCTGAGCCCTATCATACGCCGCAACATAACTATGATGCTCATGCGGCAACCATGCTACAATAATGCTATCAGAAACTATCATATACTAGCAAATCCTATCATATGCTGTCACATACTTTGATATATAAGTAGGGACGGGGCTAAGCCGCAAGGTTCTCCTTCTACTTCGACGATGTTGCGGCCTCGGGGCGCAGAGCAAACTCGGCTGGCGGATGAGATCAGTAGGGCCAACCAGAAGACGCGGAATACCTATTTTACCAGATTTTTGGGTCTTGAGACAGCTACACATTGAAACAGGCGTCGACATGTTGCTTAATAATGCTTAATACAGTAGTGCTCGTTCTCAAGGGTTCCCTGATTCGGTTTTGGAACATATGATACTCGAGTTGTGAGAGTGTAAACGTTGTTCTTGTTACCATCCCTAGAAGGTATTTTTTTCAAATTTTCCTGCTCGGAATCATTCACGCCCATCAAGTACAATCAGTACAATCCAGATGATTAGCGCGCTCGATGGCTACGCGGGCAACAACGACGACAGCTGCAGTAGCAAGAGAAGAAGGAATATCAGGACCATCCACGATGAACTCTCTTCCAGCCTGTTGACGAGACTGAACACGCGGTGGGCCAAAAGTGCCTGGATCAATCATCTCGGGCTAGTGGCCACGAGTAAAATGCAGCCAGGCAAGACAAAAAAGAACGGACGCTAGGAGAAACCGAAGATCCGAAACCTTCTCCTGGGATGGCCTCCGAAACAGAAGCATGGCTTCGGCCTTTTGACCTCTTTTCGGGGTCTTGTGACTTACGGTGCCTTTGTATTTGGAGAGCAGCTTCCCAGATGGACTACACCGGTGCAAGCGGCGACAGCGACTCGGTTCGGCCTGGCACCCAGCAGCATGGAGGATGCATTCCTCGGCAGAACCGGACGCAGTCGCTCAAGAAAGTGCGGTTTTCGTGTGCTGTTTGCGTTAAGAGCAGACGGAACTTTGTGCACTTCGTCCGAGTTTAACACAAGGCTCGGGAGTACAATTCATCCAGGGCATTCCTTTGATTGGATATTTCCCGACAGCTACTCTTCCCGGTCTTACTAGAACTAGCACTACCATGGCTATTGTTCCTGCCATTGATATCACATCCATGACCATTGCCAGTAGAAGCTAGTCTTACTAATTACTACTACCTACTGGTGTTGCTGATGCCAAGGCTGCTAAGAAGGGGGGGCCCCGAGATGCCCCGAGACTTCTCCAGGTCTTGGTCGAAGGAGAGCTTCGCAGAGATGGACGGGCGGCTGCAGGGATCTGCAGTTGGGACTCAGGTGGTTCAGGGCTTTGTTGGATCTTGGGGTTTTGTGTTCGGAGTTTCGGGGCTTTTCGGCCCAGGAAGTTTGGAAAGTAGGCTCACGGACTTGAGCTGCCGTAACCACGCCTGACCTTCATGACCCCATCTATTGTTGATGAGTGGTTGGCTTGTGCCAATCTCGTGCCGCTGCAATTTCGTTTTGAGTTGACAGCTCTCTTGCTTTTTATCAAAGAGGGGTGTGACGGCGAAGACTGTTTTGCTCCGGCTGTCCTGGTCTCGGGCAGTTTGCCATGCCCTTGGCCGAGGCTTTGAATGCTCCTGTCTTGCTTGCGCAGGACACGCACTGTCACAGTCCCGAGGAAAACTTGATTTCGCCGAGTTCTCCCTGCTCCTCCCCGAGGCGCACCCACCAGTAGGGTTTGGTGGAGGGGTTTGGGCCTCAAGAGTTTGTGAGGAAAGCGACCCCTGCCGCTCATTCCCGGACCACATAATGTGGTTTTGAAGGCACAAAGCCTGGAGCGGTTGGGCCCGGGCGGTCATCGAGAGACGAAGCCTTTCCATGTGCTCCTTCAGGGATCATTGAGGCTGCCGGCAGGCCCTGCAGGCCCTGCAGGCCCTTGGTCTTGGTCTTGGGGTCCCTTTTGGGGTTCCTGGGACTCAAGGAAGGTGCAACCAAGCCAGGTGGATCCCAGACAGAAGCCTTGCTGGGCTTTTGTTTTGAGGAAGTTTGGAACTAGCACCATGAGGAACGCGCATATCATGTCTTTGATCATGCCCTTATTTGGGTGGCGACAATTGATTTCCACAATCCGGAATCTTCTTCTGATTTCCCCCAATCTGGTGGAACCCACATTAAGTTCTTCCAGGAGAACCCTGCGAAGTCTTTGACATTCGTTCTAAAGCCCTTTACAGCATTAAGTGCTTGAGCCCCACACCCTGGGCTTCTTCAGCTACCCTTTCCCTGGAATCTTCAACCTCAACTCAGCTCCTGAGAGAGAAGTGGAGGTGCGGAGCTCGCGGGTCCATCTGCAGCCGTGAGTCAACGGCTCTGGCGACCGACCAGGCGAGTCGGTTCAGGATTCTTCAAGTCTTTTTCGCTTCTTCTTTCTTTCAAAGGTGGTGGTTGTTTCAATGGGGTCTATCAGTCTATCAGGTTGCTATGAAGGGCTCCAGAAGGCTTGCTCCAGGGTTCTGGGGTCAGAACACACTTCTCTCAGCTTCTCCGTTGCCGTTCCAACTTTATTGGATGATCCTCGGGGTTCAGGGCTTCGATTGCTGGAGCTTGCCGGGTGAAGTTGCAGAAGGCTGCACCAAAGGGCCTGCGTCATCACTTGGTGTTGGATACTTTGGGGTTGGGGTCCTGATGCTGCAAATCATGGATGGCATCGAACCGGCCAAGGTAATATTCAAGCATGATCTCTAACCCCGAAGGACGAGCCGTGCCAAGACTTCTGAAGCCCCCCAGAGACTGCGCAAGCCTGCAAAGCTTCGGAGAGCCTTGGGAGATCCATGTTGCCACAGGAAGAGTTGGCGCAGAAGTCATGGTTTCGTTCTCAGAAGCTCGTGTCGCTTAGATCTTGGCTGCATGCTCTGCAGCTCAGAGGTAAGGGCTTTCAGGGGCCGAGTTGCGTTGCATGGGGTTGCAGGGTCCTGGTGCCTGGGGTTCTAGCCTTGGGTTTAGAATATCTTAGCTGGCTTGTGGGGTGGTGGGGCCTGGGCAGACGAGCTTCTTCCAGGCGTCATGGGCCTTGTAGGGATCCCATGCGCTGATTTCTAAAATGCTTCAGACGGGTAGTCGATGTACGAAGCGCAAGAACGGCTGTGGTTCTGGTGCCCTCCTGGATTAAGGCAATGCTAGAACGAAAGACTGGTGAAAAAGTAACCTTGCTGCGAGCTTTCGGGAATCCTTGCTGAAGCCGGCCCGTGCATAGGTCTGGCTCGAGAGACAGCTCTTGAAGAGAGCTGCCTCAGTGGGCCAAAGTGCTCAGAGCAGGCAAGATTCTAGTTTTCGTCTACGGGTCATGCTTCCTACTGCATGACAAGGGCAAGCTGAACTCGAAGTAGATGGCCCTTCTGGGACCACCCCCAAACATGCCAACCCCCACACTCAGACTCTCCTGCACCATGAGGCTCGTGAAGCCCATATTCAGGTCGAGTCGCGCAGTTTACGAAGCCTAATCCTTCGCCGCATCGTGTTTGTGCCATGTGAAGCAAATGCTATGCTCCTGTACAACAACCGGAGACTGTTGCGGCTCCTTTTGCAGCGACAGGGGAGCATTTTCTTCCGGCCTGAGACGCTGCTGGCGGGATTCGTGCTTGCCGGACTTGGTGCCGCCGTCCAGCACTCGATAGATAGTGGCTGGGAGTACGCTCCAAGCATCGAACACCACTACGGCTTCCAGGCAGTGGGAGTTGGAGTTACTTTCGCCATCGTCTTCCGAACCCAACTGGCGTGGGGAAGGTTCTGGGAGGCAGTTACCCATCTCCACATGATGTACAGCAAGCGCCTCGTCTGAATGCTGTTCGCAGAATTCTCCCTCTCTATAGAAATTTAAGAAGAAAAGAAGAAATCTCGGCTTTGAGTAGTCCTGGTCCCCTGGTCCTGGTGAGGTGGATGGATGCTTTCGCACAGTTTCAGGCCTGGCTGCCGCGTCCTAGCGCTTTTTTGTCCTAACGAACCCCCCAAACCCGCAGCTGAAGGCTGCAGATCGTAACAGAACACTGCGGAATGGATGTAGCAGAATCTGTTTCTGAAGCACGTCGGTCTTTGGCCGGATGGGCTCGCTCTAGCTGACCTCAGCTCTCGTTATCTCTCTCTCTCTCCCTCAGATCTCTCTGTCTCTCTCTCTCTCTCTCTCTCTCCCCCAGTCTTGCTCGTGCGTGCATGAAAGAACATCTCGTGCACTCTCAAGTGCGCGTGTGCGTGTGTGTGTGTGTGTGTGTGTGTGTTCTCCCTGTATGGATGCAGGTGTGTGTCGTTTGTTGGTGTGCGTCGCCGCGCCGTTGTGCTATCCCCAGCAGAGCCTCAGAGCCCATTCGGTCAACCGCTGCAAGGCTTTTGCAGAGATCACGGCCAAGGCGGCATTCGAGGACGTCCTGTGGATCAGCTTCAAGATTTAGACTCTCGCAGGGTCTTAGTGCTTAGATCCTCCAAAAGAGTCACATAGTGGGATCTCCATTGCAAGTGCCACGAAACAACTTTCTATGACTTCCGGTTGGAGCTCGTTGCAGGTTGTCGGGTTCAGGGTTTTGCTTTAGGGTTTGTGGAGGGGTTAAATCTTGGCTCGGGCTAAGTAGGGAGATGTGAGACAATGCATGCATGCTCTTTGCTGGGTGTGTGTCAGAGGCATGTTGATCTCTCAGCTTTTGAAGAGAATCCTAGAGGGAGCTCCAGCCAAGTTGCCGTGATGCGAGGAGCGTTGACGGGGACTTAAGAAAATGGGAGACCCGGGCCCCCCCTTCCCCAAGAATCAGCGAGGAGGGCAATCGGGCCAGAGCCGACCTGCTTTGGCAGAAGCAGCCGCTTTTTCAGAACGGTTGGGTGATTCGTGAGTCGTATGCAGACCGCTTGCTTTGTGCAGACATACATAAAGCCTCGAGAAGAGCTGGCAAGTCCCAGAGCAGGTTTCCAGATGTCGGCCTCTGGAAGGTTTGGCTTCGGGGACGTAGGGCAAACATCACCGCTGCAGGTTCATAGGAACCTTGAAGCCAGCTCAAAATTCCCACATCCCTGCCTCGGCCCTCGCCGGCCCCTGTACAGCAGCCCGAAACCCTCTGAAATGCCCATGGCATGGCCCATGGTCGTGATTCGCCGCAGTTTTCTCCGAATCCAGGCTACGGATGAAGTGGAACTTCGCCTTGCTCAGCGCCTTTGCAGCGGAAAGGCTTTCACGTGGAGACAATGAGCGTATGAAGGAGGGCCCCCGCCGGCCCCTGCATCAGGGTTTAGGGCTAGCGGCTAGGGAAGGTCTATGGAATCTTGATGTTGGCCTCCGTTCCTTGACTTAGTGATTCAGTGTCGTGGACACCGGGGTTTTGTTCTTCTTCTTTGTTGGGTTTGTCGAAGCTGCACGTCGCATGTTTTGCATGCGGTCCCTTTCCCACGCTCCCGTTCCTGAAGAAGAGGAACAAAGACGCAGCAGCAGCGTCGGCAAAGCAACAACAGCAACAACTGCTACCCC
Organism: Symbiodinium sp. CCMP2592; assembly: GCA_905221615.1. NCBI lineage: Eukaryota > Dinophyceae > Suessiales > Symbiodiniaceae > Symbiodinium > Symbiodinium sp. CCMP2592. The sequence continues at coordinate 62,258 of CAJNDT010000060.1, forward strand.
TTTTCCTCCTCCTCCTCCTCCTGCTCCTCCTGATGCTCGTGACATACGGTCAGGTTCACACTTGTGGTGAGATTCACAATTGCCATAGCACGAGCACGTCCCGGCATGGATGGTTTTTGGTCGAACTCATATCCCGGAGCATGCCTCCCTCTCTGTCAGTACATTGCCAACTCCCTCTCTGTCAGTACATTGCCAATTCCAGTCCTGCTCGAACTGGGCGCAGTTGCTGTTCCTCAGCCATTGCTGGCCTTCGGTCCTGCGTTGTTTTCTACAAGGCATCCGTCCTGCTCCTGATGATGATGATGGTGGTGTTACGGGTGATGATGATCATCATGATGACGATGATGACGATGATGACGATGGTGCCTATGCTGCTGGTGCTGGTGGTTCCTGGTGGCCGTAGGATTAGTATAGCACATTCTGCGGCCGCGCCTACGCTCGTCGTCATGCTTACGATGACTGTTGCATTGACTGACGAACATGTTCATTTCTACTCTTTGATCTCTTGTAATGCTGTCTTCAAGACAAGCGAGACTGCTTCTGTGAAGGTTTGATCGTGTGGCTTTGGCAAAGATTGCAAAGCATGTGGAAGTTTCAGAAAATGAGGCAAGGCAAAATAAATACAGAAAATAGTAGCAAGAGTGTCCATGGTAACAGCAGGCGAGATCCTTGTCCGAAGGACCCGGAAAAGGGACCTAAACCTTTTCCATGTTCCAGAACGTCCGCAGCGCCTGACAGGACGATGGCTTCGAGCGCATACGCTCACGGATTTCCATGCGAGTCGAGGTTCACCGGCATGCAGACGTCCGTCACAGAGGGTCGCAATTTCGAGTTTTCGCGAAACGGCCACTAGGACCTAGGAACAGAAACCACTTAAGTAAGGCTTGGGGTTAAAGTTGAGTTTTGATATAGATTTGGTTCGTCGGAAGTGACGCAAGACTTAGCTATGCAGGAACACGTCAGGGAATGTCAGGGCGCGCGTGTGTGCGCGTGCGTGTTTCGTATGAATTCTGATTTCTGGGTCTTTACTGGAGTTAGCTGGAGACTCTTACTTTCTCTTATCAAAGCCTGAAGTATATAGACTTTCTTTAAGCTTATATTCATCAGCTGATTAACACAGCCTGGAACCAATATAGGTTGCCACAGCCCATGGAAGCCGGAGCCATAACCCTTAAGTCGAAGCCCTAAAAAAAAGCAGGACGAGCGCTGTGCAGCTTCGCTTCCGAAATTCGTGGAGAGGACTTCACTTCTTTCGAGTGCACGGAGTTCCCGAAACCGAAACAGCAGTATAGGGCTGTCGCCCTCGGAAGTAATCTCTGTCCCCGTATAGTCCATGTATGCGGTAAATCGTGGTGCAATCTTTACGCCCAAACCTCGATGTAGCTGTGAAGCCCCCTTTGAATAACAAGCCCAGAAGGACTAGTTCCTCGAAGGCCCGCGCACGCGTAATCTCAGGGCCTCTGGATCTCCAGGGCCCAGGGCCTTTACTTCTATCAGGGTCTTTTCGGATCTCTTCAAGGATGCTGGAGGAGTGTTCAGAACGACCTCTGTAATGAAGTCTCGCAGAGGACGAATATCACTTCACTCCGCTATGCCGTTATGCATCTGATATGTCCCACAGCTGCAGAAGTGCCTGACACCTGCCTGAACCCAGAAGGCTAGTATGAGCCCTGAAAGCCTGAATTCCACGGCGCTGTGGCCCCTGGTTTCGTTTCACAGGAGGCATTTCAAGCGTGACAGCATGTACGATGCCTATCCCATCTTCGAGCTCCCCTCAAAGGAGCCGACATGTGGGCGCTTCTCTAAAGTAGCATCGTTTTATGGACCCCCAAAAGTGCGGTACCCTGACCAGAAGGACACCAAGAGGGACCCCGACCCTATTTGTGAAAATCTTTCTTGTGTGAATAATCGCCAGCAATGCTGTTTGCGGCTCCGAAGATCGTAGGCAGTGGGCACCTTCAGAACGCTCACGGAAGCAGCCAGGTCCTGGTTCTTTCCACTACATCGTTTGCTATTGATGGTGCTTCACTCCTATAGAGTATCTGTATATCATCCATCTATCTATCTATCTACCTATCTACCTATATACTTCTGTCCACCTATCTGTCTATCTATCAATCAGTTGGCCATGTATCTCCCAAGTTTCTCGTTTGTTGACCAAGCAAGTACGAGTGCAGAATTCGTAGATATGCTGATCTGATTTTGACAGCACAAGGTGCGCAAGTGAAATCTCCAATATATGTCCACTGGCCCTTGTTGGGGTATATGTATATATATATATATATATATATGTACACATACCTTTGGCACAAGTGAAAACTGCACATGGACACTGGTTTTGGGCTGTGATGCATGTCTGTGCATGTGGACAGAGAGAGGACCAGCAAGAGCTGCTGGTGCGGTCGTACGACCACGTTGCTACAGTGGCTATGATTGCTCAGGATTCAGGTCTAGGGTTCGGGGCAGGGGCCACTACCCCAGACCCCGGAGCCCAATCCCTACGACCCAGGATCTATGTAACAGAGCAGCGTGTATTGACGGTTTTGTTAGGAATCGTGCTGCACAGTCCCACATGATTTGCTGAATCTCAATCGGCAAAGCTTGCTTTTCTGCCAGTGAGCTGAGTGAGCTGTGCTTGAGCTGGCCGAGGTGATGTACTGGATTGTGTGGGATCTAGCCGATGCCATGAAGCACCTGGATATTGCAGCTCCAATCCAGTCTAGAATGTATCAGGAGCTGTCCAATGGCATGCTCGGCTTCTGCAACTGCCAAAAAGTTGCGGATGTTCCGTTTCCCATGCCTTATGCACAGCTGCTTGGTTGGCTGCTGATCGGCTTCTCGTGCTTCATCCCGGTGTATGTCACGATCTTCACTGGCTCTTATGTTGTTGGGCCCATTTTGTGCTTTATCCTCTTCATAAGTCTTTGGAGTTTGAACGAAGTTGCCATGGAGCTGGAAAACCCTTTCGGGCAGGATGCGAATGACATTCCACTCTTGGATTTCCACCTCCGCTTCACCGATGTGCTGGCAGAAATTTGCCATGCCAACCATCACGCCATGCTGTGCCAACCCCTCATGGGGGTGGAGCTTAGTGCTGCAGAGGTCTGTCGCGCTTGGGTCTGAAGTTGTCGGTGCCCCCGGAACCACAGCCGAGCAGGCGTGGCGGTGCGATGCGGCATCAGTGAAGTGGGCGTAGTGTCCAGAATCGAGCTGTGTCTGGTTGCTTGCGCAGGGCTCGAGCTACGTGTTCATCGGCAGACGGGTAGCGAAGAAGAAGCGACAGAGCAACACTTCCCTCTCAACATGTAAACCCCGCAATGTCGAACACCACGCTAAACCCGAAACCTGAAAACTAATGCTAGGCAGGAGAGTAGCTTTTCAACACTGCGATGTGATACAGATTCGTCTCACGGCAGTTGCATCAAGCAAGGTCGGTCGCCTTGGCCAATGTGCAAGGAAAAAGGTCTGCTCGCGAAGCTTGTTTGGACTGTTCTGCTGGAACAGCACAAGTTTTTCCCAAACTCCGTAGCAACCAATACCAAGAGCAGCAACTCCTTGGAGTGATCCAAAGACCTGCGGTACCCTGGACCTGTCTGAATTGGATGACTGATGAATGGCGTCCAACGTCCTCGAACACCATGACAGCGGTTTAGGACCCCGGAACGTTTCGAAGTTTGTGGTTGCGGACTGGTGCGGCACATTCATAGAGGCTCATAGAGTCATAGAGGCGTTCTTTTCGAAAGCCTGTCTCTGCGTCCCATCTCTGTTCTGCTTTTTCTGGACATCTTTAGTCGAACTTTGCAGGCTTATCACTTACACGTATCAGTTCACGCAGTCGAAGTCATCTTCAACCCCTCTTTCAGACACTGTCAGAGATTGCCTGCTTGTTTCGGCTGAACTGAGAGGGGGTGCCTGAAAATGAAGGGTCTATAATCTTTGCGATCTGAGGGTCGGGCCTTGAACGATACTGTACGATGCAAAACTGGCGAAGCTGTAGCCCCGAAGCCGTCAAGCGCTCAACGTGGAGAATTTCAAACTTCCTGACCCAAACCTAGATGTACGCGATGATGGAACGCTTAAGACTACACTTCCCTTGCAGCCTTGCCTGCCCTGTGCGAGTGTGAGCGTCGAAAACCCGAACATCCAAAATGCTCCCATTGAGTGGCCCACAGCCCTGTTGAATTTGCTCCTTACCTACAAGAGAGCGGGACTGAGGGCATCGGACGACGACATCCCCAGCCAGGACATCACTCCCTAAGGCACCGAGCTCAGGCTATGGGGTTTGACAGGGGTGTTTAGAAGGTCAGGGATTGCTATGTGGGCTTCATTTCTGTGCATACAGTATTTGGGGAAGGAGAGCAGGTTGAGACATCAAAGCCAGGAGCAATGGTACTAACAGTGATGCACAAGACCCAGGCCCAGGCCAACACACCACACCTGTTCCCCTTTTGCGTTGTCGTTCCTGCGAAGATGCCTATTCTGCCGCTGATAGTGCTGATGCAGACGATGAGCTTCGCAGGTCCGGCCCGGCATGCGGCGAACACGCCAAAGATTTCGCGCCTTGTTCTCGGCCGCGTGCATTGATCTCCATTACACAGCAAGTACAGAGGGGCAGGATCGGGTGCTCCTGGGCGAGTGCGGGTTGCCATCCTACAAACCCTAAAACCCTCAATGCAGTCGTCGAGCAAGGCACACCATATCTAATCTCCACGAACAGTCCCCAAGCCAAAGTTATGAGGGACTGGCTCTCGCCGGTGCTTTTGTGCATTCCGATCGGCCAGTTTCCGGCCAGGTCCTCCGCTTTAAAAGGACCCCTTTCGTGGGCTGCCGAACGCATGCGCCTCTTTAGGACTCGTCTTTCTCAAGAGTGCATGCTATGGATGCATGCAGCATGCATACACACGCACACACACATATGTATATATATGTATATATATATATACACATGCATATGCATATACATATACATACTATATTAGAATATATGTTATATATTATGTTACATTATATTGGATTATGTCTCACTGGCAGCTCCGGCAGAACGAAATGAGCGCAACATGCATCAGTAACTCTCGGCAGTCTAGATGTCCGCAGGATACCCGTGTATGTATGCATGTCGGCAAATAGCAGTCTAACTGACCCAAGCTTCCCAAAACCGAATTATTTAGCTGTATCCAGATGCCCGTCTGCAAGCAGAGCCGTTTTAACCGGTTTCTTTCAGGAAACCTTTGCATTCGCGATCCACAGAAGCTTTCACGATCTTTCACGCGTAGAACATCATGAACCCGGTGCCGACATCGGTGGACGACGTCGGCATAACCGGGTTGTAACCGTAGTGAGGCGCGGGCGGCCGCGATGTCGTTTCATTGAGAAGATGACCAGGCTTCAGCTAATTCTGACAATACTGCTGGACAACTTTCAAAGGGCATAGGACCTTAGGACACCAAACAGTATTGATGGTATTGCTTCTTTTCAGCATTTCTGCAACGAGCCACCAGTCACCTAAATCTAAGTCGGCGTGCTGAATGCCTGCACCACCCTCTCAATTGTAGCTCGAATGTTTGCTTACCGGAAGGTCAGGAAAGAGGAGGCCAGTCGTACCGCACCCCGACCCAAACCCTGAATCCTGAGCCCTGTCACCCAGTGCAGGGAGGTTTTGATTTGTCTTGCTGGGCGGGGGGACTGTGGCGCCACTCGCCTCTGACCATTGCGCCGGTGATGACAGCTCATCAGGCGTGGACAGCGCCCTCAAACGTCGGCTTTGCTTTGCGACGGACGGTCGCGGGCTGTGCTTTTTGGAGTTTGGTTTTTTGTTGAAATCTCCGCTGTAAGTCGCTTGTTAGTATTGGTTGTGCATTGGCCGCACACTCCGACTGCTACCGCTAATCCAGCGGCAGGAGTATTGCAATGTTACTGTTTCTGATGCGATACCACTGGTTCTCATCGTCTTATCTTCATGATCTCTTGTCCATTCTGTCGATGACGGCCCGACCCCGTCCGGCCGAAGGAGCCCTGAATTCAGTATCGCGTGCGTTGCGAAGCTGGGAATCCCTTGCACGTTGTTTCGGATCGGCAGAAGCGTAAGCAAGGCGTCCTGCCCTGACAGCAGTTCAGAATCCTAGCACTCGCGAAGCTTCGGCCTTTCCAGCATCTCCTGTAGGAGCGCGGGCGGCCACGCCTACATATCATCAGATCAAGCATCGGAGGCTCCGGCACCGTCACGGTCCAGACGGCAGCAACGTTTCATTCCTTACTCACCATCTGCAATGGTTGGCGAGTTGCTACCGGACGTCCCCCAAGGGTGTCGAATGCTACGGCTGCTACGGCTCAGAAGAAGAACAAAATAAACACTGTTTTGTTCTGTGAGTCCTGATTGCAACTAGTGCACACAGCTTCCTCAGCTCAGGCCCGAAGCCCCAAGCCTTTATGAAATAGACAGACTGAACCACCTGACTTCGACACCCCGCTGGGACAGACTGCGATGGTTTCCGGACAGCCACCCATCCTCGAGGTTGTGCGATTCGCCGGCTGGAATGAGGTCCAACGTTTAGGGTTGAAGTTAGTTTTTGAAGGCTCTTGACTCTCATGAACCATCTTGTTACATGTGACTTTCCCCGGCCGACTTCCCAAGCCCGGATGCAAAAATGGTTGAAGCAGCGTAGGGTGTCAAGGAGGGCAGTCGTTCGACTTAAGATATCGTAAGGAAGCAGGTCGACTCCGGCCCGAACCCTGGCCCTTCGTAGCCTTCGTTGATGGACGATTTGTGCTACATGGGAATTGTCCGCATTCAAGTGAAGAAGCACGGGAACAGCAATCCAATGCCAAAGTAGGGCACACGAGGTTCGAACACAGGTACAAACAAACCAACACGGACAACAACACAAGCACACACACAAAAACAACCACAACAACGTACGAACAGACAGGCAAACAAACACACACAAGCACGCGAACGAGCGTGCAAGCACACGAACGAGCATGCAAGCACACATTACACACACGCACACATACAGCACAGAAGTACATACATTCATACATAAATACCCAAATACCCACATAAATGCATGCATCCACACATGGGACCATACATACTTGCAGACATGCCTGCCTAAATGAGTGCATAGGTGTGCCCGCAGCTCTAAATACAGCTGCATGCATACAGCGAGGTCGGCAGATAGGCAAGCAGACAAGCACATGCTTATACATACATACGCACATTTTCGCGCATGCATCCATCCACATCCAGCCAGCCGGCCAGCCATGCATGCATGCGTGCATGCATCCATCTTACTCATCCACAGGCACACGTACATACATATATGCATGCGTACATACATACATCCACAGTCTTATGAGGTTCAAACTCCACCTTCTTTGAAGATGTTAGGAGTACAGGTTTTGTGAAGATGTTAGGAGTACAGATGGTAGCAAGGCCATGCTCATTGTGATCTCGTGCTGGTTGTTTGTAGACTTCTGTCGGTACCTCATAGGCCAGCCAGCCACTTCAACTCGGCCTCCTTGTATCGTCAGGACTGCTCGCCTTCTCAAGGCCAAAGTAGCAGTACTGGCAGCAGAAGGGGCGAAAGTCAGCAGCCAGGTCGAGTTCAGATTTTTGTTAAGTTTCCGTGCAATGTTTCCACTGCGAAGCGAACCCTGGCCTTCGACCAGCCCAGATGTGGAGGACAGTATGTCTGCGGAACTGACAGGAAGCTGAACCCGAAGATCGCGCGCACTTTCCGACGTAAAGGGTTTAGGGCTTTGGTGTGTAGGGTTTATGGAATGGCACGGCAGACTTGAAGGTTTGCTTTAGTCGCTCATTTACTTCCCAGCAGAGGCGTTGCAGGCTGGATGCAAAAAGGGTTTATGGAACCTTGGAATGGCTTGAGCTTAGAATCTTGGGTTGATGCTGCCATTCGAAGCCGCACGCTTTAAGGATTGACGAATTGGCTTTCTTGTCTTCGGGCTTGGCCCACAGCCAGTGCCGCTGACTCCTCTACTTTGATTTTTATGCTTTTGTCAATGTGATAAGCCGTTGCTTTGCCAAGGCCTCACAGTTTCGCGACTTTCAATGAATGCACCAGCAAGAACTGTGCCAAAAGAGCCGTGGCTTCCAGCGGGCCACTTCCTTCCTCCGGCCCACTGGATCGTTGATGCGGACATATATCTTGCCTGGGTTGTTTGGAGTTTAGGGTGTCGGTCCCATCCGACCCTGGCACTCCAACTGATCTGGCGGCTTTTTGCTCAGGTCAGACTTGGGCTAGAAGAGAGTTTAGGGTTTAGGGTTAGGCCATCCCGATGCTGGGTCTTAAACGGCAGCCAAAAACTCCAGGTTTGCATGAAAAGGTCTCGTCGTTGATCATTGAGATCACAGCCCGGTCATGACCCGAGCGATGCAGAACGCTTAAAGCCCGAAAAGCTGCCGCCATGGCAGCCCCAAAAGCTGCCGCCATGGCTACGACAATTCTACCACTACCAGTTCTACAACGACCACCATACTACGGTTGTTGCCATCACTACCAGTACTACCCTTTCTGCCTTTGCCACCATTACCACCACCATCACCACGCCCGCCTCGCTACTGCTGCTACTGTTCCTGGTGCTATTGCCGACGACAATACAAACACTGCTGCAACTGCCACAGCAAAATTGCTGTTTGAACATTCGTTGGGCCGCTTGTCGGCCTTGACTGCAATGGTCGCATCCGTGCTTACCATTCTCGCGCCATGACGGGACGAGGCGGGCTGCAGCCCTCAACCTCCAAACACGAGAGCCCTGTGAGGATTTCAGGGCCATATCACTTGGGCCCCTGGTTTGGGCAGAACCAAGGAGCTCATCCTGCATCATCCTCCGCTCCTTTATATGGTTTCTTGGTATGTTGGGGAATCCGCGGGCCCTTAAACCGCCCACATCGCGCGTTTTTGCCAGAGTGGTGTTCGTGGGCAGGTTAAGAGAGAGAGAGGACTCTTATGCTTGTTCACAGAAGGAAAGACAACTTCTGGATTCAGGGATTCGGCACAAGTGAGTCCATTGAGTCAGTGGCGAGCTTCGGATGAAGCGATACAGGTGCCGGGTTCGAACGAGGCGGATGCACAAACCACGACCACAGCCCGTTGAGCGAAAAAGTCCCGAGACTCACTCCAAGCTCGTCCGCCTCAGAACGCCCTGGCCGCGCCCTTCGAGAAGCTTTGGCTGGAGGCCCCGGCCCTTGCGGGCCGCTGGCCGAGGAGGTGCCACTGCGAAACTCTGACGGATCGGCCGAAGCAGCAGAAGTCTCTTGCACATCCGCCCCGCATCGAGGATCGTCCCTACAACCCCAAGACAGCCGCATCAGAGGATCTCCGGCACCTGCAGCGCCGCGCCTCTCCTGGATGCGTCGCTGCCGCAAAGAGCTTCTACTGCGCCGCGTGGCCGGTGATGTTGGCCCGAGAAATTTGCAGTTCCTGTACAGTAGTCATTCATGCCGAAATCTGCACATTTCTCTGGGTCTACGCCTGTGTTTGTGAGTCTACGTCCATGTCCATACCAACAGCATGCCTATCTATGCATTTGTCACATCTGTCCGTCTACCTGTCTGTCTGTATCTCTCCTTGCCTGTCCGCTTATCTACCTATCTAGCTAGCCAGCTTTCCATCTATCTACGTGTGCATGTGATCGTTTTGTACATCGTTTTTGTTTTTGGTTGCGCCGTTTAAGGAGTAGTACTGCCAGTACTCGGAGTTAGGTTCGGAGTCAACCCGAACGAATCCTCAACCCTACACCCAAAATCCTGACTCAACCGTAAGGCCTAAAGCCGTAGTCGGAGTCGTCGCAGCAGTAGAAGGTCCTTGCTTCAGGGTATGCGGGACTGGAAGACTGGAGGCGATGGCTATTTTGGCAGGACGCTGCCTGGTTCACTTTGAAGGCTGAAGGACTCTGCGGCTTATGGTTCTGATGGTATGATGCCGTTATATGTAGAGTTTGCATTAATACAGAATGCGACTACTCGAAGTAGAGGTTCATGTGGAGCTACAGGTAGTGCTATGTGCTCCACAATGCGGCCATAGACGAAAGGTAGCTCTAGAATATGAAGGATCGGACAAATGACTGAATCCCTAGACTCTTACCCGTGCTTGCAACGTACCCAGAAGTGTCTTGTAACACAGAGCGATTGGCGATCATGACGATTTCCATTTCAGCTTTGCTCTTGCGCGCGTTGGTCACAGCACGTCGGCATTGGCTTCATGATGCTTTCACGGGCCCGATGCACCGATTTCTGCGGTGTTGTGAAGACACGCAGCTGAAGCTACCTGATGAATGAGCCGCACATACATACGCAGATGTAGACAAACATGCATATGCCCTTTGGCGGTCATGACCCAGCCAGTAAAGGGTACATCGAGTCTGCTTTGGATTTCTGGTGGTTTCACAGCGAGTTTCTGAAGCCGTGTGTAAAAGTTTAAAGATGCGGGTGCGCGTGCTTCATTACAGGCTTGCAGGTCCGAGCAAAGCACCCTACTCTGCACACCCAAAACGCCAGCGTGTCCCCTGAGCCAAGGACCGAGTGGATCGTGCAAGGGCTGTGGCCGGAAGGACACCGCATCAGCATCACATGAGAGCGAAGATCCAAGGCGAGAGGTTTGAACGGCACCTTTCCAGCTCAGACGCGTTGGCCCCGGCAGGGCATGTCCGAGAGAGCCACGGAGTCACGGAGCGGCCCAGGCAGCCTCTACTCGTAGCATCTCGTACCTCAAAGCCCAAGGTCCGTCCCGACCAATTCAGCCCGCAGCGAAAAGCAGGAAGAAGCTTTCGAAGCCAAAGCACCAAAGCACCTCCCAAATCCCTCCCTCAATGCGGCGGCGCATGGCCCGGGCGCGGGCGCTCCAAAGCGGCCCAAATGAGCTCCGGGGCCGAGCTCCGTCGGAAGGCCGGGCCGGGCCGGGCCTCTTGGGGCCCATGGGGGTCCGAAGGTGAGAGTAAAGCCTTCGGGCTTTGGGTCCGGGGGGTGGGCTCGGGGCCCGGAGTTTAAAGAGGGAGACAAGAGCGCCCTCTTCGTGCTTCCGCCAGCTTGGGCCTGCCGTTCAGGCCAGGTCTCAGGAGAATCGAAGAGGTTTGGGCTTGGGGTGGCCGTGGCCTGCGTGCACAGGTGGATCCCGCCGCCGCGAGAGAGCATTTCCAAGAACAGCCGAAAACCACCAAGAGACCCTGAGAATCCCGAACCGTATATGCGATCTTCACAAGCCTCGCCCGGTCCAAGGAATGCCCAAAACAAAAAGCCACTAGAATTTGAAGACCCCCAGACCCTGGACTTGTCCGAGTAAGGAGACGACCCTGAAGCCCAAACGCAACCGATTTCGAAGGCCCTGGCTCTGAGGAGCCAGAGGTCGGAGCTCCGGAGGCCCCGGGTCGGCGGCAGAGGGTTCTGCTTTTGTCGGGTTCCTAGGCAGAGGGTCCTTTGGTTGTATTTGGCGTTCAGCTAAAATGTCGATTCTGGCAGGGGTTAGCACAATGGCAAATTTCCCCGAAGGGGGTGTGTAAGGCAGTCGGGAAGGCAGAATGCTACGGTGTCTACTCCGCTCTCAACCATTTGAGGGATCATTCAAGCTCCCAGGCCTCGTTAGCGTTCGTCTGACTTGTCGAGTGCGAGTGGCAAAAAGCGTTCTCGGGCAGGTGTTTTTTTGGAATTCCGGGCATCTTTGTTGGGGCTCTCTTGCGCCAAGGATCCTAGCATTTGGGTTTGTATGTATGAGGGTCCTTAAGCTCCCATGCAGAGGCTTGCCTCTGTGATAAACCTGATCTTCGAGTTTAAAACCCTTACACTCCTAAACTCGCAATCGAGATATCCATGTGTGAGGTGTCTGGCAAATCTTCTGGCATCCTCGGAAGACAGTGCAGCCCTGCTGCATCAGTGCACTTTGTTCTTCGGTTTTGAGCGGGGGCCTCCGGTTTGGGATCTGGTATTTCCGAATGCATCGCACACCGTAGCGCTCACACCGAAAACCTTACCTGCCTCCACCTCTTATATACAGTACTGTAGCGTTCGTCCGCTCTAGAGAGACGGGAAAGAATGGGAACAGTTGCCCGTTCGAGTGGCTTCGCATAGTGGGCCTTTCTATGGGGAAGCATCTCATGCAGCTCGGGATGATCTGTTGTTTGTTTACTTTCTTTGCTTACAGGTGTCGCTTGAGAGCGGCAGTACATCTGAGGCGCAGCACTTTGAACACTGGCAGAGCTCTCGAGCGCCAGAGGAGGCCCTTGGAAGACCCTCCTCGGAGTCCTGCCTTTCGGGAGCGCCGGAGACCAGAGACTTGAGCACCCACAGAAATAATTCGAGTGGGTTCCTTTTTCAGGGTCTATAGGGGCTGCTAAGAAAAGGGCACTGTTATGTCACCTTCTTTCTGAGAGGCCCCGCGACTTCGAAAGCGCCAGAAGAGGCTCCAAGAGGTGCCCACGGGAGGGGAAAGCTGTTGCTTTCTGCTCTTTTTGGGGCGCCTAGAGCCGGGCTTTCTGAGACCGAAGCCGAAGCCGACTTCCCTCGTTCACACGTCGGACTTCAGTCATCGGAGCTCCGCAAATGTCAGGTTCCGGAATCTGGAGGAAGGTGAACAGTGCTCGCAAAACGAGGTGTCTTGAAGGCGAAGGCCAAACCCTCATCAGGTAGTATCATGAAACTCTCAGACAGTACAGTCTCACTCAGCTGACCTTGAGCCATATGCCTCGCCTGAATTGTCCGAGTGTGTGCGCCGAAACCCCAAAGCCGCGAAACCTGAAACCTGAAGGGTTGGGTCCGTGCTTTGCAAAGTTTTCCCAAGACCTTAAGCCTTAACCACTGAACTCCCCGGAAACCCCAGAAGAGGCCCGAAGCTTCCTGCCAAATAGCCAAAAGCTCGGAATCCCCAGAAGAGGCGAGCTCTTTTACCCTCGTCCCTCGCTTTCGCCTGGCCGCCGTGTCTGAGGCGAGGATGTGTCAAAACAGTTGGGTACGGTACCTCACTTAAGGGTCCTCGAATTGGGATAGTCCAAGAGTCGAGGATATGGCTGGAGTGGGCTGTAACTTGGTTTGATTTTTCGTTTTCGATTTAGGCCTGCGGCCACGAGTGGACATTTGATGAAGATGTCTGCAGGAGTTCCAGGACGGAGAGTCGACACAGCCACTCGACCGACTGAGGGGACTTTGGGCTTAGGGCTTCATAAAGGTTTGCCGTGGGGTTTAGGCGATTAGGCTAGAGGTTTGCTGATAAGCTGAGGAGTGCATCACAGTCATTCTTTCCAGATTCGAGGTCAACAGCTGCTTCGCGAGCAGTGCCGTTAACAGAGATCTGTTCATCGCCTGGGGGTCTTCAGAAGTGTATGCCCCAAAGAGGGCCGGCGCCGTGAATGTAAGTGCTCGGTCCACAGTTGTCATTGGCAGAGAGGTTAGGGTTTTGACACAGAGGTGTTGAGGCTTTTTGGAGGTCCTGTGGAGGGTAAGGGTAAGACGCATTGGCCGGGGAATTGGCACTAGTATTGTGGTCCTGTGGCGGTCCTGTACGTTAGAGGGCTTCGGGGCGCGTGATTCCCTGGCAAGCGCACTCAGGATCCTGGCTGTGGCAGCTGCGACGCAGGTCAGCAGGGGTGCCAACGCATTTTTCAAAGCAGCCTCTTGCCGGGTATGCAACAACTACGTGGCATGTATGCTCCCGAGTCCCGTCCCGAGTACGTCTGTTGGCAGTTTGCGGTCGGAATGCCGCGGGCAAGAAGTGTACCGGGATCGCGCTGAACTAGCGACACTGGCGTTTAATCGAAAAACCTTGCCGTTCTTATGATGCATTCGTGATCTCGATGGGGCCGATGGGGGCTTTGTTTCCGATTGCATGGCCCAGAGTGAAAGGCAGCTCGAGATCCACGTCCGGTTACTACCCCCTGCCACTGCGCGATATTGTTCGATACACTCCGCAAGGTGTAAGACACCAGCTCCACTCACTGCAAAAACTTCCATTGCATGACCACCGTGATCATCCTCGAAAGAGCAAGCCTGCCGTAATGGCCACGGAACTCATCGCCGGCATCATCACCATCTGGAACAGCATTGAACACGACGCAAGGCCCCCTTCGTAGCCTTGGAAGAATAGAATAAGGGCCTAAGGGCCATGGGTCGGAGCCTTTGTTGTGACGGTTGCGACAGAAACTAATCGTGGCGGTCTTCTGTGAGCTCAGAGTTGGCAGGTGGAAAGGGGCGCTTAAACCTCACCTAAGCATGCCTAAGCCCTTTCCCCAAATTTCTACAGGCCCTAACACAAATTCCCTAAAACTTGGGAAGGACCAGGTGGGCACGCCGGGCGTCGCCGTCCTCACGCGCCGATCTCTCGAGCTCTGGCAGGAAGTGCCTCGGCTGTTGATCGGTTGTCGGCCAGGTCTTACAGCATCGGTTCGGCGATCTGGTTTGGTTGGTTGACCCTATATCATGTAAGGCTTGGACTGCGAGGTAGGGCTTCGCAAGAGACCTGGGTGCAACAGAGGTGTTTTTGTAGAAGGATTTATCAATGAGGGGTCTTTGCTTTCACTCGACTCGAGCGCCGAAGTCCCTTGAGGCTCCAATCGGAGGTTCTGGGTTCTGGGGTTAGGGTTTTGCAAAGTTTATATAGGCCATGTCTGGTCCAAAAATGCCTTCCAACCAGCCCCAAACTTTGCCGCGACAAAACCCTGCAAGCAAGCATCCCCGACCAGCATACCATCATGTACGATCACCTGCGAAACGTACACCATAGCCAGGACAGCAATTATGTTTTGAAGGGACCCTTGAACAGATGTTGTATGAGACGCCCACCGAAACTCTACTCTAGTTTGGTTTGCAGCCCAAAAGAATGCACTGGTTTAGCGAGGATCCGGTCTGCTGGCATCAGACTGAGGCGTTGAAGGCGCAGTGCTGTTGGAAGGGGTTGGTTTTTCGTTTCTTGCCATCCTCAGTCTGTGAGAGGATGCATTGGTGCTTTATGTCACCCTTTCTATAGCTGCATTCATAGGGCCGCGGCTTGAGGCGTTCTTTGTCTCAGGTTCCATGTCAGCTCTCCGAGCTCGCACTTGCAATTAGCTCAAGTCTAGGCTGCGACACAAGCATGTGCATGTGTGCATGTGTGCGTGAGGGTGGGTGGGTGGGTTGGGTGGGTTGGGTTGGTTGGGTGGGTGGGTGGGTGGGTGGGTTGGGTGGGTGGGTGGGTGGGTTGGGTGGGTTGGGTGGGTGGGTGGGTTGAGTGGGTGGGTGGGTTGGTGTGTGTGTGTGTGTGTGTGTGTTGAGGCTCGCTTGCTAGATATGCTGCGGTCGGGCTTTGGCTCTAGCTTCTAGCGCAGAGCACTTCGTTGAAATGTGGCTGTACAGAAGGCACAACAGGTCTCATGGCGATCCCACAAGTTTCATACGATTATGCCGGCACCTACGCTCCCAACTCTAAGCCTTCGGAGGGTCCCGTTGTCGACTCTAGGCTTCTCCCGCCTTGCTGCCCACCTCCCCCTGCAAAGTCTTAGCTTGCTGGTAGTACACCCGACGCTAAACGCCTATCCCCGTTTGATCCCAGAAGGGCTGTGCTAGCTTTCCGCCCGAATTCTGTCGGATTTCGGCAACTACGGACATACGTGCGGTTCCCGAGTGTGCACAGCCACCGCTTCATGCTCAGCAGGGGTAGAAGTTCTGCCATTATGCAGCAAAGATGCAAGGCTTCGGGCTTGGACACTGGTCCTCATGATCTCTGCTTGAGGCTTTCAGTATCCGTCGGTACATGTCCTTGAGGTGTTCCGACAACGCCTTTAACGATCCTTGAGGGACGGCTTCATTTGCATTGTTGTGCGGCGCCGCCAAGTTCTGTTCACAGAGATCCTGGAATGTGAAAACGCAATTGCTCCAGCACTGGAGAAGTTTTAGTTGCGGGATTGTTCTGTGTCCGCTCTCTGGCACGAGCCGATTGAGCTTACGAGCACGGCCACTGTCTCAAAGTCAAGTTTGTGTTAGGCTGAGAAAGTATTACTCTGCATCGTCGGATGGCGCCCCTTCTACTTATAAAAGCGATTCACGGAACATGCTTGCGGTTGTGCTGGGGCGCGGAGAACACGACGGGGAATCGGTGTGGATGCAAAAGGTTGTATATGTGTATGTAGTAGAGTAGCTATAATAAGATAGTCGTGTGTGACTGGGTCGTGAGACAGTAGATAGGTTTTGCACAAGTTGTTGTTATTGAGCATGTTCCATCCTTGGTATCATGCAAACCAAAGACCTCAGCTGATGAAGTGATTGATGAGATGAAAGCTATGAAAACATCGCATCGAGCACAGAGCCTCTCCGCCCCCGTGTGCAAGGTGGCTAAATTGACTGAGTGAGGCTTGGACTAAACTGCGGCAATTGGTTTCTTGATCTGTTGCACATGATGGGATAGTCCTTGTCGAGCTGGTAGCTAGCCTGCTCACCCACAGGCTTTCGACAGGCTCTACCACCGCGTGGATTCGACCAGTTTTCATGTTGAAGTCCGTTTGGGTGTTGACCTGTGTGGGAGTTGAGGAAGTGTTGATTGATCCGGACAGTGAGCATATGCCTGGCTGCCATGACTGCCATGCGGACGTGATGCGTGCTGAAGCAAGGTAACCTCACCTTGGTGTGAGATCGGAATCCGAATCCCGATTGCGCAGGTCCCAGTGCCAGCGGATGCCATCGCGAGTATGGCTTTCGACAGGCTTACCATCGGGAACAAGAGCCGAGGGGGTTGGGGGGGCATCTGTCTCTAATGTAGGAATTCCGAATCCGGTTTGTCCCTGTTACTTTTGTCGCCACATTCAGAGCCCGCAGCCCGACGGAGATCCTCATAGATCGGTCCATTCGAGGACAGGCCGGCAGCTCTGGCTCGTGATCTCTCCCCGAGAAGGCCTGGGACATTGGGAGCGTGCGGCGTTTCAGGTCCCTGAGCCTTGCGTCAGGCTCACGGGTGTTGATGATTTAGCGAGCGCCATCGAGCAGAGGGATTCAGCCGATCTCAAAGACGTTCATGTGTATTTGGAGCATTGACCATGTCAGCAAGTTCGACGCAGTGACGCAGGATCTATACTCATCACTGCTGGAGCCACAAGGGATGAACGCCGTGTTGTTTGTTGACGCCTTTGACAGCTTAGGCATTTAAGCGGCCGTGTCCCTAATCTTGAGGATATCTTTTTTGTTTGCCGTTCTTAGTTGTAGCCCTCTGGTTGGTTTGCATCTAGTCGCCCAGGACGTCGTTGGCTGAAGTATCTTAGAACACATCTTTGACTTGTTATGGGTCGGTCTTTGCAAATATCCTCGATCCTTGCTAGCCGTGCTAGGTGGGCGAGGCAGCGCGCCCTCCTGTGCTCTCGAGACAAGGCTCTTCCACTGTACGGCCGGAGGCCCGCGGCTTGGATTTCTGTATATATGTTTGTAGATATGTATGTATTTATACCTAATATGTGTATATGTATATGTATATGTATATATATGTATATGTATATGTATATGTACATAAACGCAATTCCATGTGTATGTAATTGTATAGCGAGTTCTTTACTGATGTTTGTTTGCTTTAGCATTCGCGTGTGACATCTCTGGACTGCCAGGAGGCACCCATACCAAGAGAGTCTAGGAGGAGGCGCATTAAAGTCCTCAAGCCCAAACCCCCCCATCGCACCTTAAGTCCCAAATTTTGGGACTGCGCAGAGGCCCTCAAACCAAAGGTGTACAGGTGGCTTGGGATAGCTTTTTTTCTTCCCGTGTCTTCGACCCCTGTGCACGCTCGCTTGTCTTATGCAATAACTGTGGGCTTGGAGGCTGGGCTTACATGTTTTGCCGGTACATGTGCCTTACACGTCGTCGGTCTTCGAGCTTGTCTGCTTCGCCTGTTCTCGCCGGTTTTCAGTTTCTGCTTCCTCAGCAGCGGTGGGCTTTCCAGTCCTTCCCTGCAACACTGCCAACCCTTGCAAGGCAGCGCCCGCTCAATCCGGTTGCCTTCGGATTTCGGCTCCTCGCTTCATGTGTCCGGAGTTCCTGAAAGTGGCACATTCGGTTCTTGGAAGGCACGATGTCTGCATGGCCTCTGTTTGTTTCAGTGCAGTCCTCTCCTCGCAGAAACGAGCGAGCACGCTGAGCTGCATGAGAGCGTGCGCATTGCCCAGCGGCATTGACTTCACAGCAGCACAAGGCTGCTGACCCTCGATGCCGGCACCACTCTTTTCCCCCTAACACGTCTTCTCGCGCAAGGGCCCGCAAGCGAACGTGTCGGACGACTTTCGCAAGCAGTTGCGAGCCCTTCCGATGTGTTAAAAGCACCTGCTTGAAAGTCGCTGGCTGGTCCAGCGTATCATGACCCAAGTGATCCCAATTGACCGAAGCCCCGAACGCTCCGCAGTTTTGTGCGGTGTAGATACACCGTAGATCAGGCGAGATGCAGCCAGCCTCAAAAAGCTACCGCAGGCAACCTACGCCTGAAAGCGCGCCTTCGAGGCTTTCTCGAGGGACGTTGCCTTGTGTTTTCCGCGGTTTGGCATCCTGGGATTGTGTGTTGTTTACACCTGCGACGATCTCATGCTAATGTGAAGCCGGGCCGATCAATTTGCAAGTTTGACGTGTTGGGTTTGTATGCTCGGCGTGGGCTTCCGGGGTCTTCGGCCCAGTCCTACGTTCAGCTCTCAGCTTCGACCCTCGTCTCGGGATAGACGGCCGCAACCCGAATATGTTTTCTTTCTCTGTCGTGACAACCCTGGGAGCCAGCGAAACATCCCGAACACTGCAGAAAAGCAGGCTCTTGAAGAATCGTACGGAGAGAAGTGGCTCAGCACGAAGTTGCATCCTCAACTAGGCTTCGAGGAACCACGCGAAAGGTTCGTCCTGTTATCGGCTGGGAGCCCGCAGTCTTCATTGTGTGACCTGATCGTATCCTCGGAATCTTCAGCCC
This sequence comes from Symbiodinium sp. CCMP2592, assembly GCA_905221615.1. NCBI lineage: Eukaryota > Dinophyceae > Suessiales > Symbiodiniaceae > Symbiodinium > Symbiodinium sp. CCMP2592. The sequence goes on from CAJNDT010000060.1 coordinate 81,154, forward strand.
CATTTGGCCAGGGCCCTCTGCGCCACTTCTCGCAGGGCCGGCAGTGCTGCACCAGGCACGTGGATATGAAATGATATGAGCATCTTCCGTGAGGGTTTTGCTAGAGATGTCCTGGAGCTCAGAAGGATCTCAGGGCTTGTAAAAACGTGCAATTGGACATGTGGATGCTCTGTTTGGTGTTACAGCCCTTGGAAGCATCCTTGGTGATACGGTCGTGGGGCCCGTCCAACGTACAAGTGATCAAGTCTGCGAGTCTATGTACAACCACATGCATCAAAAGCTCGTTTGTACCTTTTGGTCGTGGGGGCGTCCAAAGTGCATCTGAGTGGACATTCTGGACGCACTGCTTGGTGCTGCAGTCGTCGGGGGGTCCGACGTGCATGTGAGGTTGTCACTCAGCACATGCTTCAAAAGCGAGTCTGGGCATTTTGGACGCACTGCTTCGCGCCATTTTCGCGTCTAATGCGCATGCGAGCCAGTCCACAGTCATCACATGCATCAAAATCAAAGGCTAACGTGCAATGTGATTTTGAGGGAGCCCACGCTCACCGGCCACATGCATCGAAGGCTGGTTTGGACATTTTGGACGCACTACTCAGTGTTACAGTCGTGGGGCCATGCACTGTGCATGTGAGCTTGTCACCCAGTCCACAGTCACACTGCTTGATGCTAGTGTTATACATGTGAGGTTGTCCACACTCGCCACAAGCATAAACGCTCGTTTGGACATTTTGGACGGGCTGCATTGCATGGTGTGTTCTTGGCGATGCGGTCGCGGGGCATCTAATGGGCTTGCCCACTCTCGTTTGTTATGTGCGTCAAGATGTCGTATGCAAGTGCCTAGAGGCGAGTCCTTCTGCGACAGCTGCCCTAAGCCCTCAGCCATTTAGGTCCTAAGCCTCAAACACTACCTTCTGTTTTGGCTGTCTTTCCGGGGCCTTTGGGGATGCGCTGTAGTCAACCGACCTGCCGTCTACGAACCTCGTCTGGATGCGTCCGAGTTGCGAGAGCGTAAGCTCTAAACCGTCAGGTTGCTGCGGTTGCAGCTGCCGGTGCCGTCCACGTGCTGTCGTGCTCCCGGCATGTGGGGTCCTGGTGCCAGGTCGAAGCCTTGCCTCAAATTAAAAGGTGCCCTGAAGCTACTGTTTACTGTTTTGTTGGGAGGTGACTCATTTTGAAGGGTCCACTTCTTTTCAAAGTCCATATCGGGGGCCTCCGGCGGCGGACTTCGCAGGCACAGTCCAAGCAAAGGCTTCTACTTCAAAGCGATGCTCCCCGAAAACGGCAAGCGCAAACCCCAGTCCCCGAATCCCTCGCCATCCGACAGTCAAATGACTACACAGTGGCTCGGACGCATGAACAGGGTGTAGGGCCTAGGGGCAATGCGCCAGCATCCCTTGCAGGAGTCTCCGAGTGCAGCCAAGCCCAACCACGGGGCTCTGAGGGCTCTGAGGCTGAGGTGAAAGGGGCTTCCCGGCTGTCATGCTTAGAACCCTAAAACGCCCCACGGCCCTCACAGAAGCCTACATCTACCACATCTCGCGCCAGGTGGTCGGAAGATGCAGCTGGTGGCTTGAAGAGGTTTAAGAAAAGCCTGGAGCCGCCCCAAACTTCATGGCTGAGTGCGCGCGCTTTGCCCTGTCAACTGCTCAGCTAAGTCCAGCCCGAGCCGAAACCATAAAACTGCAGGAGTGTCAGGATGGTGTTGGATTCCGGTTGAGGGGTTCAGGGGTTCGCATCTGGTCGGTTGGAGGGCAGGAGGGGGTGCTGTCGGTCGAACTGTGCGGGTGATGGGGTTGTTGGTTTTGATGCATCCCTCCCCGAACATGGCTCCGGCCGAATCCAAACACAGTCCGTCTGGATCCGGACGGTGTACGTGGAGAGTTGGGTGTGGGAGTGCTCCTACGACGAATATCGAGCCCGACTGTGCTCAAGGCTGCCGCACAAAATGCTGTCCCCACAAGAAAGACAATATGAGACGCATACAAGTCTGATGACCCAATTCACAGTCACACGGACGCGCAAACAAGTCAACTCTGCCCGCGCTTTCCAGAAATTGGCCGGTGCCGGAAGTGAGATCTCCAAAGTCCAAGCTAATGCCTATCCCGTGGAAGACCCGCACAAACTGGGACCGAAGACTTAAACCGCTGCCCGTGGCCCCTCAACTCTAGATCCTAGCAAGTAGGCCAACCTTGAAACTCCAAGCTCTCCCAGCTGCGGCTGAAGGCGGTACGCTTGGCGCCGAGTCCTTCACGCCAGCATGGTGTGGCGGCTGCCGAGACAGGCTGGCTTACGGACTTTCGGGCCACGACCTTAACCCAAAAATCTGTATAAAGCGGGATCGGTTCTGCCGTGAGGGACAGGGCATCGATGCTCATGCTTTGATCTTTCAAAGTGTACTGTAGCGGTACCACATGCTTCTTTGCAGAACACAACAGCTCTTATCCAACGCCAAGCACAGCACGGTTCTAGAACTTGATGTTCACGACTGCATTCTTAGAAGCCCTGCGAAAGCCCTGGCAGTCCCCCTACGCCCACGAGCCTGCAAGCATTGCCGGATCAGCGGCTAGCAGTGGTCCTTCGCGGCGAGTTCGGTGGAGGCGCAGTTGAGGCGTTTATGATGACGAGGGTACGGTGAAGCAGTTGCCGCAAAGCTTCTTTCATGCGGGTTACCGGCACCATGTGACAGAAGAGGTTTTATGCAGATTGCTTCTGGAGGTGTTGCTGCTGCCATGAATGTTCCTTTCCTGTGTTCTTCTGGGTCAGATGTTTACGCTAGAAATGACCCACAGGACCGGTCCTCTAGCTTTCGTCTGCCCGCACCGGTTCGTGATGGGGATGCATCGTGAGGCCTTCAGCAAATCGGACGGTTTGCAAGGAAATCGACAGCTACTGTACTGGATTTTTTTGCCATCTAGGGCTGGAGGCTCCCGCAATGGCGGCGTTTGTGCATTCTGTGCTGGGCTTTTCCGTCTTGGAGTGTTCGGGTACTTAGAGCGGTCCTAGGCTTATTGCAGATTGAACCTGTAGATTGAGCACGAATATGGATAGAATGCTTGAAGCTGGCTCGGCGCCCACGTGGAATTCGACATAGGAGCAGAAACAACTCTCGCAACTTGGGAGCTTTCCGCTTTCAGACTCGAGCGGAATTCATGGGCCAAGCCTTCAGGTGAGCTCCAGCTTTACAGTGACGCGGGCGACTGCTTGGCCTTTGCCGACCTCGGCTCTTTTGGCTGCGTAGTGCCGCCCCAGGACCGGCATGGAACACACCAAGAATTTCAGTTTCGGTTCGGCCAGGGTTCAAGGGTCACGCAGCGTTGGGGTTCGTGTGCAGAAAGAGTTCACCGAGATGCAGAGAAGCATTTTTGACTGCCACATGGGATGTAGTGCTGTGTTTTCCGATGCGACAGGTGAGACGGAGCTGCACTGCCCTAACTTTAGAACCCCCAAGTTTAGAAGCCCCAAGCCTTCGAAACCCCTACTGTAGTCCAGAAAGAGGATCCCTGCCCGGAGCCCGACCTGGCGGTGCTTCTGCTGCTCACAAGTCCCGCCGGATGGCTACTGTCACACGACTTACAGTTCTGGAGAGGGTTTCAGGGCCTCGAGGGTTTAGGGTTTAAGTGTCTCTTGTTGTTTAACGGTTGTTTCAGCATTTGGGGCTTTCGGCCAAAGAGTGTCTGGCAAAGGACGGCATGACGGCCCCGAGCACCAAACGTAAATGTGGCACAGGTGAAAAAACGAGATTAGCATGTTGCTCTGCTTCCAAGTGGCAGAGCCGAACTAGCTGCAACCGACATCGAATAGGAGAGGGATATATGCGCCTGGCCCTGGCGCCCGAATGTGCGGCTCGCTTGTGAAGGCACACAGCTCGCCTGTCACTGACTGCCGGCTCTGCCGGGCCAGCAAAGCTGCAGCTGCGCCAAGTGTCCAGCACGCTCTTCGGCCGAATCCGGATTACAAAAAGGAGCCGAAGCCATGAACGTTTTCAACTCATAGGATGGCAACAGAGCTGGCCGCGGCGTGGGTAAATGCCGTACACTTGACATGTGAAAGCTTGTCTGAACGTATGATTGACATAGGGCCTGCTTTGTGGCAGGATCCCGAGTTGAGCAAATTTGACAATATGTCGGTTTCTGGGCGTGCCAGACGGAAGTTCGCATTTGTGGAGCAAGCTCTACTCCGGACTTTTTCTTGAAGCCGAAGCTCTCTAAACCGACGATTGGTGTACTTCTCAAAACTCAAACCCTGGGTATCCCCACAGCTGTGCACACATGGTGGCTTTTGACCAGAAGGACTTCAGAGATGCACCGGGAATGGGCGAAGCCAAACAGCACCCACGTCTACGGTCTGGTAGAATCGTAGAATGTCTGCTCCCTCCCGCTTGAGTTCTGCTACCTTCCTGGAGCAGCAGCAAATGTTGGCACGAGGCCTGGAGATGTGGAGGGCTTGGCCGTGGATGCCATCTCGGAAGGACTGCATTTGGAGCTCCAGGTCACCATGCCTTGTTTCAGAAGAACTTAACTTAACTAGGTTGAGGGCGCGAGTTTGAGGGCGCCTGAGCTGATTGACGAATCATGTCAGGTTTCGGTACCCTCAGTTCGCTCTTAGACCGGTAGTGCCCGGTAGTGGGTTTGAGGTTATTGCTGTCACTTGGAATCGCTCAGTGCAGCTTCCGCCCAAACCCAAGGAGAAGTCAAACACGTCCCCACAGGACTGGTGGCTTATCGTGCAGGGGGCGTCCCCTGGCTGCTCGATTGGCAGCAGAAATCCACGCAGGCCCTGCCGCCGCCCGTCAGCAATCGCTGTGCTGCTGTGCTGGGTTCGGCAAGAACAGCTTTCTGTTGTGCTGTCAAATGTTGGGATTTAGCAGCGGCTGCTTCAGGCAAACCTTCTACAAACCTGTGCGGGGCAAGAATCAGGATCCGCCCAGCCCGAAATAACCTGGACCGACAAGGAAGAGGCTGCCCAGTTTGATTCCTGGTCGGAAAACTGCTGTGAGAAGCTGTCCCGTTTCTTTCCTTGTTGGAAGCAGGTCCGCTGCCAGAAAATATGCAGTTTCTTTCTATGTTGGTTTCTGTTGTTGATAGGCCAGATGCTCCATGATAGTATGCCATGCTCACGATGTGGTCGAAGCTCCCATCTCTAGTGTATGGCTATAATTAGTTTTGCGAACATGCTCTCTTACGGAGGGCGCGAGCACACCATTTTAGGAACTGCGCATGCACATGTTTGATGAGTGCAATGCAGGATAGAGTCGGTGCAGTTCGCAGTGCACGATTCAAGAAGTCATATGCTTGTCTCTGACTTGCAAGCATGACTCAGTTCGCTTTTACACGGCGAGACTTCGTATGGTATTTGGCTCAAGAACGCGAAAAGGATCCGAGAGCTGTTTGGCAACTTTGGTTTCTTGCGACTGGGAGTGTTTGGGGTTGTGACGACGACACAGAGGCCAACGGCCTCTCCGTGCAGAACATAACATCCCCAAACCCTTAACAGCGAATACCTTGAAAGCTTGTGTTGCCTTGACTCTTTCGAGTCGTGCCAGACTGCTGGGGCCTTCTGGTTTAATCTCGGGTTCGTAGTCTTGAGGATTTGCGGGTAGGAAGGTCAACACGTGTTGCCCGGGCCGGTACTTTCACTTCCGTGATCCTTTGAGCGCCGTGAGTGTGATAATGCAGAGCGATGTGGATGAAGATGCCGCTAACCCGTATCATACTCCTCGGAGGGGACAGCGTGCCCTAACGAATATGCCTGATCATTATAGTCCTGTGACAGACACCATGAGTCCAGATCAGAATGCAAGAGCATTGACATCAATAGCCGGTGCTCATAACCAACAGGTTATGAGCCCAAGCGGCTCCGCACAACCAAGCGTGCCTCCGTTCCCCACGGCAGCAGGGCCGTCAGCACAGTTCGGAGGCATTCAGTTCATGCAAGCAACCCGGCTGGAGATCCCGACGTCAATCCTTCAGCAGTTTGCACAGGCAGCTTCGCTGGATGCTTCTATGCTCCATGACCTGAGAGCAGCTGTCATTGAACTGAATGATCGTATGCAGTATAGATCCAACGTTTTGGGAGATGCATGCGTAACGCTCCACTCTGGATGCAATGCCATAGTGGATAACCTGGACAGGCTCCAACAAGGAATGGAGGCCCATAGTCGTACTTTGGCCTTTCTCATGAATGAAAACCTGTCTTTAAAGCAAGAGATAGAATCCACCGGTGAGCAGCTCAGCACGGACATGCGACAACAGTTTGCAATCGTTCGCGAGCAGTTGAGTGCGGTCCAGATGAAGGCGGAAACGGCCATGATGGGCCCGCAACAATGGCAAGCCCAGGTTGAGGCACACATTGTAACAATTCAAAACAACCTTGAGGCTGGACTCCGGAAGGCCAGTTCTGAGAATGAGACCCTGCGATCTCGTGTTGGTGTGCTTGAACAGGCAAATCAAGAGCGGGAGCGGGAGTGGCAAACTTTTCGGCAGGAGCATCGCGCTTCAGCTGATCAGAAGGGCTGCGACTCAACTGAGGTCCGCACTCAGGTCAATGAACTGTGTGCTACTATGACAGATCATGGGCAGCGCCTCGATGTGATTTCCCGGGACGTTGCAGATCTGCATGCTTCAGTGGCAGAAGTAGAATCATCAGTGTCTCATTTGGAGGGTCACAGCGCGACCATCCGAGAGGAGATCAGGGGTTTACATCAGATTTGCGAGCATTTTGCCGTCTACACAGATGAGGAACCTGTTGTTGGTGATCCGGGGATGGAAGATTATGAAGCAGGGTGGTGGGGTCAGCATAATGATGTAGATGCGATGCCACAGGGTCCGCCGCCTGGCTTCGGGGATCAGCCGGCTTCGACGCCTGCACCCACCGGGGACCACACAGATCCCGCGCAGAATGTGCCACAGGCGGCGCAAACTGTGTTCATGCCAGAATTCAGACCTTCAGGACCAAGTGATCACGGAGGTAACACGAGCATCCATCACGGTCGGTGGAAGCTACTTCAGGATGTGCCTGCGTTGAGGTTAGGAGCTGGAGAGCCTTGGGAACAAGGTATGAAGCTTCGGACCTGGTTCAAGCAGGTTGAGACTATTGCGGGAACAATTGCCGAATCATTCGGGGTTTATGTGAAGCAGCAGTTTAGGCTAGCAGATGATCGGCACAAGCAAAGGTTGGCAGGTTTGCACCAGTTGGATCCACCACCAAGGGTCCCACAGGAGGACTCGGAGAGTGAAAACCGGCTTGTGCTACTGCTGATCCGTTGTGTGCCCGCTGAGTTGAAGCAGAATGTCCTTGAAAAGGGAGATGAATCAGAACCGATGCGTGCAATTGCACTCCTTGAAAGGGTATTAGAAACATTGCAACCAGGTGGCGCTGCAGAAATGCAGTCGTTACAAGCTTTCGTTCGGAATCTGAGACCTGTTGGCACTGCAAAGGAGGGTCTGAGTGTGCTCCGACGGTGGCGGCTAGCAAGATCTAGGGCCATAGCATTGGCGCTCCCCCAGGTTGCCCCATTTGAGGAGCTTGGAGCGTTGGGAACACTTGCCCAGACTCTGGAGAAGCGTCATGACCGATTGCGTACCATGCTTAGTCTGCTGCGAACTAGGCCGGAAATCATCCGGCCAACCCCCGAGGGAGTAGACATGATGATCAGCCTTTTGGACCAGCAGTTTCAGCTACTCCATGCCGATGAGCAGGTAAAAACGAGTCGCGGTCGCGGCCAGGAGGATGATCTCGATCCAACGGCAAAGAAGGGCAAAGGCAAGGACGGAAAAGGCAAAGGCAAGGGTAGCAAGGGTACGGGTAAGGATTCAGGTTCAAAAGATGTGAAGCAGGAGTGCATAGCGTGGAAAACTACGGGAAAGTGTAGATTTGGCGACAGATGCCGATTCACGCATGGTAATCCACCAGCCCCTGGGGGCGCTCCACCACCCAAAGCAAGCCCAACTCCTAAACCCAAGGCTGCCCCAGCTGTAGCTCCGTCGCAACAACCTTGTCTTGCTTGGAAAAAGAATGGGAAGTGTAGGTTCGGGGACAAGTGCAAATATTCGCATGATGGAGAGGCTAAGCAAGCCACGGCAAAACCACAGGGAGCAACCACCACTACCGCGAGTCCATCAGAACCCTTAGTAGGAGCCGTAGCAAAGGCCTCAGCATGCATCACCCGATCTAGGGCTATGAAGGTTATTAGTGGTCTTGAGGAACCGGGTCCAGTAGATCTGTCAAGTGAGGGTGAAGAGTCGCCCGAGCCGTCCGAGCCAGCACCGAGTGAGGAGGAGTCTGAAGGTGTAGAATCAATTCCGGAGGCCGGTGGCCCGCTCTGGGTTCTTGACTTGTCCCTACGGGATTACATCCATTGGACGCGCCCATCGCAGATTCAGGTGTGTGCAGACCGAGATTTTCGTGAGGAGGAGAATCCTAACTCCATTGTGTGGGCAGTCTGGGATACGATCATTCATGATGAGCTAGATGTAGATGAAACGGGCACCATACCCATCGCGGAGGGAGTGTGCATGATCAAGTGTGATACCACAGTTGTCCTTTGCGAAGATGGGGTTGGAAGGCCCTGCTTTGTGGTTTGGATTCAGGAGGAGAGTTCAGGTCGGGAAAGGCAGCTTGCTTTGGCCCAGATACAGCACCGACCAAGGGTGCGACGCTGGCCCGAGATCCCCGATCCCCATGTACCTGAACTTGCGTATCGTAGGCCCCCGGAACCCAGCAAGGCGGCTCCAGCAAGAGCTCCCGATGCCGCGTCCGCTTACGTGAGGGGCGCTCCACCGGCAAAGGCGCCTACTGTGGTCCTGCCACCAGCACTCCGAACATCATCATCATCGTCCTCTTCACACGACCATTCCAACCAGAATCCTCATGCAGCCCAGGCAAGCAGCACTGGTAGGTGTGAGGAGGAGCGATGTGTTCTTGCGGACACCGGTGCAAATGAGCTTATCAGGCCCGTCGGTCCCCAACCACCCGCAAGGTCTAGTCAGGTTCGCCTCACGCTAGCCGATGGCAACACTACATGTGCATGGCGTACGAGGGACGGTGAGCTTGCAATGCCTGGTGATGAGACCTCCTGGATTGTCCCTGTAGGTAGGCTGGTGCAGCTAGGCTATAGGTTTGTCTGGGATCTGGATTTGGGTGCTAGGTTAGTGCGGGAGACTGAAGCTGGATGTGAAACCATCCACATGTTCGTCGACAATGGCTTGCCTTACATTTACTGGTCGGATTTTGCCCACCTTCGCAAACAGCTGTCAGCCGCTTTCCGAAACCAGAAGAGGAGCTGCTGTGCCGTCGCGAGTAACGAGAGCGAGCTTATGAACATGTTTGTAACACCGGATGATTTGCATGAGTGTGAGGCTGAGGCTAAGGAGTGTGTGTCCCCAGATTCCAAGGCATGCATTGGAGAGCAAGTCGCAGCAGCCTTCTTGAAGCTTGAGAGCATCACATATGACCATGTTTTGGAGGCTGTCATGAAGGCGGGTTTGAAACCTCAGAGCAAGTCGAGATCCTGTGCTGTAGGTCTTGAGGGTTCAGAGGGCATAAAGTCATGGGTGTTTGGTGCTTACGGTCATGGCCCGCACTGCGGCGTGACAACGCGAACCAATCAATTCCCGAACCTTGTTGCCTTGATCAATCGCTTCATGCAGCAAGAGATGCCCGCTGCATCCTGGTCGTCTTTTACCATATCCCAAGACGTTACCTTTACCCCGCATAAGGACACCCATAATGAACCTGATTCCCTAAACGTGCTTGTCGTGCTGAACCACAAGGGCCAGTGCAAGGGCGGCAGTTTGTGGATTGAGCAGGAGGGTGGCGATCAAATGCGCCAGATCAAGCCGGATCTGAATCTTCGGGGTGTTGTCATGCCGGTGCTAAGGCGTCCAGTGCAGTTCAGTCCAACAAAGTGGCATGGAACCACGCCTTGGAAGGGCACACGCGTAGCATTGTCATTTTTCACGACTAGGAACGTGCTTACCTTGCCGGCAGATGAACAGAGGCGATTGAAGGAGTTGCACTTTCCAACCTGCGAGGCAGTTGCTGCTGCGGCCGAACACATCGCATTCCCCCTAAGCCTGAACCCCGCCGATGACCAGTTTCCTGAGGACCTTGAAGCCAAGACGACGGACGCGACGGTAGGCGAGGGTCAGTACAGGGAGAATGTGTCGGATGAATTCCAGGATGGCGGGTTGTTTGGAGATGTGTTTCAGGGTCTAGCTGATCCCGATGGTCCGCCCGCGAGCTCCGACATGTGGCCTTTGGATGACGATCTAGCGGAGTATGAGCCTTCGCTTGCAGATCCTGAGGACATTTTCCATGCGAGTCAATTCGATGATCAACCTGGTGAGGCAAGTTCCCGGGAGTTTGCGTTGCCTGCGGCTGCGCCGGAAGCTCCGAAAGAACCTGTCAAGGCGAAACCGGGTCACACACTTGACGATTACCGTGCTAGAGGAACCTAGAAGCCGCACCGCAAAGTGCAGCCGTCCGATGTTGCAAAGGGGGTCCTCTCTCTGGATATTGCAGGACCATACAAAGGTGCACATGATCATTCCAAGTACATCCTTGCAGGTGTGTTCAGACTTGAAGATGGTGCCACTCTCCAATTTGTCCAGCCACTGCAACGCAGATTCTGGTCAGATGTTCTCAGTGGAGTACGTGGTATCTTGAATGAGCTTTCGGCGATTGCTGGTGGGAAAGCGCCTGTTCGGATCCATTCAGACCGTGCCAAGGAATTCCTGGCTCGACGTGTGGTTGAGGAAATCAAAAAGGCGGGAATCCATCAGACGAGCACCGTTGGACACGATCCAGCTGCTAATGGTGTTGCGGAGAGAAACATTGGATTGCTCAAGCAGCGAGTTCGTGAGTTCATCATCAAGGGCGAAGCGCCTTCAAAATACTGGCCAATTTTGTTTCAGGAAGCAGCGAGGCAACAACGTGACTTGACATTGGGAAAATCGTGGCAAGGGCAGGTACCATATCCAGGTGACCACGTGGCTGTCAAGATCAACGATCCGGGCCCGCTTGACGTTCGTTCTGAAGCAGGTATTTTCTTGGGTCGGGCTGACCGGTTTACCAATGGTGCTTATGTCGAAGTCAGAAGGAACGGCAAGAGCCTTGTCGTGGTTACTCGACTCCCTGCTATCACCAAGGAGCCAGAACGACGATGGAGAACATATGAGTCTTTGTCAGGTGATCTCCTCTGGATCTCAAGCGACGGCCAAGTGCGAGATGCGGATACTATCAGGGATCTGGGCATTGACCTGGGCATCTTGACGGTTGAAGAGGTCCAGAGCGGTCAGAGTCCCTTAGACGGGTATCCACTGGCAGCAGTTGCTACGTCATCATCCCAAATGAAACAACCTGCCCCTGAACATGGCGATAAGGCTGTGAACTGGCAGAAGTATCATCTGCTTTCCTATGAGGAGGAGCAGTTGGCGAATCAAGTCGAGGAGAAGCTACTGGAAGCGAGCACAGCGCCGGCTCAAGCGGAGACGGTGGACTTGAAGGGTTTCTATAAGGGTGACAGACAGCAGCAGTGGAAAGCCTCACTTGTGAAGGAGTATGGGAAGATGAAAGATGTCCTTGAGGAAGCGACCCGGGATCAACTACATGGCAGATTGGGCCTGCCTACGGGGACCCGCTTACCTCGTGAAATCCCTTCTAAGGTTGTGGCAACACTCAAACCGAGCGAGGACCCGACGTTGGCCAACGAGGATGGGTTTGCCGAGAAAAGCCGAATATGCGCTTGTGGCAACTTTGAATCAGGAGCTGACAACAATGGTGAACCTTGGACGTCTTCAAACATCCCACCTGAGATTGTGCGGACTTTCGTGTCATTGGCTGCATCAACGGAGAATTGGACTTTGGGGGGCTTGGATGTCGAGGCCGCCTTTCTGAACGCCGACATTTCCTCCGGAGATCCTGTGATTATTACTCCACCCAAAGTTATGCGAGACCTAGGGCTCGTTGGTGCAGAAACGGTGTGGATAGCGCGAAAGAACATCTACGGGCTCCGTCGGGGCCCGACCGAATGGGAGAAAGAGCGCGACACGAAGATCAATCATGCAACCATCCAGGGCTCCAAGGGCGACAATCATTCAGCACTGACTTTCATTCCGATCAACCTTGCCGCTGGCCTGTGGAAGCTGGTAGATGAGAAGGGTGTGGTCGTTGGAGCGTGCTGTTGCTATGTCGACGATGGTCTGGTCGTGGGCGATGTGGAAGTGATCCGAAGAGTCACTGCTTTCATTCAGAGTTTGTGGTCTATCAAGGGTCAGGGTATTCTTGAGAAACCAGGGGTAGGACTTAGCGGAAACCTCGTTGTGAGTGAAACCTTGACCTTGAAGCTCGTTCGGTGCATGCGATTCCTCGGTGCAGAGATTGCTGTGGCGAGTGATGGATTGCAGATTGGACAGGCAAAGTATGTGGCACAAGCGTGTGCAGCTGCGGATCATGTGATTAATATGATGGGTAGGTCGTGACAATCGTTCTACTCATAATCTTTTCGCGTGAGGGCCACTCTCAGGAGTGGTAAGTGCTTTTGTAACATAGACTCCGAAGGAATAGTCCAGGGTCTGTGATTAGGGTAGGAAGGCGCAGTTGTTCCCACTGGGGATAAGAACAGAGTCAAGGCTCGAAAAAAGAAAGAAAAGAGACCATAGGCTGGTTCACCAAACCCCTACGGGCCAGGGGAGTACGCTGTTGCTTCATCCTCTATGCGCCATTTTAGCTTTCAGTTTGGAGATCTGGCTGAGTCTGAGTCTCAGCACGTGCGGAATCGCACATGCCGAGAAGGAGGAGTGTTGTTGATAGGCCAGATGCTCCATGATAGTATGCCATGCTCACGATGTGGTCGAAGCTCCCATCTCTAGTGTATGGCTATAATTAGTTTTGCGAACATGCTCTCTTACGGAGGGCGCGAGCACACCATTTTAGGAACTGCGCATGCACATGTTTGATGAGTGCAATGCAGGATAGAGTCGGTGCAGTTCGCAGTGCACGATTCAAGAAGTCATATGCTTGTCTCTGACTTGCAAGCATGACTCAGTTCGCTTTTACACGGCGAGACTTCGTATGGTATTTGGCTCAAGAACGCGAAAAGGATCCGAGAGCTGTTTGGCAACTTTGGTTTCTTGCGACTGGGAGTGTTTGGGGTTGTGACGACGACACAGAGGCCAACGGCCTCTCCGTGCAGAACATAACATCCCCAAACCCTTAACAGCGAATACCTTGAAAGCTTGTGTTGCCTTGACTCTTTCGAGTCGTGCCAGACTGCTGGGGCCTTCTGGTTTAATCTCGGGTTCGTAGTCTTGAGGATTTGCGGGTAGGAAGGTCAACACGTGTTGCCCGGGCCGGTACTTTCACTTCCGTGATCCTTTGAGCGCCGTGAGTGTGATAATGCAGAGCGATGTGGATGAAGATGCCACTAACCCGTATCATACTCCTCGGAGGGGACAGCGTGCCCTAACGAATATGCCTGATCATTATAGTCCTGTGACAGACACCATGAGTCCAGATCAGAATGCAAGAGCATTGACATCAATAGCCGGTGCTCATAACCAACAGTTTCTTTCTATGTGGGAAGCAAATCGGCTGTTAGAAGCTGTCCGGTTTCTTTCCTTTTGGAAGCAGTTCCGCTGCCAGAACATGTGCGGTTTCTTTACGTCACTCTATGTGTTGGTTTCATTTTACGTGGGAAGCAAATCGGCTGTGAGAATCTGTCCTGTTTCTTCCCTTGTTGGAAGCAGGTCCGCTGCCAGAAAATATGCAGTTTCTTTCTATGTTAGAAGCTGTCCGGTTTCTTTCCTTTTGGAAGCAGTTCCGCTGCCAGAACATGTGCGGTTTCTTTATGTCACTTTATGTGTTGGTTTCATTTGACGTGGGAAGCAAATCGGCTGTGAGAATCTGTCCTGTTTCTTCCCTTGTTGGAAGCAGGTCCGCTGCCAGAAAATATGCAGTTTCTTTCTATGTTGGTTTCTTTCTATGTGGGAAGCAAATCGGCTGTTAGAAGCTGTCCGGTTTCTTTCCTTTTGGAAGCAGTTCCGCTGCCAGAACATGTGCGGTTTCTTTACGTCACTCTATGTGTTGGTTTCATTTTACGTGGGAAGCAAATCGGCTGTGAGAATCTGTCCTGTTTCTTCCCTTGTTGGAAGCAGGTCCGCTGCCAGAAAATATGCAGTTTCTTTCTATGTTGGTTCTTGCGATGTGGGAAGCGAATCGGCTGTTAGAAGCTGTCCGGTTTCTTTCCTTTTGGAAGCAGTTCCGCTGCCAGAACATGTGCGGTTTCTTTATGTCACTTTATGTGTTGGTTTCATTTGACGTGGGAAGCAAATCGGCTGTGAGAATCTGTCCTGTTTCTTCCCTTGTTGGAAGCAGGTCCGCAGCCAGAAAATATGCAGTTTCTTTCTATGTTGGTTCTTTCTATGTGGGAAGCAAATCGGCTGTTAGAAGCTGTCCGGTTTCTTTCCTTTTGGAAGCAGTTCCGCTGCCAGAACATGTGCGGTTTCTTTACGTCACTCTATGTGTTGGTTTCATTTTACGTGGGAAGCAAATCGGCTGTGAGAATCTGTCCTGTTTCTTCCCTTGTTGGAAGCAGGTCCGCAGCCAGAAAATATGCAGTTTCTTTCTGTATTGGTCATTTCTACGTGGGAAGCAAATCGGCTGTGAGAAGCTGTCCGGTTTCTTTCCTTGTTGGATGCAGTTCGGCTGGCAGAACATATATGGTGCCGCGTCGCCCCCCCCCCCCACCCCCCCTTGCCCAGGCCAGGCCTCTCGTCCCAGCAAACAGTCATCCACGCAACTCATAAAACGGGGAGAGCGGGTGGGGCGGGTGGGTAACCAACAATCCATAGAACCACAAGACAGAGAACCACAGGGCCCCTTCCCCTCCCCTTCGACATACAGATGAGAATGATGGCGATGATGTTGTGCCCAATGATGTTGATGTGCTATTCCCAGTGTGGCTGTTGGTGGTACCTTTGCTCTTATGTTGCTCTGGGCTTCGGCACCGCATGCTCATTGCTTTCTTTAGTGTGAAATTCGTGCTTGGCTTGTGATGTTCTTGCGAAAACTGTATCGACCGTTGTCATTCCAAGTGCTGGCAGTCATCAAGTCCGGTTTCAAAAAAGGCCAAATTGCGGTTGGGTTCGTTAAAAGTAAGTTTGCGCACGAATTTGAATGATTTTCATTCGGGACTCTTGAGCAAGGGACCGGAGGAGAGTGCGGATGGGGATCATGACCACCATCTTGGTGGTCACTATCATAACCAGAATATTCATCTCTGTCATTGGCTTTGGAGCTCAGGGTCGGAGTCCAGTCGAACTGTATCACATCCTAAGGCCAAAACCCTTAGCAGCCGGGGAGCCCATGGAAGGGGGCGCAGCTGACCGCACAGGGGGGAGGGGAGGGGGGAGCCGGGCAGCCCACACCACAGACAGGGGGGGGAAGGGGGATACCATGGGGTGGGGGTGCGAGGGGGGGCCTAGCAGCGCTGCACCATACAAAGTTTCTTTCTGTGTGGTTTTCTTTCCTTGTTGGATGCAGGTCCGCTGCCAGAACATGTGCGGTTTCTTTCGAAATTGGTTTCGAACAAACGTGAGAAGCAAATCGGCTGTGAGAAGCTGTCCGATTTCTTTTTTTGTGTTGGAAGCAGGTCCGCTGCCAGAACACAGAACATATGCAGTTTCTTTCCATGTCGGTTTCTGTCTACGTGGGAAGCAAATCGGTTGTGAGAATCTGTCCGATTTCTTTCCTTGTTAGGTCCGCTGCCAGAAATTGCCTGTTTGTTTCTATGTGGCACGGCCTCCCAGGCCCTTCCAGCTCGCGTATTCTCGCATATTCCTCCCAATCACTGTTTTGGCTGCTGCTTCGTGCTACCCACATCCCCGCTTTTTTCGGCTGCCTCCCAGGTGCCGCCCAAGGGCTTCCCTTAACCTTCCCAGGACTTGATCTCCGCACACATCCGGGTCTTTCCAGGGAGGCCCTCACGCCCACGCATGCCCGCACATCCCCGCTGTCAGGCACTGTTTTTGGCTTTGTTGTCGGTTCATGTGTTTCGGGGTTGGATCTTTTGGTTGTCGGGCAGCCTCTTCCCTTTTTCGTGTCGGGGTTTAGGCGCGCTGTCGCTATTGAGAGCGTGTTGTACGTCTTGTGCTTGTAAACATTTGTCTCCTGTTTCTCTGTTGATTATGTGTACGTTTTCTGCGTTTGCCAGCATGTACCGCAAGTGTGGTACTTAACCATCAATCTGCAGCTGAAAGAGCCAGAGTTCGAGGTACGGCTGGCGGCCCCTCGTCGTCTCCTGCGGCTTGCTGATCCTCGGTCGCGAAGTGGAAGCAGCGGGAGAGCCTCTGAGTTTCAGCGAAGTCCTTTTCCTGGAGGCTTGATCAGGGCCTCAAAAGGGTGCCATGAACTGGTTTAGGCTCTCGAACACAACCTTTCGGACTCGCTGCTCGGGGCAGGGGTCGCAAGAACGGCCTCGGAGTCTTGGGGAAGAGAGGGGTGCTCATAGACGGACCAGTACAAGTGCTTATGCCAATGGACCAGGGTCGGACGGTACAGGTTGCAGACTTACAGCCCGACAGCGGATTGGCCTCCGCGGTCCATGATATCGTTTGCGAACATCCGCAGCCCCCAGGCAGGGGAGTATTGGTGGACCACTTTTAAAAAGGACACTTGCAAGTTCTCCGAGGTAGATTGGATGCAGTCCTACAGTACTGTTACTGACGATTTGTGTCGTGTGTTCTCTGAAAGCTTGGAATCAACAATGTCCCGGCAGTGGTCCCTTGATTTCACTTAGGTAGGGTAGGATGCATGCCCAATTCGCAACCAGCGGTGAGTGTTTATTTCAGGAGCGGAAACAGGATGCCATCTTACATGCAGAAGCGGAACTTAGATTCCCCAGAGAGTGGATCCCCATTATAAGAGTCTCGACCCTAGAGCCCTAGATAGTAGGATCCCCTTTAGAAGGATCCGTAAATTAGTTTTGCAGATACTTGCTGTCTCCGTCTCCGAAAGAAGCATCGACCTGCAGTCTTCGGCATCTTTCCGAACTTCTCCCCGCAATGCTGCGCGTTTCTCACTGGCGTGGTCTTAGCGTGAGCACGCTAGCACATTCCCTGCAAGCGAGTGGTAGAACGTCCCGTACGTCCTTGAGCTCCGAACTGCGGTGGGCCGTGCGTGAAGATGTCGTACTGGGTGTGTGCGCCAAGACGGTGGGGCGTCGCGCAGCAGAGGAAGCCAAAACAGGGCCCGCATCTTGGAGGTTGCTTGGAATCATAGATTGGCCATTCACAGCAGCTTGTCTTGAGTGATTCATAGCCTTCCTGGGATCGGGCTCGTTGAGACCCGTAGAAAGGGTTATTAGCCGTAATTAGCCAGTGACAACATGCGTCTTAGCACTGTCTGCACGTGTGAGTGTGTGTGTGTGTGTGTGTGTGTAATTGTGCGTACGCACGTATGTACACACGCCCGCACATCCATGATATCATGAGGCCATATGTGTGTGTATCTCTATGTATATATATATATATACACATATATATATATATATACTACATAAACATGTCAAACACCATTCCCGTCGGGTAGTGCTCAAAGAATCCCACGAGTGTTTCAGGCGTAACATCCCTAGCACCACGAACCAAAAATCCTCATGAGCCTCATCATGTGAAGCCGAGTGTGAGAGCATCAACCCGAAAAGCCGAAAGTCCCAACAGGACCCCGACGGCCGCACCGGCTGAAGAGCTTTGTGGTGCCAGGGCGGTGACGAATGTGCAGACGGAGCTGCGCAGTTTCCAGGCAGCTTTACGATCGTGTGCGTGTGCGTGTGTGCGCGCGGGTGGGTGTTTTCATGCACAAGGTGTCAAGGGTTTGGGCAGTCTAAGGGGCTGCTGCATCTTCGGTGTTTTCTGATGGGCGCCATGTCCCTTGCCAGTACCGTACCGACTGTGAGAACTCCTGACTCGCTGTTTCGAAGCAATCCCATAATCCCATGATAAAGTCTAGGACGCACGAATCGGGGCCCAAGCAGTCTGAGGCTTCAAGGAGGCAGCTCTCGCTTACCTCATCCTGGCGCACGACAAGTTCGCAGCTTGGCGTTGCTGGGCACGCTTCTTGACAACCCTTTTCGGTTCGATCTTGTGGCACAAGTCTTGTAGCCGGTCGGTCGGCGGACTCGAAACCACCGTCCGAAGGCTGGAAAGCACTGAAAGCGCACTGCGCTTTTGTGCTAACCGTGCTAAGCAGTTTGCAGTTTCAGCCCTACGCGAACAAGCTTGAGGGCGGACCCGGTAGAGGCGCTGCAGACCGGATGCAAAAAGCCCTACGTGTCCCTAAAGTCACGAGCCATCACAAACCACGTTGTTCGCTGAACACCTATCCCCATATGATGGTAGCTTCACGGAAGTCCCTTCAGAACACCCTATAGGAATCCTCAGCGAGGTCCAGGTTCGCCGCCTAGTTGCACGGCTGTTGCACCCATCAGACGGACTGGCACTGGTGCACTTGGATCAGAAGGCGCCCTCAGATGTCGTGTCGCTGCGTGAGGGGTCTTTCAATCAGGATCCCTCTCGGGCTTCGTGACTCTAACGAGAATGCCAAGAGGGACCCGAACTTACTGAAATCGCCCCCTCGCTGTGACACCTGCTTGTTTGAAACAGAGTTGTGTTCGACTTAGCTGTTTCGAACACTTGGTCCCCAGTTTCGGGATGGTCTATGTGAATCTTTGGATCCCTGAGCTCAGCGGGTCACAGAGAGGTTCCGATGTGCATGCACCCGCCGAAACCTGAAGAGAGATGGCAAAGGAATCGAACCAACCAGCCCCCCCGCCCGCCCCCCCCCACACACACACACACACACACACACACACACACACCTCAGTGCGTGCTTCGTAGGTCGTGTCGTGCAGGGCAGCCTTTTCCTCACGTGTCAACCCGAGATCATGCTGGCGAGCTGGCACGTTAATGTCTTTGGAAGACCAGTCGAACTGGAGCATCTATCAAGTGAGAGGTCAGACTGAAAGCCCCACCCCACTGGGCGCAGTGAGAGACAGTCCTGGCATAGTCTTGTGAGGTGTTGGATTCATTCTAGTTCAGTTCGGGGGCATGCTGCATTCCGCATGCCTGGGAGCGCAGTGCTTGCTTCGCGAGCCCGTCTCGTCGATCCGAAAGCCTTAATTGCACTCGAGTGTCAGGTGGCGACGGAGAGCCAACTCGAGGACTTCCGGAGGTCCGGGAGTGCTCGCTCGGGTTCCGACAGGGGCCCCACCTGCTTCACTCCATGCAAGACACCGTGCTTGCCGTACCAGTAAGGGAGCTGCAAGCACCAGATGACCCACAGCCTGATGCTACTGACTGGAGCGCCCACACTTGCACGCGCAACGGTTTGCAAGAGGATCTGTAAAGCTGAGCAGTCGCCCCCCACAGGTGGGCTGCCAGGTCCTTCGAGAATGGGCGCGAGCCTTCGTGTGATAAGTACATGGTCGTTGCTGCTTCAAATCGCATCTAGACCATAATTGGCCGCTGCAAGCAAGCCACCCGATTCTTGCTTTCCGCATAGCAGCCTGCAATTCAATCCGCATAACGATCAGCACCTGATCGGGGCCGCACGGTGATGCGGGAATCGGTTCGCGAAGCATGAAGTGAGTCGTACCGTACAGCTGTCAACCCGAGCCACCGGCAGAAGACCCGACACCCGAAACCGCCGCGATGCGGAGAGCACTTACGAATCCCAACCGGGATTCAGGGCAGATGCCGGGACCATGAAAGAGCTTCAACGGGAACGAAAACATCCCCCTTGTTCCAGCAAAGGAGCGTGTGCGGATCTTTAGCGAGTTCTCCGTGCACCGCGGCGGGTGGCCTTGCGTGAACTTGGGGGAGAAGCGATGGGCGAAGTGGCAACGGCGGTGACATTTCAGGCCTTTTCAGGCAGCTCTTTGGCATTCTTGGGTAGTGCCAAAGACAAACGCGAGAGAGGGCTTCACGGGCAGCCGTATGGGCTTTTTCTGAATGCATGTCGATCGACACAGAGATGGATTTCGCAAGGCGATCGATGCTGGACGTGCAGCTGCGCGCCATTGCGCTCCTCCTGGCCAGTCCCGTCGCCTGGGAGTACTACATCAACCTCAGCCACCTGACGGCACAGAGGCGGAGGCGGTGGAGGACGGAGGCCAGGCTGAGGTGGCGCATGGGAGCTCCCGAAGCCCAGCCGAGGTGATACGCATTACCCAGCCGACGCCGCCAGCTGGTTCGCCTCCTATCTTTGGCTTCACCGGGGCACCAATTATGCAGCCTGTCGCAGCAAACCCAATCAGCAGAAGGCTTGACGGCCTGAAGTAGAGTAGGAATCCCCAGCAAGCTGGCCGTGAGGATGGACTTTTCAAGCTTGAAGTTGAAACTTGACTTTCCAGCCTTGTCCGTGGTGTCTTCAGACAGTCGTCGCTTCTTGAGCTTCGACCGCCAGCTTCACAGAGTTGTCGAAGGCGGATCCAGTCTTTAGGGGCCTGTGGCGGGGGCCGCTGACGCATAGCTAGCTCAACGTGCAGAAACCGCATAAACCCCTGTGACTTTTGATTTGTGTCGTCTTGTTTTTGTGGGATTGTTTTTGAGATACCTTTGATAAGCCGACAAGGTACACCGGTACACCAAACACCAAAACCCCCGGCCTAGGCGAGGATCACGTCCACGAAGTACTACGACCCAACGCTGCAAGGCGGCCGCCACGCGAGCTACTCGGGGCCCCGGGCCGAGGAGCGCCTTTGGGCGCTTGGGGGGGCCTTTTTGGGGGCCTTTGGGGCTTTGCGGATTTGCGTCATCTCTGGTAGCGTGCTCTGTTGCAGTTTCGGCGCTTGGGGATTTGCGGCTGGCGGGAACAGGTTACGCATTTTTTGGTCGCGGATGGTTCTGCTGATGGCTGCTTTTGTGGGCGGAAAGCGAGAGTCATCTGCAGTCATGTCCTTAGGGTTCGTGTCCTTGGAAGCCTCTACTGCTGAACTCGCAACATATCAAGTCGACGCCGATGCAGAACATCAACCTGAACCCTTAACCCGACTGAGACTCCCAAACCCCAACTCCTCGTTGCGACTTAACTCAGAACCCGAAAGCCTACGATCAAAGTGTGAATTTCCCAGTGCTCAATCCCGGGTCTCAGGACGTCTACATCGCCTGTGATCGCTCCTTGGCCTTCGAATGCGAAGGCCGACTCTTCTCCCTGACGCCAGGCCGCCTCTGCCGGCGGAGCTCAGACTAAAATCATCCATTTGTGCTAGCAACTGCGACTGTAGAGCCACTAGAATAACGCCCTGAATGAAGTTCGAACTTCATACCTCGGGTGGTTGTGGCCCTGGGACGAAGCTTCAGATTTGCCCACTCACGGCCTTGGGATCCGTGAGGCTCTTTGCTCATGACATTTGCGTGCATGTTCGAGATGGGCTGAAACACGAAGTATCCTCGATGCGGGGGTCCCCATCTGTCTTGCTCCGCACTGCCTGCGGTGCCTTTGGACGGGTGTTTTTGAGATGGGCAGCAAGCACGGCTTCCTTGACAGCGGACACACACTCTCCTCCATCATGTCGGCCACCAAAAGCAAGCAAGA
This sequence comes from Symbiodinium sp. CCMP2592, assembly GCA_905221615.1. NCBI lineage: Eukaryota > Dinophyceae > Suessiales > Symbiodiniaceae > Symbiodinium > Symbiodinium sp. CCMP2592. The sequence goes on from CAJNDT010000060.1 coordinate 102,745, forward strand.
CGCACGCGCGCGCGCGCGCGATAAGTTTGAAGGTCTGTTTTTCCGAAACCCACCAAGCTCACTTTAAGCGACCATAAACCTTACAAACAAGGTAGGTTTCGGTAGGTTGCGGTACACCCTGGTCCCCGAGCCCCAGAGTCGATCCACGAAGTGGAGGCGAGAAGTTCCCGGCGCTCTTCGCTGGAGTCACCTCTGCTTCGGGGCCGGAGTGGGCTCCTTCGGCTTCAGAGTTTTCACGGCTTTTCAACATGTTTCGGGGTTCGGGGGTTTTCTAGCACCGGTGGGGCTGATTGAAGTGCTATCCTTCAGGGCCCCGGTGGCGGTAAAGCCAAAACATTGAAGCGCTTCCTGAAAGTTTTTCGGCCTTCAGATCCCACCGCGTGGCTGAGCAGTGGCTCCCCCCCTCGAGTGTTTGAAACCGACGTGCACCGGCACTGGCGAGCTGGCATGTGGGAGACAGAATCAGATGTTAGGGATTGCAAAACCCATTATGTGCCTGCTGAGCGTATAGACAGATAGATAGATGGATAGAGACAGAGATAGCATGGTATCTTCAAGTTGGCCCCTCGACAAGAAGCAAGCTTGTGACGGAGGTTATTCTTAGCCGCTCCTTCCTGGAGTATGTGGATGAAGGCGGGGAGCTTCACAAATGGGTGGTTGTCACCCAATATGTAGGCTCTTAGGGTACCCAAAAAGGGGCCCTAATTTTGACAACCACCCAAATAGAGACCCGTCCAGCAAAAGTCTCTATAGTTTGCCTAACCCTTTTCCTTCAGCCGCTCCAGAGGCTTTCAGTTGACTGAAAGCCGTTTTTGCCGAACACACCAAGAAAGCTCCTCGGCTTCTGGTCAGGCCTGAAAGAGGGCGCAAGCTTGGTCTCCAGGCCCGGGCCTGTCAGCAGCATCCTCGAGCAGAGTACTCGAGTACCAAACGAGCAAGGGCCAAGGGGTAGAGTAAAGCCTAGCCTAGCCCGCGAACCAGGCTGTATGACGACCTCGTCTCTCTCAGCATTCCGGAGGAGAAGCCGGGCGGCCAAGCAGAAGCTTTCTGTCTCCGCGCTCCCGTGCGCCGCTTCGCATGATACTAGCCTCCCTGCTTATACTAAACCTCAAAAGTGGGGAGGAGACCTTCTTTCAGACGCTGCTTCTCACGTCGCCCTTCTGCAACACCCTGTTGCGGCACGAGTTCCTGCCTCCTGGTGCATTTTGGAAGCTTTTGTGATTGGTGTCACTACGGCATCTCATTTACCGTTGCCCTCCTAGTCGAGCACCCCGAAGTTCAGCGCGCCCATCCCTAAACCATATCCGCGCTTAAAACCCTAAGGTCCCACACCCCGAAACCCCGCCAAGCTCTAAATCCTAAAACGGGGATCATCCGATAAATTTGGAACGATACAGAGAAGATTAGCATGGCCCGTGCGCAAGGATGACACGCACAAATCAAGAAGTGTACCAAGTTTTTACTGTGGTACGTCCGAGAGTGCCGAAAGTCGCTAAAGTCGCTAAAGACCCCGAGACGAAACCCGAGGTATCTGGACTTGTACGACGCTCCCTGGCGCACTTCGCCTCAGAGCGACTTTCCATTCCAAAGTCCGAGGCAGAACTGGGCGATCGAACGGAGGGATCTTGATGTGAAGAAGATTCTGCAACAGGGTATCCTAAGACTTTGAAGAGGGGTCTGAGGGGGTCTGGAAAACGGTCCATAATGGTGTTCGATCTTCGGTTTCGGAAATGCGGTTGGTTTTCTACGCGGAGTAACTCTTTAGAGGTTCTGCGAGCTGACAGGAGTGCCTGTTGGGCAGCCAAGTCCTGTTTTTGAGCTACAGTTCGTTTCTCCTCCGAGAATGATGTGCCGTACCTGAGCGAGTGTGGCAGTCAATGAGCAAGTAACCCAGCAATCGTTTGACGGAGGCGACTCAACGTCACCCACCTGCCAGATATCGCCAAAGAGAAGCCATGGTTCGTGCGGAAGGTGGGAGACAGAGTTGAGAAGTACCCAAGGCTTTGAATGGACGTGTGGAGTTCCAACATGTGTCCTGATTCTGTCGTCTTACCACGACTGCCAAGGGTTCTGTCCCGTTTTAGCTGCGGGGAGACCGCAACTGGCATTTTCCCCAGCTGTGCTCGAGATCGATGCTGCGCAGCCGGGTTCTGCCGCCTTACGGGCGTCCCTGGAGGCTGGGAAAACTTGCCTCGTTTATGTTCATCGCAGCTTTGACGAGCTGGCCTTGCCAGGTCCGCGGGCATGTGGAATCTGCCGTTCTTAGTGACCTGGGCCGCTTTGAAGGGATTGAACATTCAAGATGTCAGGCTGCCATCGCCCGCCGCAGCCGAGATGGAAGGCTTGCCATGCGGGATTTCGCATTGCTTCGCGACCACTTTGAAGGCTGAGGGTGCGGCGTGAGATTGGTTTCTGTACCCTGCTAGCCGCTAGACACTCCCGAAATCGGAGCCCCAAGAGGCTTTTTCTCAACCCCAAGCCCAGTCTAAGTCTACGCATGTTTTCCCAGGTGGCTCGCGGCCCGAATCCCTCCGCCGCTATCGCGCGCCCTTGGCATTGAACTGCAGGCCCACGTGAAAGAAGAAAGTGATTCTTGGAGGATTGAAGGGTTTAGGACAGTTTCGGTGTTCAAGGTGGGATGTTGGTGGGTTGTTTTTCCGACTTGACAGGTTTGACTTCTGATGGGTTGGTGTTTCTTGCCGTCTGCTCGAGAAACTACGAAAGATCGCTGCCAAGGGCCATGCTTTGGTCCGGAATTCAGGAGAAACGGCTTGTTCACCCTTGCAGGGGCGTGAGCCTCCAATACAGGACATACATGTACAGTTCAGAGATGTGAGAATGGTTTAGATTTGCCCCTGGAGGGTGCCAAATTCCAGCATACGGTCGCCGTTTCGGCGCAGCTGGTGCCGAGATGCATGCGGGTCCGGCTCATGGGAACTCCACAAGGAGGCGTGCAGTCGGAGAGAGACATCACCATAGCTCCTTGCATGTGATGTCTGTGATGGAGCTACCCATGCTCGTGAGAAGGCTGCACTTCACATACGTATTTTCGATACCCACGAGGCCCCAGAAGCCCTTCACTGCGCCGCGCTCGGGCGGCGGGGTCCCTGCTTCTGACGGAGCGCGGCGCCGTGGCCCGGAGAGAAGCGCTTCCGAGGTCGGAGCTCTCGTGACCTCTTGTTATTGAGGGTCCTCCAGGTTCTATGTATATTCTATATATAGATATATGTATAAGTATATATGTACATACACCTAAAGGGTGTCTTAAGACTCAAGGGCCGTGGTTCAGGACTCTTGTTCGTAGGGTCCTCTGTTTTCTGAAACGGCCTCGAAGCTTTTGATCACATAACCCTTCAACATCGCCAGTGTCGTTTTTCTTGCTGCAAGACTCTCAAGGCAGGATGGTCGGGAACTAAGTTGCTTTCAAGTCGGGAGATCGAACTTCTCATGTAGTTTGACATATGCAAAAGCCCGAACAGAGTTACTTCCATGGACACAGGCCCGAAGGCCCTCAACTCTGAACGCGGAAGCTGTGCTCCAGCCAGGGAGGTCTTACCACCCGTGGTCGCACTGCGCGTCGGCTGCGGCTGGGACGAGGCAAGAGTCTAGGACAACATCCTTTCCAACGGAACCACAGAGAAGCCAGCTGAACCACTGAGGGGTTCAGAACGTCTTGGGACGGCCCGCCTCCTTGCACAGGCTGATGCACCTGCAGAGGTGATCTAGTTAGTAACAGTCACGATGCTGGGGCGGCGAATCCTGTAAATGTCCACCAAGCCCTCCAACAATCGCTGGCCACAGACGGGCATGCTATGGCATGCTTCGACTCGTATTGAATAGAACTTATTCATGGACGAAGGTGAAATGCTTAGAACTTGAAGTTCTTGCGGCCGCCTGGAGCGCAGGAGTTGTTCCTTGAACCACAAGCCTTCAAGACTCTAGATCTCTGAGCACTACCGAGTCGCTGTACCCAATTCCAGCTCCACTGTGCCCGCAAGCAGGATTCGTACCAGTTCCGCGGTGACGTCTCACTGATTGACGCAAGTGACTGCCCCAACGCCGCTGCCCTTGAAGCTTCAAGCAGGTGATTATAGGGTGCAAGCTCCTAAGGTTGTGCGTGTGTGCCGGGTGTGAAGTTGCACATCCGGAGACGGTCCTTTTGGCTTACAATAGGCATAAGCCTTAGAGTCGGAGGATATTGTGCGCCGTGGGGTGCACCCGTATGCATCAGGATTCGCTATGACCCCGAAAGCCCGAAAGTCTGGTTTCAAGCGATGCAATTCCGAATCCGACTCTGAGGCGAGCCTCGTCTCGTACTTGAACAATGTGGGATTTGAGGGCGAGGCGACGCGAGATTCGAGCGTTTCACAAGCAGATTCCGTAGCTGTGGGCTGTCCGCAGAGGGGCTGAAGAGGGTCGGCTGAAGCCGCTTGAAGTTTTTTTGTTTGGAGTAAGTTTGTCCTCAGACGGCATCACCTCATGACAAGACGCCGGCGGGAACATGACCCGCTGTCTAGTCTAGTGTAAGCTTGCGAGGCTAATGCGCCGCCCGTCTTTGTTGATGTTAAGCTTGGGCTGTGCGGTTGACTGTTGAGGGAGGGTCCCAGTGCTGCTACCCTTGCTCTCTCTGCGAATCTGGAAGGGCGATACACGGTAACTGACTCTAATGTCTAATACCCCAGGGATTTAGTCATGCGGGATAGGATTTATTATTGAGTTCTCAGGATCGAGTTTTGTTTTTTCGACGGGGTTGATGAGACTGGATTGAGGTTTTTTTAATTGAGGGGCGGTTGTTAATAGCGAGCTTACCTAAATTCCAAATCTCCCAACTTCAAGCGGTCCTTCACGTCGCAACCAGGCAATCCCAAAGCCCCGCGGAAGGCTGCAAAAGTGCAGCGTCGCAAAATACTCTCGCAGTCGGACTCAGCCGATGAGGTTGAAGTAAAATATCCTCAACCCAAAGTGCCGGCATTGGTCGAAAAAGAACGTGCCATGTCACGGCAGGTCGCCATTCATTGGTACCTGGACGGCCACTTGCAGCGCCAGTCCGGCGGGAAGATCCCGAAAGGTGCGCCGTTTCAAAACTGCTTTGAGTTTCGTTGGGGTGAGACGTGGATCTTGCTGCACATGAAGAAAATCGCAAAGGGGAGAGGGGGCTTCGGCGGCCGTTCAAAGCCTGTTGTTGCAGGTTTCAGCATGTTCGTGGACAATCTGCGAGATCCAGTGCCCGGGCAGTGGTCTGTTCGTTTGACAGATGTGGCTTCGGGACACAGGAGACCTGCCATCGAAGCTCAGTCCTTCGCAGCGTCACCTGTGGGCCATCTCCCTAAACTTGGTTCCAGGATTGGAGAGCGCGGCTTCATCGTTTATGATGCCCGCGATGTGGGGGTCCTTGGAGCTGGCATGCCGAAGCGTTTTGAAACTCCCCGTGGCTAAAACTCCTGCCTGGTACTAGTAGCTCCTGAACCGAACAACGGCAGCCAAAGGAGATCAAAGGAGTAATCTTGTGGTAGCAGTGCCACAATCATCGCACATGATTGCCATCGTCATCGTGATGATCATCGCCATCCCGACTGTTCAGTGTAGTGGCATTTCAACTGGCTTGCGCTGGTTGGGCGGGAGCGAGGTCCTGCAGCCCAGGATTGAACTTATTTGAGCTACTTGGAGCCGGGTATGAAACAATTTACATAAGTTAAAAGGCGAGGCCTGCGGATTTCATGTAGTGCCCTGGTCGAGAAACCCTCATGAACGGTACAGGGTCTATTTCGCAGCTGGTTTTCGCGCTTCTTCCCGTACACACAGTCCGGATGCTAGATAGACCCGGTGTAAACGGCTGACACGGGGGGTGGGGACGCGGCCTGCCTCCAACAAAGGCTTGATTGAGCATGATTGGGCCTTTCTAGTAAGTCCTTGAGTCCCGAGGCGGAGACGTGGCCCTCGCTGGCATCTGGGTTGCGATAAGGTTTCGGCAGCTTTCATTCGTACACTTGAAGGCATTTGGTGCTGCAAGTTGCTGCTCCCACAATCAAGAACGGCGGATGCGAAGTATGTTTTGCGAATCGCGGGCGAACATTGGGGGTTTGTTAGGTTCAGCGTAGAACGAATCTTTTATTTTGGGGTGCTGAGCGCGAGGCGCTGCAGGCGCACCCGGTGTTTCCGAGGTAGCGGGGGTGCGTGGGGTGCGTGCATGTTTGATGCAGGTTCTGGGCCCGATACTTGAGATTTGTTAGGGTTCAGTGCAGTCCCGCTCTGCCGGGCACCACGTGGAGACTATCTCAGGAAAACTACATGGACTTCTTCGACTTTTCACCCTCCCTCCGCGCAGATGGTGCAAAACAAGTCAAAGCTTGCTTCTGCTTCGCTGTGGCTGAGGACAAGAGCGTTATATCGATTTTATTTCTTGCTTCCACGTCCCAAATTACAGTGTAGGAGTTCTCATGAAACTCCGAGTCTTTAAACTCGGAGTGTATGGGCCGGCCGGCACTGTACCTCCTGGGTTGTTATAGGCGAGCTTGGGTTTTGCATGACGGCACATCATTCGCGTGATGGGGGGCCTGAGGGCATGCGGATGAGATCCAAATGAGAAGACGTGTGAAGCCCTGAGTGCCTGAAATTGCACGTGCATGCAACCGTCTCAGCGGCTGCGGCTGGACCAAGAATGAAACGCATTGGAATGCATGTTGGCAGGAACCATGGGAATGACGCATAGACGGGGCTGGGTGGGGTGGAGCGGGCCTGCTGTCCACAAGAAAGCAAGTAACCGAAAGGGATACCTTCTTGAACAACAGGATCTTCGAGAAATGAGGGGAAGTTTCCGAGAGAAGGACGTGTTGCACTTTGGAAATCTGTCTGCGACAAACTGCAGCTAGGTGCATATATCTGTATAAACGAATTCTACGTGTGCCAAGCCTCAGTGTCAGCGACGGAAGTGAGCAAGGCTTTTTGTCACAGTTGTGCGTGCGGCCAGCCCTTTCGGATCACAGCTTCTGGAAGTTTGATTGCTCGAACTGTCATTTCTTGCTTGACGAGGCACGGGTGCAGCTGCAGCGATTGAAGGTGCTCATTGTGACCTCTGGGTTCCGCTGCGTTTGGTTCAGCAAGCGGAAGAGGTTTACGGCGAGCCACGCTGGGGCTAGAAGTTACACACGCATGCTGATTTGAAAACACACATGCGCGCATTGGTTTGGAAGAAGCCGCGCCTTTTGTTTGCGCAATGGCTATGGCAATGGCGTGGTGGTGCGCTGGCCCGTGGAGCCTTGCTACAAAAATATGGAAGCGGTGGGCCGCTCGCACTTGACCTTTTCGACCTATCGCGGCTTCTGGATTTCTTGCAGAAGACATCGCAAGGCGTTGCCTTGTAGAATTAGCGCCCATCCCTTGAGCAGTCCTACGGGTTCATGTCGCGGAGTTGGGGACTCCGAAGACGCCTCTCCTCCGGAGACTGTTCACAGCTCCGCTGGCATGCCCGCTAGTCGCACGGTCAAAGACTCACCCAGCGCATCATTCCGAGCTAAGGATAGATCCTTCGAAAAAGCGACCGGCTTGCAAGAAGTCCGCAATTCGGAAACAGGTTCGCCTGTCCAGTTGAAGATTTACGAACAACCTCCATGTAAAGTAATGTTACCTGACTATGTAACTTCTGTATCGTGAATCATGCCAATTGAATTTGGCTCAAGATGAAAAAGGCGCTGTTGAGCCGTGCCTTTACGTTCAGGGCAGGGTTCCTCTGTTGTGGTTTCCCTTCCCTTCCTCTCCTTTCCTACCCTAGCAGACCGTTGTCTCTGTTTGGGGTCGGAATAACTGGTTATCAGCCGTAGCGTTCGTTCTTCCCTTTCGGTTTGGTGTGGATCTTCAGAGCGTAGCTTGATTCATGGACGCACCAGAGCCGGACCGCGGCCCAGAGATTCTCCCGAGGCCGCGTGGGATTAGAGCTGGAAAAAGCGCTGTACGGAAGCGCAAAGCGTACCAACAGTACCAGTTATCTCTTCAGCCTTTCCGATACACTTCCTTAGACGACGTGCCCATCCGCCACCAAGACGGCAGTCAGCGCCCGCTTTACACAAGAGCGGGCTGGAAACCCATCTTTGAATCGGACAGCGAACCTGAGGAAGAATTGGTTGAAGTTGAAGTGGAAGCGGAAGAAACACCGCTCATTCCCAAGGCGTCGGGGGCAGTGCCGGAATATCACAGGATCCGTGTGCCACCTGCTCCTCCCGCGCCGCCTGTGCGCCGTCATCTTCGTCCTCATCGAGTTCAGCAGCGAAAGCACCTTCTCAAGGTCCAGCGGCGAAAGCACCCTTTCGAGGTCCAGAGGCGAAAGCATCTTCTCCAGTGCCTCCTGTTACAGCTTCAGTTTCTGGACAACGGTTGGCTCCCACGCCGAAGGTGAGGATTAATTACTCCCGCAGCGAAGTCTGCGGCAGTGCCTAAGGTGTCTGTTTCGACTCCGTCGGCTTCTCCACCTGATCCTAAGATTACTGCTCCGAAGACTCCTCCCAAGAATCCGCCGAAGCCTCCAGCTTCGAGACCGAGCCAAGTTGCAGTGATCCCCAAGGTGCCACCGAAGTCAGCCCTTACAACTGACCCCGTCGTTGACCTTCCGAGGAGCGTCTTGTTGTACTCACCTGACACATTCAACAGGTGCAACTTCAGAGTCGAAGATAGCCAGCGGCTTGAGGGCAAGGTTGTCGTGTTTGACTTCCACAACGTGATCGACAGGTATTACTGGGCACCTCGCATTGGTCAGCGGAAGCAGCAGTATAAGATCCCTTATCCGAACGAAGCACCGGAGTTGCTTTCGGACGTTCAGGGTCTTCTTAGGCGTGTCCACAGGGCTGCAGAGGAGGCGGGAGCATTGGTGGTGATTTGCTCCCACATTTCGGAGGGATCCAGGAGCATCGAGGATTGGGCCTTGGACACCCTTCGGAACACCTTCATACAATCTGTTGGCCAACGCCAAGCTGATTTAGTCATCATCACAAGATCCCGCACAGGACACCTCGGAAAGCTTGACATCTGTCGACGCCTTTTCCAACGGCCATCGTTGTTGATAATAGACGATAACACCGGGATCTGTGACGAATGGAACAGATCGGCTAACGCTGCTGCGTTTCACATCCAATTGCCTCGGCGGGAGCTGCCGTCGGTTGGTCGGTCCTTTTCCTCGATCTTCGAGGCGGAACCTTCCATTTTGAATTGGATCTCAGGCTGAAGTGCTCAGTGCGTGCATTCTGACTCGGTGTGAAAGGCTGCCTTGCGCCACCACCTTGTCCTCGGCAGTTTGGTTTAAGGTTACTTTCAGGCTTCAGGGTTTCTATATCTTGGTCTGTTAGGCGCATTGCGCCACTGACCGGGTATATCTGTGTGGTCTGATCGGCGCATTGCGCCACTGACCTGCCTTCCTGCTAGCACACTTCCGTCATCATGTCGCAATCTCAATCAACCCCAACTGATCCAAGCTCCTTGCTTGACATCTCCAGTGCTTCGGCAGCTGCGGTTCCGGGTATGAGGGATTCCTCTTGTGCTTCAGGGGGTTCAGAGAGTAGTTCAGCCTTAGTTGAACGCGAATGCTTTCCTCCCGCCAACCGAAGAGCTTTAGCCCGAACTCCCAGGAAAGCTTCAGCTCCTTACCCAGCTGTCAATGTTCCTCTCGATGATTCTGGTGTTCCTACTGTTGTCCACAATCAGATGCTCAACATAGGAGCAACACCTCAGCAAGTCCTTGCCGCTCAGCAATTTGCTGCTGGTGAAGCTGCCAATCGAGTCGCCGCTCAGGCGGAGCTGCTGCACCAGGCTTCTATCAGTGAGGTACAAGGCCAAGTCAGGGACGTGCTGAGCGAAGCAGGGTCTGCTGTTGATCAGCTTCGGGAACAGCTCAGGCTTTCGGAGATTAGATGTGGGGAATTGTTTGAGTACGGTCAATATGTTGAACGTCAGCTTGCGGAGGCAAAGGCGGAGTTGAATATGTTGAATTTTCAGCTAAATCAAGTCCGAGTAGAGTGCCAAATCAAGGAGAGAGAGATTCAGAGGCTTCGGTCGGCTGCTCCATGCGCCTCGACCTCCGGATCTCCTCCTAAGCCACCAAAACCCCATGCTCCGCCAGTCGGTTCTGGGTCTGGTGTTAGTGAAGCGTCATGGACTCACCTTGAAGCTTCCGACCCTCCCACTCAGCATCTGCTGTACTCGGGTACCTTTGTTCATCCGCCCATATCATCATGTCCTGCTCCTCCTCAACCTACGTCTCCTGTATCAGACCCTCGCGTGGATCAGCTGATTGAGGTGGTTCAACAGTTAGTCCAACAGGTCGGTCAAAATGCTACGGGTACTGCTGAGACCAATGAAGATGATGAGGTTGAAGACCAAGAAGCTGTCAAAGAGCTTCGGGAAAAGGACATTGTTGATCAAAGGGCTCTCTTGCATCTTAAGCTTGAACCTGTCCCTTCAGATGCGGCAAGTTTCAGAACTTGGAAGAACGGTTTCAAAGTTCAGTTGTCCAAGCTTGACACTTCAGGCCAAGGTCTTGTGCTGGCTTGGGTTTCTAGGGGTTTTGATGCTGAGAGAGCTGACTTGCGAGATTCGGAGCTTCTTCCTCGTCTTGATGCATGGATAGCTGGTGAGCTGTCGTCAGGGCGTGTGCTGAAGCAGTCCTCTGAACTTGAGCAAGACATCACCGCTTACATTGAAAGATGTAGCCAACTTGGCCAATCACCCAAGGGTCGAGTGATGTTGTCTATCATCGCAAGGCATTACGACCTCGATCGGGTAAGAGGTTCTGTTCTGACTGCATCAACGTTGTTTCAGATCGAGCTTGGTGGAAGTTCCATAAATAAAGGACTTGAGGGACTTTGTGAATCGCATTCGCCTCGTTCTCAGTGCAATTCCGGTCGGGCAACGACCTGATGATCGCCTCACCGGTGAATGGCTCTTCCATCGAGTGAAATATATTCGCAAGCTTGAGTGCATTATTGAGGACATCAGGGAGTCTGGGGCAACTTCGTATAGGCGTGAGTGGTCTTACTTGTGGGATAAGATTCAGGATCTGATCGTTCAGGATCGTGAAGATTCCAATGCGCAGTCTGTCTTGAAGTCTCTGCAGTCGGCCACACCTGCTCCGAAAACGAAAGCTGTTCCTGCTGTAGATGGAGGAAATGGAAAGCCGAAAGCTACTCCACCTGCTGCACCTCCCAAAGGTGCTCCATCCAAAGCAGATCCTCCTCCTCCTCCTCCTCCTCCTCCTCCTCCTCCTCCTCCTCCTCCTCCTCCAATTGCACCTGGCGCCCCAGCGCCCAACGCAAACGCGAAAGCCAAATCAAAGGCTAAGGCTAAGGCGAAGGCCATGACTGATGCTGAGAAAGCCAAGACACCTTGCATTTTCTTCCAGATGCCGTCGGGTTGCATTCATGGGGATAATTGTAAGTTCAGCCACAAAGCTGCTGCGCCGAAGCCGAAAGCCAAAGCCAAGGACGGAGCCAAGAGCAAGCCTGGAGCAGTAGCGAAAGCTGTTGTTGCGCTTGTTGCTGCCTCTAGTTTGTGTACTCCTGTGATCTCCGCTGGTCCATCTTATGCCGTCGAATGGGCCGCTGACACCGCTGCTGGTCGTCACTTAGGTTCGGCCAAAGCTTTGTTTGACCAAGGGATTCCGCGTGACGCCTTTGACCGGTTCTTAGGTGCGTCTAAGTCTCCCGTGACTTTTCATACCGGCGGTGGTCCCCAACCTGGTGTGCAGACCCTTGGTTTCGAGTCTGACAACATGGATTTTGCAAATCATTACATGTTAGACAGTTGCCCTTTGGTCAGAAGCACAGGGATTGATGTTGATTCTGGGAAAGCCTTCATTTGGCTGCCAGGTAGTTTGCCTTTCTTCGTCAGCGACATTTCGCAACTCGTTGTTCAATGCCCTGAGAAGTACAGACATTATGCAACTCGCGTTGAAGAGCTTGTTCCGATTTTCACCAGTCAGGTGAGGTTTACTCATGGGGCACCAAACCCTGTAAGTGACCTTTCAGGGGGGCTCGAGAGCGAGGGTCCGGCTGCTATCCCAAGCGCCATCCAATGCTCAGAGAACCATCCTGCTGAACTACGAGCCCGGCAAATGTTGAGCTCTGGCGGCAACATCAGCTGTCGTGCGGTTCGCAATTTGTTTGGTCTGGTTGACAAGGAACCTGCTGCTAGAGGTGATCATGGGGAATCGTTCTCAACTGGACTTTATCGGTTGGGTGGAGCTCTTGGACTTAGGACTTCTGCCCACCGGTTTCCCTTGGTTACTAAAGCTCTCAACAAGTTTGCATGTTCGAAGCTTCCTGGCTTTGGATACACGACCCTTTGTATTTTCAGCAACGTTACAACGGGTCCCCACAAAGACTTCCACAACGCCAATCTTGATAATGCCGTCATCTCCTTGGGTGGATTCTCAGGAGGAAGCGTATGGGTTGAAGAATCAGGGGGGACAACTCCGTGTCCTGGTGATCCTGACAAGTTTGGAAAGGTTAAAGGCACTATTCCTGTATGTGCGGCCCAGGTGAGTGCAACAGCCTGTGAGGAGTGAGACGCAGGACCTGTCCCGCTGCATCGTTTCAAGCTTTTGAGGTAGGATGTCGGCTGTAGGTAGCCTTGTCTTCTTGCGATGTCGGGCGTCTTTGGGAGATAAATCTGTGGCCGGATGGGTCGTGGATGTGTCTGAAGACGAGGTTGTGATCGGGACTTCCCCTGCTTCTGGCGAGGGCATAGATCATATCTTGAAGGCGACTGCGGGTGACATTTCGGTATCATTCTTTAGGGTTCCGAGCGACTCTGTGTCAGAATCTCAGCCGAGCAATCGGAAAGGCCCTCGGGCCAAGGATCTTCCTACCTTTGCTTCGGCCCAGACTGCATGGAAGAAGGTGGCTTCAGAGGACCTGGAGAGCAGCGACGCCGGACCTGCCAATGCGGCGCCGAGGAGACGGGGGAAGGATGGTCGTCTCCGGGGCGATCTCCAAAGTCTTGGGAAGCTTTTTGCTGCAGGCGACGACGACGAGGAGGAGGACGAGGAAGACGAAGACGACGACGACGAAGTACCTCTATCCTTCCTCGCTCCGGGTCAGAGCCGAAAGCTCAAGGCGAAAAAGGCTTCCAAGAAGAAGACCGACGATCTCGATCTTCATCAGCTTATTCGCGGTGGCTTGGAGTCGGGCGAGAAGGCTTCGGACTTGCTGCCGGTGATGATGATGGCGATGCTCCTCGACAAGGGGAAAAAGAAGAAGAAGGACAAGGCCAGCGGGTCCAGCGAACTCCTTGGTGGCTCTTCCTCAGACGAAGAAGGCGAATCGGATCTCAGAGCGAAGGGGCTACGGGCTGTGAGCACGCTCAACAAGCTTCACGAGCAGATCAAGAAGAAGCCCGAAAAGGTTTGTCGCCTTTTCGAGCGCGAGGTCATCGAGGAGCTGGGTGTGGTTCCAGGCCAGGCTTGGACATTGCGAGATTACATTCGGAAGCAGCCGTGGGGAAAGTTCAAGGGGATTTACAGGTGTGCCATGATGGATGTTGCGGTGTACGAAGAGCTGACAAGTGGAAGAGCCGATGTAGCCGCAGCTCAAGTAGTGCAGAATCTAAAAGCGAAGCTACAATCAGTACTTCAGCAAGGCGACTGGCAATCGGCTTGGCTTTTGACAGGTCTGCCCGACCCCTTATCCCGAAAGGATTTTGCAGGATCGAAGGAGGAGATGACGGTGATCAGCGGGTACGTCGAGGCACTTGCAAATCTGAAGAAAAAGGTTGGCGAGACTCAGAACAGCAGCCACGGAGACGAAGAGGAGCCGAGCGGCTCTTCAAAGTGACTGCCTCAGGAGCTTTGCATGGTGAGCGTGAGGGCATTCGTCATCCCGCTCATTTTGGAAGGAATTCATTTTTCTTAGAGTATGTAAGGTGGTTTGAAGACGTTCAAGGTTCCCTGCCGGAATTGTCCGGCGAAGATGTGGCACTTTTTCCATGCGTGCTCCCGTACCCGGAGGTTCTCCAGACAGAAGAGTTAGAGGGAGAGGCGTAGCTTAACAATTGGTGGGCTAAGACGTTCATGAACATGTTTGTCTGTTGGTCCAACTTTGTGGTGCTGGGTTCTCCCCGCCCGGGCGCGGGAACGTATGAGCCGCGGGTGGCTTATCGTGGGCTTGGCGATGCTCGTCAGTTCGCGGACCGGCTGCTCGGCGAGGTGATCGAATTTGGTTCGCCGGAGCTCATCCTGGGAAGGCTTTCTTGCGAAGGTAAGAGGGCGGCCATAGCGGATATTCTCAGTGAGTTCCCTTGTACAGGTGCATTTTATGGTGATGTACCCTTTCAGGTGTCGGGTTCAGGCGTCACGACTGCTCTCCCCGTGGTTGCTGAACGACTCGCTGTGCCTGAGGATGCTGGAAAGGTTGATCCGGTGGAGTGGTTACCGCCCGATCGCGCGGCGGTGGTGCGGGACTTAGTGGCTTTGCGGCTGCCCGAAGAGATGTGGGACGAAGTGCCCCACGCGTGCCACCGGGTAGCACCGGAGGAGGAAGCGAAAGTTGCAGAGAAGCTCCTGGCCACGGGGATGGCCACTTTGGTGGATGAGGCCGACCTTCCTCGGAACCAGACGGGGGAGTTGATGACAGGGGGTTTGTTTGCAGTGGCCAAAAGCGGTGACCAAGACAGGTTGATCTTTGACCGGCGGCCGGAGAATGCGGCGATGGCTTCTTTGGATTGGGGTCAGCTCCCTAGTGGGGCATGCTTTGCTAAAGCGTTGCTGAAGCCTTCAGAGTTCCTGCGCGGGAGTGGCGATGACCTCAAGAATTTCTACTACAACCTGAAGCTTCCTGAGAACTGGGTGCGCTATAACTCTGTGGGCAGGCGTGTCGATGAGGAGGTCGCGCGCCGGCACGGAGGGCATCCAGGTCGGCATTATCGATTGTGCCTGCGGGTTTTAGGGATGGGTGACAAGAACGGGGTCGCCATCGCACAGGCGGTGCACGAGGGCGTCCTCAAGCATCACGGTCTGCTCGAACCTCGGCATGTCTTGATTTATGGTCGCCACACTCCCACAGATCCGACTTGGCAGGGCATTTACATCGATGACCTGCTCATCACGCAGCGGGTCGACGTCGGGATCCCGGTCCCCCTTGACGGCTCCTTTGAACCCCCGCCTGTGCAGGACACAGATCCGGATGCCATCTTCGTGGACAAGGCGGAGCAGGCATACGAGGAGGCGGGATTGCAGAGGGCCGTGCACAAGGAGTTTCGTCACAAAGTACAGTTCAAAGCTTGGGGAGCCGAAGTTGATGGTGTCCTCGGGCGTGCAGGGGCTCCTTTGACTTTGCGGCGACAAGTGTGGCTCTTACTCCATCGTGTGATTTCGACGGGTTGGTCTTCGAAGCTCGTGTTGCAGCGCATCATCGGGTATACTTCGTTCATCTTCCAATACCGGCGGGAACTATACTGTCTTCAACATCGGGTCTATATTTTCTTAGGTGGCATGGCTGATGACAAGTGGGTGTACTTGCCGGCCTGGCTCCTAGATGAACTACGCAGCCTAGCTCTACACCTTCCTTTTGCGGTTTGGCACATGCGCAGGCGGCTGGGCACTTCGGTGCTAGCAACCGATGCCACACCATCTTCGGGAGGTGCGGTTCGGGCTGACTGCTCCGAGGAGTTGATGCACGAGCTGTGGCGCAGGACTGAAGTTCGAGGTGCTCCGGTACGTCTGGACAGGGATTATGATTTCTTGCCGGAGGCGTTGCTGCCTTTGGAAGCCTCTCGCTTCGCAGGGGTTGTGGCAGAATGCTTGTCCTGGAAGGTGTGTTCTTCTTTTTCATTCCGGCGGACGGCACACATCAACTTGCAGGAGGCCCGTGCTCTCAGACGTGAAGTCGTAAAGATGGCCAGTGCTTTCGAGAACGGTGGGACGATACAGATCGCCCTCAACGATTCGCTCGTCGTAGTCGGTTCTACCTGTAAGGGGAGGTCAAGCTCATTTTGCCTAAATGGTATTTTGCGCTCGCAGTTGCCATTCTTGATTATGGGCGATCTGGGTCGAGACTTCCTCAAACATTGCCGACTACCCGTCACGATTCAGGTCACTACCGCCTCCACATGTTCCACCTCGTTGGTTGCAGCGCTATGGGCTTAGTGCTCAGAGAGTCTGGACGGGTTTGGAGGTTTTTGCGGGGGCTGCTAGGGTGACCCATGCACACAAGCAGGCCGGGATACAAATGTTTGACCCTGTGGACACCTTGTACGGAGCCAATGCCTTAGATGAGACAATCGACCAAGCCATTGACGCAGGGCACATCCGATGGTTGTGGTTATCTCCCCCATTCTTGTCGCATAGGTCGTCCCGAGGAGATGGCCATCCCCAGGAGTGAGCGCTCGTGCCTCAAAGCAAACCCCTTCTCCCGGGCCGGGAGAGGGGGTTTGCTTTTCGGGACTCAAGTGACACCGTTCTGTGGCAGCGAGCTTTGGATCTGGCAAGTCGCGTCCTCCAGGTCGGCGGCTACTTTTTCTTGGTCCACCCGCGGCACAGTCGCGCCTGGGCCTTGCGGGAGACAGAGCTGTTCTTGAAACACGAGGGGCTCACAAAGCATGTGTTTGATCTGCATGCCTTTTGGGATGGAGCTCCTACTCCTTTGCCTCCGTATCGGTCGATTGTCGTCCTCAGCAATGCACCGTGGCTCACGGGGGTGTCAATTAAAGGGCAGGTGATCAAGGGCAGACGGGTGAGCACAGAGTGAAAACAGACAGGCGGGGAGCATATCGTTGGAGGTTTTGTTTCGCTGTGAGCAATGCCCTTGCGAAGTGGATCCGGGAAAGTCAGACTGCGTAATGCCGCGCTGTCGCTCGCCTATCGCAAACATCTGAAGGAGGCTGCACAGTGGTTGCTTAACATCGTGACGTTTTTGGGAGGTTCTCTGACGTCATCTTCGCCCCCTCGAAAAGTTGACCGGTGGCTTGAAAGGGCCATTGACTATGCTTACCAGGAGGGGGCCAAATTATATTGGACTCGTTTGGGGCTACTCGGCATACAGCGTGCTTTCGATCTCTCGGGTCCTTTGTTGCGGGGCGCTTGGAGTGCAATTCGCGCTTGGGTGCAGCTTCAGCCTTCGAAGCCGCGCACTCCCATCACCATCTTTGTTCTGGAGTGCGTATTACTAGGACTTTTGGGTCGGGGAAACTCCTTAAGAGGCCGTGAACGCTTGGAATGGTGGGCAGCGATGCTGGCCACATGGATTTCATTCGAGGGCCTTCTTAGACCAGGGGAAACCGATGCTTTGGTGGCTGGTGATCTGCTGTTCCCCGAGGATGCTGAGATTGCTCAGGGAGTGGCACTAATCATCGGCATTCGTCGGGCAAAAACGCGGCGAACTTGGGCACTGCAACATGCGCTCATCAACAACGCTGCTTTAGTGCGCTGGCTGAGATGGTGGACCGCGGGTTTTTCACGGAATCGCAAGTTGTTTCCTGTCGCTAGACGAAAATGGGCCAATTATTTCCGTGAACTTGTGGTGCAGCTAGGCCTTAGCTCCTGCGATTTTACACTCGGCAGTTTGAGAGCTGGCGGTGCAACGCACGTTTTTCGCGTGCATCGCCACCTGGGCGCCCTTCAATACGCGGGCCGCTGGAAGCGCGCAGAGACGCTCAAACACTATTTGCAGGAAGCTCTTGCTGTCCAGGTGATCGCGCAAGCGCCAGCTGATGCACGGGCCTTATTACAAGAGACACATGCCTTCGCTCATCATTTGCAGAACCCTCCGGCCCGGCCGCTTCGTTTGCTGCTCGAAGAAGTCTAGCATGGACCGTCTCTCGGGCGACCCGTGCACCTCGCCCCATTCCCGCGCCGCCATCTCCTTTGACGTCACTTTTCGGAGCTGGACGGCTGAGCCGCAGAACTTGGCGCCCGGTAACAGGGGTTTCCAACCTCGCCCATGGCCCAAACCAGTGGCCTTCCAAGGTGCGGTCCTTCGGGGAGAAGAGGACCAAGTAGTGCCGAGGAGTAGCGCCCCAAGTGCTAGACCGGGCCACTGTACTGGAGCTAGTCCCCCGTTTGGTGCTCTGTTGGTCCTCGCCGGCTTGAGTCCGCGGT
Source organism: Symbiodinium sp. CCMP2592 (assembly GCA_905221615.1). Classification (NCBI taxonomy): domain Eukaryota; class Dinophyceae; order Suessiales; family Symbiodiniaceae; genus Symbiodinium; species Symbiodinium sp. CCMP2592. Next base: position 120,815 of record CAJNDT010000060.1, read on the forward strand.
TTGTCTAGCTTGCGCGTAGAGGTACTTTGCAAGGTACACGAAGAAGAAGCAGAAGCCTGCGAAGTTTGAGGACGGGCTGCCGGAGGGTTCCGTAGAGCAGCGGCCCGTGCAAGAGGCCCACGGCGTTCGCCGTTGGGCTCGGGTGTGGTCGACTTCTTAGGGTCCACCACTTCCCACTCAGCTTCCTCACTGACTTCGTCGAGCTGAACTAAGTGCTGAGGAAGCTGCAGGCTCTGTCTTAGCAGCGGTGAACTCCGCAGCTGAAAGTTTGGGCCAGACGCCCGTCGTTGGCCAGCTCTCCGCTGCACAAGTTCTGGCCGACCCTCCGAGCCGACAGGCTGCCGCTCGTTGGCGCTCAGGAGACACGGCTCGTCGTGTGACTGCGGCCCTTGCCAAAGTGTCGCAACTTTTGCAAGAGTGGGTGGTACCGCACAGCCGGCACTGCTGCAGTGGCACAACCGAGGCCGGTACGGCCGGCCGCCCGCCGTGACACCCCAGGTGCTGACGGTCACGCTTCAGCTCCGGCAGCTCGTTGGCTGCCTTCTTTGCCTCGCTTCCGAGTGGACTGGCGGCTGCTGCTGCTGCTGACTTTGGTTTTGTTGTTCCCAAGAGTGGTGGCTTTGTCCGTGGCGTTACTAGTTCGGCTGGCTCTACGCGCGGTGGGCAACCTGTTCGCCAGCCTCGTCAAAGAGCTCTACACGCAAGCTTTGTTGACTTCAGCTGAGTTGGAAAGCCAACTGGTGGACTGGTTACAAGAGCAAATGGGCGTGGCGCCCACCGCGGTGCCAGCTCAGTTGCTGGTGGAGCTCCAGCGTCGTCACCGCCACCTACGTCTTCCCTCCCGACCCGCCCAGCCGAGTGGGCCACCATCATCCTCCTTCTTCTTAACCTTCGTCAGCGTGCACTGGGTGGAGGGGGTGGAGAAGGACCACAACGGCTACCATGAGGGTGGCCTTTCTGCCGGCATCTTCGAGCCTGCAGATGGGGAGACTTTTGAGGGCATCTCGATGCTCTACTCTGTCGGGAAATGATGATTCCCTGTTTTGCTAGCACTTCGGTTGACGCTTCAGACCAGAGCAAAAGAGTCAGTGCACTGTTCGGCAGCGGGACTGGGAGCTTAAGGAGGGAATCTTAGTTTCAAGAACGGGGTCATTCGATTCCGAGCTAAGAGCTGAATCCATGCCACGATGCCGTGGAAAGGCGATCGCGTTGTGGTGGTTTTGTTCTCTGCAAAACATCCTTCAGAAGTCAAAGATTCGCACTGTGAAGAGCTCCGTGCTCTGGGCTTCCCAATCGACTCTTGTGAAGAGCCCCTGCCAGCATGTGCTGCTGAGGCTCCCGAGGGTTCGGCTGCTGATGCGCCGCCCGAAGGGCCTGGCGCTGATGCATCTGCTGAAGGTGTAGGTGAAGTTGATCAGGATGATGGAGCAGAGGAAAAGGTTCCAGAGAGGATTCGGAAGCTTAGAGATCAAGCAATGTCGCTTGAGCACAGGTTGTTCCACTTCCCGAAGAATCCTTTCTGTGATATATGTCATCAAGCTCGCATGCTTTCGAGGCGTGTGCGCAGAAAGCCTCGTGACACCGAGGAAGAACCAGATCCGTTCGAAGCTTCAGAGTTTGGAGAAGTCATTGCCGCTGATCACATTCACGTGTTTAGATCGCCAGACGACCCCGATGCTCCGGACAAGTCTTACGTTGTGTTGTGCCTGAGGGACAAGTACACTGGTCTGTTTGCAGCATACCCTGGGAATGATCGTTCAACCAGCGCCGTTGTGACTGCCCTGAGAAAGTTTGTTGGACGTAGAACTTGCTCAAAGCCTGTGACCTTAGTGTCTGATGCAGCTGATGAATTCGAAGCCGCGGCGGAAGAAATAGGATGGATCTCTTCGCCATCCTTGCCTAATCGCTTTCCCCACTACGCTCAACTTGAACGGGAGATTAGGACCTTCCAAGAAGGCATGAGATCATCGTTCCTTGAAGCTGGGTTTTCGATCCGTCCTGAGTTGTGGCCCGTTGCTTGTCGTTACGGTGCCATCGCCTTGAATCTGACGTTGCCTTCACCGCAAGATGAGTCGCTCTGTAGGTGGGATTTCAACATTGAGGATTCAGGCAGGGATGAAGTTTGCATCAGAAAGCTGATCCTTGGCCAGCTTGTGTTTTATCGACATAAGCATGAAAGCAAGTTCGGCCCAAACGCTGCTCCAGGCGTGTTCGCAGGATGGCGATTGGAACCAGGTGGCATCTACCGTTCTGTGACCCTTGTGCTTCACTTAGAAAAGCTTCGTTCTAAGATTGGGGCTTGGACTGAGCCAATCAGCGTTCCAGAAGCTGAGCTTTACGTTCGGTCTGGTGATCCTGTGTTTCCCCTTCGCAACGCTGCAGAGCACGCGTTGCTGACGTTTGCTGATGAAAGTGAGGTGCCTGCACAAGAACCTCTTCCGATTCCTTTCACGCCACATGTTTTCACAGAGCAGGGCGAGAGGAAGAAGCTTCGTAGGGTTTACATCACGTATGCTAGGTTTCGTAAGATAGGTCCCACGCCTGGATGCTATGCTTGCGACAACGACAAAAGCAATCACAATGCTGAGTGTATTGCAAGGTTTGAGAAGGCATTCGGTCGAGAAGCTAAAGCTCCCGAGACTCCGGTTCCCAAAGAGTTCTTGTCGTATGAAGAGCTCCAGCTGCCTAGGCCTCCTTCCCGTCCCGAGGGAGATCATCTCTCCGATTATGAACCGTCTGAGACCGGCCTCGATGATCCTCTGGCTTTGCCTGCGGTGTTTCGACACCAAAAGCCTGGTGCTCTTGTGTGTGTTTGAGATCGTGTCCCATTCGCGGTCCAATCTTGCCGGCATTGCCAAAGGATCAGGCGTTCAGGTGATCTCGATATCATGTGACCGTGTTGATCTGTCTGATCCGGTTGTCGTCGATCAGCTCATCAGCCAAGTGTCTGCTGTTTCGGGATGTTGTCTGGTTGGTTCTCTCTTAGGTGACGGATGGGGAGCTAGATACTCTGGCTACGTTCACTGGAAGGCTCAGAGGACTTTGCTGGGTTTTCTTCAGGTTGCTTCAGTCATCGTTTCCAATGGTGGCGAAGTCTCTCTCGAATGGCCACAAGACTCCACGGGTTGGTCGCTTCCCGAAGTTCAAGCCTTCGAGGATCAATTCAGCCTTCGCAGAGTTTCGTTCAAGGGCTGTGCTCTAGGTATGGTTTCGACGTCAGGAGCTCCGTTTGACGCTCCATGGCAAATCATGTCTTCGAGCAAACGAATAGTCGAGAACTTCAAACCTTTCAAATGCACTCACGCTTCAAATGTCAAGCATTGCTCATCGAGTACGCTTTGGCCACGGGTAGCCTTCTATCCTGAGGCATTCCACAAAGTGCTGCTCATGTCTCTGTTCCCTTTTGCCGAAGCATCGAGCTCGATGCATTGAAGCATGTCGCTTCACCGGGGCACCAACTATGCAGCCTGTCGCGAAATCCAATCAGCAGAAGGCGAAGTAGGAACAGTGGGAATCCCCAGCATGCTGGCCAGTACGGTTTCTACGTCCTCACATAGGTCTTCCAAGCTTGAAGTTGATACCGGCTAAGCCCCGCAATCCCTGACTTTGCAGCCTTGTCCGTGGTGTCTTAAGACAATCGTCGCTTCTAGAGCTTCGACCGCCAGCTTCACCGACTTGTCGAAGGCGGATCCAGGCTTTAGGGGTCCTTTTAAACAGCTTGTGGGTCGGGGGCCGCTGACGCATAGCCAACTCAACGTTCAGAAAACCCCATAAACTCTAGTACTAGTGCCAGTACTACTACTACTACTACTACTACTACTACTACTACTACTACTACTACTACTACTACTACTACTACTACTACGACTACTACTACTGCTGCTACTACTACTACTACTACTACGACTACTACTACTACTGCTGCTACTACTACTACTACTACCACAGAGAACTCTACTTTCGCCATCTGTTGTCTTCGGATGCTTATGGAAAGTTAAGGTTGGCTGAGATCTCCCAAATGGCTTCGCGTGCCTCGGCACTCATCGCCTCAGCATGGAACCATAAGTAAGCATTTCCACAGATCAATCCACAAGCCTACTCGAGCTGCGTTTTCCAATCCTACCGGGGAACGGGCCCCACACATTTTGGAGTGGAACTAGGTGCTGATGCACTACAGCTTGCGGAGAAGCAGCTGCAGAGCAAGCTCCTGCAAGTGCAAACGGAGCTGCAAAAGAAGCGCCTTGACTGCCATGCGTGTTGTCGCTTTGAAGATTCATGTAAACGTCCCCCGGCCATGGCCTGCATGGCGCGATGGTGCGACAGCCTCATGTTCATGGCTCTGCATTGTTGTCAGTGGAGAACTAAGGAATGAATTGTCATCGGCTCAGCCCGAAAGCAGTCAAGATAGAGACATGCGCAGAAACTGTCCATCCGTCGCGGTGCACCTCCAAGGCTTGCACAAGCCCAGGAAACAAACATGGCTTTGGAGATCCGGATGGTGACCCGCTCGCAAGACCACTGTGCAGTAGGGGACCGGCAGCTGCAGTCATAGTTCGAAGCTAATTCGCAGCATGCAAGGCAGCAACAGACGAGAAGCTCGCAGAAGTGCAGGCACCCGTGCTTGAAACTGAGATATGAGGAGAAGCTTCGAGCAGCAGCACCTGCTGAGGACGCCTTGCGAAAAACGGAAGTGCAGAAGGAAGAGGCAGAGGCACCCGATATCAGAAGTACATGCCTCCAACACGTCATGGCCCATGGCAGCTCGAGCCGAAGAGCAGAGGCCAAAACAAAAGAAGCTGAAGTTGCAGCAAGAGAGGTGCGTGCTCATGTCCTAATCGTCAGTGCAGGGGGGTTAAAACCCTGATACTTGCGTTTGAAGCAAAGACCGCAAGACACCGGGTCCAGTCATTACAGTACTACTGCTGCCGGGTGCTAAACTCATTCCGGTCCCAGCCAACCAATCGAATGTTCAAACAGAAACTGGAGCCACTGGTTTGATAGCACACGGAGAGCCTTTCGGATCGCTGGAACATTGCTCCCAAAAAGGACCGCGAAGCGGTAGAATCAATTCGCCCACAAGGGCATTCTGGGGCCATGGCCTTGTTCCAGCGCCTTCTCAATTACTGGGGTATCACGAACAGGTATTACCAAACTTTGCTAGAGGCCATCACATCATCGCATCTGGGGGCAACCGGTCAAGTTTGCTGGAACTGGCGGCGCCCGTCTTGTGCAGCTTGTTGCTTTGCTGGTGAGTCATGGGCGCACCGACTGCAGACTTGTTCATTAAACTTGTTGTTCGCCGGCAGGCGGCTTTTCTCGCGTTTCATGGTGTGATGCTGACGCTGTTGTTCCATTTTGGGGGAGGGTTGAAGCCTAGGATTTTGGGCTGGAGCCGTGCGCCGTGTGCCAAAGGCACAAGCGGTCGCGGCAAAGATGACCATCAGAGCAGAGCGGGCTGAGAAGGAGCTGGCGTAGGGACACGGCATGATGGCTTTAAAATAGGAGACGGAGCATGGGGTCGGGCCCCGCTGCGCCAGGCCCAGCATGCACTGCAGAAGACCCACATCCAGACGAAGGTGCCGTGGTGAGTTTTTACTCACAGCCGCAGTCTTCACGTCGCAGGCTGCACTAGCCGAAAAAGCCCAGCAAGCTGCCCATTTGGCTGAGAAGTGCAGCATGGCTTCACCAGAACCAGAACGTTCCATGGTCTGCCCTCGCTTTGCTTGCACCCCGACGGACTCTTCTTGTAGCCGAAAAGCAGTGAAAGCAGGTCCCAGGTAGGACTACTACAGTGGAAGTGTGTCCAGGTGCATCCCTGAATTCCGCTTTGTCATCGGCTGAAGAACGAGAAGAGCTGGCGACGTCAGAAGCAGCCAAGGCCAGCAAGCACCGATAGGGCCGATAGGGTCTAGAGAGGGTGATGACGACGTCAAGGCCCCGAGAGCCGCTCCAGCCGTTGCGGTCCATGCCATTCATGTTTGTGGTTTGGCCAACATGGAGCTCTGAAGAACGATGGAGGTGCAGCAAGACGTCACCCTGAAGGAGGCAGGTCAGTATGAAATGCGATGCTGGTGATCAGATGTGCAAGTTGAAGGCAGAGATTGCCGTCCTGCAGAAGAAGCTGCACGCCGCGCAGGTTCGGTCCGCACCGCGCGATCAGTGGGGTTCTACGTGAAATTCGTGTTGTGGTCTTAAAGCCTCGCTTCCAGCTAGGCCAACTAGGCCCTGACATCCAAGAGCGCCAATACCGTCCCAACACATGACCTTCGAACTCCACGGCCCGATCATTGATCTTTCGCAATCCTGTGATATGCGGAGGCTTCGAACAAAAGTCGGCGAGCGAGAAGAAGCGATGAAGGCTCGAAGTGGGCGAGCTGTTCTGCAACCTTGCACTGACCTTGCACAGTTTTTTGATTCAGGCATCAAGAGGCAGATGCGCAACACTTGAGAAAGGTAATTAGATTTTGCGCGGCACCTGATGCCAAACTGCTGTCGCGCACACGAAGCAGAATGATCCGCACTGACCACGAACAAATGGTGAGCAAGAGCTCCCAACAAAACGGATTCCCAATTCATCCATCGCCCCGTCGAGGGGCGCGACGATGACGATGTGCGACGATAAGCACGGCTGCTGCTCAGCTCCGTCGCTGGCTCGCTTGCGTGTCTTCACAGTGTGACAGCACGAAGACTAAACGGGCCGCTGCTTTCAAACCTGGCGAATGCATGCGAATGCCCAGTGCGCAGGAATGCCTACTGTAGCCGACGTAGCATCTGTGAAGACCTAAAGTCCGCCCTACCGACCACGATCTGCGCGACCAGGCGACATGCCGACCGACACTTTGGCACACTTGCGGGGTCATGTGCAGAACGGCTTGTGACACTCTCTCCGGAAGAGAACAGTGACATTCAACCGTGTGCTAGTGGGGAAGCAACAGGCAGTGGGAGTGGCAGACGCAAAATGTCCCCTGGAGGCAGATCACGATGCCAAAGCGGCACTGTCCGCATGCGATGTTTTAAGGCAGAGCAGCTCCCGCGCTCAAGAGGAGGCACCAGATGGCTTAACTTGTCGCGTGTGCTGTTGTCTCCGAGTGAGCCGCAGGCTGAGCGTGCCGTGGATGCTGCGAAAGCCGCAGAGGCAAAGGCACTTGTGCACGCAGCCAACCTGGAGAAGCTTCAACAGAAGCCTCCTGGAGGCATTTGTCATGCCCACAGCGCCATTTGGGACGCCGGGCCCGCATCCACAAAGCCGAGGCACCAAGACATCCAGTTCGCGAACCCGCCCAGCACGTGCAAGCATCCCGACTATGTCCGGTACGGCAGGTGCGAGCGGGGTCCGAGTCAGCTGGATCACCTGTGCAGTATAAGCTAGTACAGAAGAAAGCCCAGTATGGCAAACCCCACAAGCATGCCAGGTTGCCTGCATCATCCAAACCCTACACCCGGCAAAAAACAAGAGCTCCACCTGATCGTGACGAGTGGCCAACTTTGTCTCTGGGCTCCCGCACCGCCACAACAGGATGGCAAAGAGAACTCAAGCAGGACATGAAGTAGGCTGAAGCAACGCGGAATGCCGCTGACCCTGAACGTGGATTCCTTCGCTGAGTTTCGTTTAGATACTCCAAGTCAGCTTAAGTTGGGTGAGTTCGTGCAGATCGCAGAGCTGCAGGACACTTTGCTGCTGCAGCGATGTGGACTTGCAGTTCACGCTGTGGCAGCAGACGGATCCTGCTTGTTCCGCGCGTCTCTCGGCATAATTAGGCCGAGAGCGTTCCACCATGTATTGTGAGCATAGTTCGGTTGCGGTTGCGAGCCAGGGTTCGGTCAGAAAGCTTCGTCGTTGCAGCACGAAGCTCGCGATTTAGCTTTGGACGTTGATCAGTGTCGTTTCATGAGACGAAGCAGTTAACAGAACTCGAGCTGAGGTTTGCCCACCAACTGGGCGATGAGCGGTCTCATGTAGCCTGGTTTGGCATGGGTACCGGCAAACTGTCCACTAATGTTGCGTGTTTTCGAGAAGAGCATCGCGTTTTTTGGGTTCGTTGTGGTTGGGTGAAGCCGCTTCGTCTTTCCAGGTAGAGCAGCGGCAGCGGTGCGTCGACTATATGATCGAGCACCGGGAAGACTTCGAGCCGTTCATCGCCGTGGCTTGGTAGCAGTGGGCTGGGACTCTGACTTTTTCAGACCGGATTCGGAGCTGAGTGATCACAGATGGAGATTCGAATGTTTACGACGTGAGAATCGCAACTAAACCTTGAAAGAAGTGAAGCCTTGACATTCAACCACTCATGTCACGAAAGCTAGCCCCCGGGGTTAGCGGAGCTTCTTATCAACCGGAGGTTGCGTTGCTGCAACAAGGGGTTGGGGGAAAGGGAGGTAGACCGCGCCTGGAGCTGCATTTCCCTTGTTGACAAGAACCCCTCCTTTTCGGGCATGACAAGGGGGGTGTTGCGGCTTGTCCTGGAATGGAGAAATGAGCCGCCAATGATGTCCATGATGCTCGCCGCACCGGCCCGGCCGGGCGCTAATGATGCTCCTGATGCGCATGATCTCGCTTGGTGGTTTTGTTTGGGTTGCTATGATGCTCATGGTCATCGCTTACTAAATCTATGACGGGTTGAGAGAAAATTGTGTTTACAGTTCTGCAGTCTGAATGCATTCCGTCGTCTTTGCGAGTATTGGGGCCATCCTGGCAGTTGCTCAAATAAAATGAGTTTGATTCTGAATGTGTTTGGTTACAATGTCCTGTTGTTGCGGGCATCGGCGTTCGAATGTTCACACATCGCATAGGGTACGATTTGATACGAGCATGAGCGTTTGTACGATCACAAATGTCGATCAGCTCACACATCACAAAGGGTACGACGTGTTACGGGTATGTGTGTGTGACATCATGCAGAACAGTGGGTACGATGTATTACATAAAACGGCCTGTGCGTGTGTATGTTTTTGAGATCACGGCATGCGTATGTGTCGGGATGGCACAAAACAGGAGGTACGATTTGTTATCTGGAACGGCATGTGGGACGGGCTGTGGTACTACGCGACCACACATTACAGGCGACATGACTTTGCCGATTGCATTAGCATGGCATGGTTTGCAATCGCACCTGTGGTGGGTACCGGGCATTGGCTTGTGTGTGTGTGTGTGTGTGGTGGGTGTGTGTGTGTGTGTGCGCGTGTGTGTGCGCGTGTGTGTGTGCGTGTGTGTGCGTGTCTGTGTGTGTGCGTGTGTGTGCGTGTGTGTGTGTGTGTGTGTGTGTGGCACTATTTGTTATGGGCATCGGCGTGCGCACGCTGCGAGATCAGACATCAGACGTGTTAAGAGCGTCACCGTATCAATGTGGTCAGCTCAAACATGACGAGCACAGGCGTGTGTATGTTTTTGAGATCACACATAAAGGGTGGGTGGGGGGGGTTACGATTTGTTACCTGGAATATGCGGTCAGCTCACACATCGCAGAGGGTACTCTTTGTTGTGAGCATCCGCGTGTGTATGTTTTTGATATCACACATAGCATGGAATACGAGTACACATCCCAGAGGTTAAGCTGTGCTACTCAAAAAGGCGTGTGTATGCTTGGGGAGCACACAGAACGGGGGGTATTTTGGTTATCCAGAGTATGTGGTCAGCTCACACATCGCACAGGCACATTAGTCGCGGACATCGGTGTGTTTATGTTTTGGAGGTCACACAGAACAGGAGGTACACTTTGTTACGTGGAACGGCCTGTCGACGTGGTCTGGTAAGCTTGGTTGTGGGCATCGGCGTGTTTTTGTCTGTCTGTTTGTATGTTTGTCTGTCTGTCTGTCTGTCTGCATGTTGTGAGACCACTCGCCACAGGCGTTACGATATCCAGCTGTTGCGGGCATCGGCGTTTCCATGTAAACAGTTCACACATCGCAGAGGTTGCGACTTGTTCCGAGCGTCATTACACATAACAGTTGCTTGAAATATGTGGTCAGCTGACACATCACACAGGGTAGATTTCTTGAGTGGAGTCCAGGGTCAGCTCACACATCGCGGCGGAGGTACGATTTATTACGAGCAGCTGTTTCTTTTCGCCTGCAATCTGCAGTCCTCTGCTAGTTGCCCTGTCTAGCTTTCGTCCCAGCGCCTCCTCCCCAAGTTGGATTGGCTTTCCCTTGGAAATCGATTCTTATTCAGTTTAGCCAAATGTCCCTCCATCCGCTCCTTGTTTTAACGGGCGAGAGAAGGACTGAGCTAAGGATGACTGGGAAGAGATAAGATTCTTGATAAGATCTCACAAATGAAAATAAGATTTCAGTAATGAGTTTTGCTGCTTCCATATCCGCATTGTTCGACTACTGCGGGGAACCCTTATAATTCGCGTACAAGACCTACAAGAAGTGCATCATATGGTGGGCTCAAAACTGCCGGGACGGCGGGGCGAGCAGACACACAAGGAGCACCAGGTTTGATGCTTTTCCTGATCAGCCTAGGAAGACTTCGATGGTTATTGCAGCAGCTCCGATGCAAGCGATGGCAGTTTTGCGGTCTGACAGGTGATGGAAGGCAGGACTCGCTACCTTCTTTCACAGTGGAGCAGCAAAGGCCGCATGCGCCAGAAGGGCACTTGGGGCGGCCAGGTGGAAGCACGAACCCTGCTAACTTTACAGCAGCGCACCGTCCGCGCCATATTTCTTGTGGTTACTTTGTCTTGCACTCAATTGCAACAACGTTCTTCCAAGTTGAGCAGGTTCAGGCACTGGCCAGACTGAACGGAGTCAATGCCGCACCTTGCCATGGGTTGGACTGATTGCCAGCATACCGGTCAAAACCCGACACTGTAAGCTTTCGAAATGATGCTGTAGACAAGCAAGGTCATCTACCAGCCCTCGCTGGCATCTGGCAAGCCTGACCAGATCCTGCGGTCGGCAATTGAGATTTCTGTGAACTCGGAGGATGCGCGCTGCGTGCTGCCCCTTGGTTTTGTAGACTTTGGGAGCCCCTGGCCCTTAGCTGAATGTTTGTCGACTCTGTTGCAACCGGATTGTGTTGTGAACGCCGGTTTTGAGAACGTTTTTGGCCCATGCATGTGCAGGTACTTCTGGTTCGAGCCACACGAACAGCTGTGCGCGGACCCACAACCCGAAGTTCGATATTTCGAAGCCCCGATGCCTACACTTCGCCTTCAGCCCTAGACACCCCATTGCAGTTAGGCTGTGGGGCTCCAATCCCGCAATCCCCCGCAGGAACCTGAATCTGAGGACCCTGTCGTTCCCGACTAGCCGGGTCGGGGGTCCAAGGGTTTGAAGTTGAGGGTAGAAGAAACCACAAACCCTTAGCACCAGGGTCTTCGTGTCCGTATGAAGTCGTAAACCCTGGACCGGACTCCATGCTTGGCGCTCCGCTCCCCACTCGCTCCCGTTGCATTCTCGATAGACTCCCTTCCTGGCCAATTGGCTCCGACAGCGTTCGTAACACGAGCCCTCACTACAATTCGGTGAGCAGGGGTGGGGCTTAGGCCTAAGCTTCATTTCAGACACCCGGAGACCCTGAGCCCTAAGCCTTGCTCCGGCCCACCGGCCCCTCTTGAACCCCGCTTAAAGCGAGTTCTTCACTCTGTACCTAGCCTTCCGCAAGGGCTTGGCAGGGCACAAGTTCCCAAAGTCTAAGCCCAAAGCTCGTTTCAAACAGTTGGCATCAGCCTGCAAAGCAGTGTCGCAGGGCTGCTGTTGGTTTGCAGGGTTTAACTAAGCATTTAAGATTTCTGCGTTTGCAAAAGCCTTGGGGTTGGGGCTTAGGAGTTGAGGGTTCGGGATTAGGGTTGAGGGGCAGGGTTAAAGGTTCAAGGGTTTCGGGATAGGATTTAGGGTTAGGGTTTGTTTGCTCCGGCGGGCGATTCCAATTTGGGCTGGCTCTTGTGTGGATCTGGGTTTAAGGTCCATGGCCGAGTTAAGGGTTCATGGTCCAGGGTTCAGGGTCAGTCAAGGTTCCAAAGGTTTTCGTATTTGCATTCGTTTATCGACTCTGCAGGCTGCAAGATCGGCTTATAACAGATGTCGGCAGATTGTGTCAAAGCACGAAGTCAGATTTCAATATTCTCAGCTTCGAATTGATAGGAATAGCCTTCGAGCCAATCCCACACTGTAAGCCATGGCCCAACAGTCTGAGTTGAATGGCAACGCATCTCGGCAGGGCTCAGGGTAAGCTGCCCATGTTAGTTGTTCAGCAATTGGATGCAGTTTGCGTTTTGGCTGGGTTTAGGGAGTTTAGGGTCCTGGCGGTTTCGGCTTCCGCAGACCAGGAAGGATTAGGATGTTTCGGTCTGATCACAGGGGGTCGTTGAAATACAAGGAACACTTAAACTCTAAGAAGGGTTTAGACTATTTCTTATGGCGTCGAAATGAGGAAGTTCAAGTCCACATTCAGGATCCACTGGGGTCTAGAGGCTCTTTAGGACTAGGTTAGGCTTACCATGTAGCTTTACATGGGTCCATGTCCTTGCTTAGCGAATGTAATGCTCCGAAAGCACACCGGTCTAAACCCAGTGGCAAACCCAATTGTCTCTGTTTGGAAATCCATATACATTTGCAGTCCTGCTTTTTCGTATATAATACAGATCTACGTTGTTTAGAAACAAATTATGCACAAACACACATAAACGGATACGCACATACATAAAGACAGGCAGACCCTGAAAGGTGAACGGCACCTACTTGGCAGTGCTGGTCACGCCAGAGCTGTTGGCCGGCGGAAACCTGGCTCCCGGCTTCAAGTCACCCGTGGCCTGGCGAGCTTCGGGGGTTAGATTTCCTTAGACCACGGCCCTGAAATCACAACTTGAAACGGCAAGTGAAACCGAAAATCGTCGCAATCAGCCCAAATCGTACAAACAGTACGAGTCTGCCCATGAAACCAAGGATCCGCTAGCCAGGTATCCAAGTAAGCGCAGTTGAGACAGGGTGTTGAAGGGTGAGGGTTTCAGGTTTAAGGGGTTATGGGTTTCAAGAAGTTCAGGCGTTGCAGGCTGGATGCAAGAAAAAAGAAGTTCAGTTGCATGTTTGAAGGTTGTGCGGTTCAGAGCTTGGGATTCAAATCGCATTCCTCGTTGTTTCTTTTCAGCCCTCAGCCCTGTAAGTACGAAATCCTCAAACCCAAGACCTATTGAATTGAAACACAAAAAGCCACGGCGGCTTACCGCATAACCGCACAATGTCAAGGACATTCCTCGATTCCCTTTGGAGGTGCCGCAGATGTTCGGACTGTGGCTTGGCTTGCTCGGCTTGAGGGTCTAGCGTTTTTATGAGGGTGTTCAAGGTTTCGTACGGAGTCGTAAGGTTTTCGTCGTCGAAATCTGCGAATCCATGGTTTTAGTGGTACATTCTCGAGCCGAAAACCCGGGTTTGGGCCAGATCAGGGCTTCGGGCTCTCTCGTCCTTTGCTGATTCACACGGGCAGGCAGCGGCGCCGCATGAACACGTGGCATGTATGGGCTGCATGGGAAGAGGCCTTTGCGGTCGCGTTTTCAGAGGAGGGCTCTTCAGGACTCTCAGGATCAGCAGGGCGCAGTTCTTAAGTCAAGCTTGCAGGGTAGAGCAGCTAGTCGATGCATTGAGACACGTCGTCTATAACCCGGCTTCTTCCACATGACGAGAAGTGGCTGTGGGAAGTCAACCGTGAACACTTGTGTTTGTAGAATATTTCTGTTCGGCACTTGACACGCAAACTATCGATGCGAGTTTGGAAAGGTGCCTTCGTCATCGGCCGGAAGCGAAGGTCGGCGCTGAGCGGTGGATAGGGCGAGTTGCCAATTGCTATCTAAATCCATGTTTTGTTCAAGGCCTTTCGGCTGCAACGTGGCAAGATGTTGGAGGATAGAATAAACTAGCCTGCGTGAAGATCAGATTCTTGTGCTCAGCTGCCAGTCTCCGCACGTTGTTGCTGGACCGCCCTCTCGCCCTTTCGGCTTAATACTCTGCTACAGCACGCGGAAGCAACAGATTAGCCAAGCACGGGCACCAACCTTGCTGTTGCCCAGTGGAGCTACTTGAGTTGCGCAGCCACAAGTCGACTCGAAGACTTTTTTCCTTGGCGAGGCAAGTATAGACACACCCTCAAACCCCAAAACCCCGGCCTCAGCTTCGGGAGCTCTTTGATAGGGCGAGTGCAGCGATGCATGCCATAGCGCCGCAGGCGTCACACAGCTTCTCCTTTTGCAGCGAAGCGACAGCTCTGCTGTAAAGAAACTTAGAAGTTTAAGTATTCTTTGCTGCTATTGAAGTGCTCTCTTGGGACAGGCCGAAGGTTGGCAGCTTCACGCTCAAGGAGGCGAGGTCTTCGCAGTGTTCGAATCTGTATATATCACTTATCAGAATCCTCAACATGTGCTCTTGTGGCCCACGCTTGAGAGGTGGTTCGCCGCATGCCGTGCGATGACTCCTCGGTTGCTGAGGCCGAATCCGGGCTTAGCTGTCAAGCCTGAAGTCGCCGCGCGGTGACTTCGGGCTTGGGGGTCCAGGGTTCAGGGTTCAGGGCTCGGGGTTGAGGGTTCGGTCAGTGGCTTCAGTTCTTCGAAGCTTTGCCAATGGAGTAGCTGGAAACCGCAGCTTGAAGCTTGTGAGAGTCTTTCGTTTGCTCCAGGAGTCTGCAGATGCGAATGCCTTGAAGGACTGCCTGTGAAACATATCGCTCCTTTCACCCCTCCGATTTGGAACATCTTGCAGGAGCCGCAGTCAGAGGAAGCACCTGCTGTGCGAATACCGGAGAAGGTCAAGGGCCTCAGATTGGAGAAGAGTTCAGAACTTCGTGTAGCACCAGCCGGGCCGTGCAAGAGGCGACAGAACCGAAAGCTACACCGCTTGCAGATCCCAGCATGTCTGCGCTTGCTTGTAGCTCCAGTACTTCAGACAGTATGGGTCCTCTTGCTGCTGATCGTTTGTGCCGGGTTTTGTTGCTGGCAGCTTTTTGTTGGGCTTCTTCCTCTGTTGCCTGTTCCATTAGCGCACGCCCACCCCAGTCCCTTGCACGGAATGCAGGCAGAGACAGAGCGCCAAGAGGAGAAAACCCAGGCCGAGGGTTTGTTTGCCAGAGCCTTGAAAGCTTTCGGCTTGAGTTCTTTTGCGTGGTTTCGAATGTCAAAGAGTCCTGCGCCAGGTGCCGGAGGGCCCCTCCCTGCCTGGTGGCGAAAAAGAGGATGGCCAGAAAAACGAGAAGGCGCAGCAATACTGCAGCGACTTTTGCGCCCGGTCCGGTGTGGCCGCCCGATGAGTTTTTTGCAGCTGAGGGCGGCGAAGCTGCAGAAGCTGATGTGAAGGAGAAGCGACCCAAGCACATTGCACACGTTTTGCAAGTCGAGGTTACAGTCGCACAGTATAAGTCATCCCACATCAAATGCTTGAGAACTTGAGACGAGCTTGATGATAGTCGCTGGCAAGACAGGGCGCGCCAGAAATCTAACATTGCCTAATCACGCCCCTTCTGCCGACGAGGACCCCGCAGAAGAGAAAGTCACAGAAGAGGTGCGTCCCGTGCCTGCGGATGCCGGCTCGACTGGAGCCGCCGAGCCGGATGGCTCTGGAGACGCTGAGCCTCAGAAGGCAGAACCTCTCCGTGAGTGACTCCTTTATGCTTCCACAAAAAGGCAGAGGCTCTTGCAGCTCTGCTGGCGCCGCCGTGGCTTTGCGTCCTGTCTGTCAGGCCGTCGAGGAGGAGCATCAGGCGAGGAAGCTTGAGCTGGTCATGGTCATCGAATCTTGTTGAACGCCTGTCTCCACCTTCAAGCAGCTGACAGGTCTCAAAGCCAAAAGACGAAGAGAGTGTACCTTGTCTTCGGCATGGTCCTACTGTGTGTTCCTATGTTGACGAGAGCAGGCAACAGCTTTGCTGCGCATCCGCTTCTGGTGTGTCCGAAGTCTGGGGCGGCCCTTCATGTAAACAGCCGAGCGTGCCCAGGAAGCGATGCCGAAAGCCATGGAAGCTCCTCCTTTGCCCGCGGACGATGTGAAACAAGACGGCGAGAAAGAGGCGGAGACCTAACGATTCATGCAGGTTGGAGCTGTGTTGTAACGCCATCGTAAGGTTGCCCAGAGCCAAGACATAGCGCAGAAAGACGAAGAGCAGAAGACCCAAGAGAAGGACCCAGGTGGGGGTGACCTGCAGAGTAGAGCGGACGCACGAACCGGCAGGATCTGCCTTTGGAAGCAGCGTCGGGCAGTCAAGATGCGGCTTTGGCAAGACCTGGCCCGCGTGCTCAGGAACTGCGCACATCACCAGTCGCTCCCTCTTGAGGTGGCTCCGGATGCAGCTCCGAATGCAGCTCCGGTTTCGGGCGAGGCGGAGGCAGACACACCTCGGCTTCCGATGGATAGCAACTTCAGCCCGTTCGGCCCGTGCAGGCAAGCCCGAAGCCAGCCGAAGCCGAGGAGGGCACGGAAGCCAAGGCCGAGCCGGCTGAAAGCCCAAGCCCGGGCACTGCCCCCAAAACGCCGGTGGCCTTGGCCAGCCCGGGCAAGGAGGCTTCGGAGGCCCCGGAGGCCGAGGCCGAGGCCGAGGCGCGAGGGGGCGCGTGCGCGGTGCGATGCGCGATGCGCGTTACTTATACTTGTAGGTTAGGTTACTGTAGGTCAGTCGCAGCTTCGCTTCGAGGCGTCGGCCTACAGCCCCGAGGATGGCCCTGTCGACCAAGACAAGGCGAGCGCTCGTGCTTCAGAGAGTTTGTGGTGCTGTGGCCACCGGCCTGCACGCTTTTCCGTGCTCACGAAGGCCAAAGAAGAACAACTGCGAAAGCTTGTGGCCTGTCTTTTACTGTCTGTCTGGTTTGGGTTGCGGCTTGCCGCGTGATTGTTGGATCGGAGTTCTACCGACGCATCCTGATCTGAGGCTGAACTGGAAGCTGCGTTGGCTCCTTTCGCGACCATAGAGCCCAAAGCTTCTGACATCCCCCAGGAACTGGATCGCTCGACGATGAAATGATATGCTTGCGATCTGTTCCGAGCAGACTTGCAGTCTTGATTCTGCGCAGGAGACCAAAGGAAACAACACCGAAGCCAGCACAAGCCAGAGGCTGGATGTAAAGGAGGAAGTCAAAGCTGGCTCAAAGGCATCGGGCGAAGAGGCCATGGGCTCCCTGCAGAGCCGGTTTCTGACCGAGCCTTTGCTTGGCCAGGCGGAGGCGGACGCGCGAAAGGACCCAAGCAGTCGCTCGGCTTGCGCGTCGCGGATCCTGAGCTTGGCATTGCCGATACATGTCAGTGTGAGGGGAGGATTCGCCGAAGCCACGACGCCAGTATAGTAAGTGGGGAGTGGGCAGTGTTCCCGAAAGTCTAGGCTTGTTTCCCAACGTTGCCCTCGACGAGAAGGGCACGGAAGCCAGAAAGAAGGCAGCGAAATCAGCTCGAGAGAGAGAGGAGAAGGCCCGGGGCCCTTGGTGCAAAGGATTAGGGCCTTTAGGGATCGTCGGCCATGATCCTGCCTGAGCGGATGTGCCATGCGGTGCAGGAGAAGGCGGAGAAGGGTAAGATGGAGAAAGAGAAGAAGTTGAGAGGCTGGTCCCAGGGCCGTAGCCGGAGCCGGAGAGCTCGACGCTCCTCGCCCAGCCCCAAGAAGAAGGGCAGGGAAAGGGACCGGTCCCACGAACGGAAGCGATCGCCGAAGCGCTCGCCCAAGCGGTCCAAGCAGTCGCCCAGGAGATCGGCGAAACGGTCTCCGAAGCGGTCGCCCAGAAGATCTCCCAAGAGGTCCCCGCCCCGAAGATCGCCGAAGCGGTCGCCGAAGCGGTCGCCGAAGCGATCGCCGGCGAAGCGACCCACCAAGCGCTCCCGATCGCGCAGCCGCCGCAGCCGGCGTGGTCGCTCCGCAGAAAGGCGAATGCCCTCGGCGAAGCGTCGGCGAAACGCCGCGGCCAAGGCCAAGGCTTCGTCTTCTGCAAGCCGAGATGCCAGGCGGCGAAAGGAGAAGGAGAAGCCTCAGCTTGCTGTGAAGAGTAAGGTGAAACGGCCCAAAAGCTCCAGCTCCACCTCCACCAAACTCAGCCGCCGGAAGGCGCCAAAAGCACGCGCCAGACCCAAGAGCTCCAGCTCATCGCCTGCGAAGGCTCCCGCCAAGACAGCAAAGACTTCAGGCAAGGCTCCGGCAACAGCAACAGCCCCTACGGCCCCTCCCAAGTCCAAGCCGCCGGTGGTTGCGCAGGGCGATGAGAGCCGAAGATCACCGAAGAAGCAGACTCAGACAGCCAAAGCAGATCAAAAGAAGCCCGCGGTGACGAAGAAGCCTCCGCCTTCCTCATCAAGCTCACCATCGCCGGCACGGCCCAAACCGAAGGCGACCAATGCCATTCCGGTGAAGAAGACCATAGCAAAGAAAGCGGTGACCAAGAAGTCTGAGTCCTCATCGGCTTCCTCCACATCCCCAGCTGGACCGCCCACGAAGGCCAGCAAGCCAGCCAAGACGGATGCCAGCGCCAAGGCCAAGCAAGACAAAGACAAAGACAAGCCTAAAGTCAAATCCAATGCCGCTCGAGCAGCCCCAAAGGCCAAATCAGCTGCAAGCACAAAGCCTCCCAAGCCAAAAGGCGCGGAGCCAAAGTCCACCCCATCCACTCCTCAGGCAAAGCCCTCAGCAGCAAAATCCTCCGCTCCGGCCCCTCCCCCGGTGAAAGCTGGCACGCCGAAATCCGCCAAGGACAAGGCCGAGAAGCCGAAGCTCTCCCAGAGTTCCGAGAAGCCAGGCGGGCCCGCCGGGCCAGAGAAAGTGAAGCGGAAGAAGAAGAAGGCGCCAAAGGCCACAGCCGGCACCACAGCCGGCGGCACAGCCAGCGCAGCCGCGGCCGGCGGCCCCAAGGGCCCCAAGGGTGCGGCGAGAGCGGCCAAAGCCAAGGCCATCTCATCCCCTCAACTCGTCTCCGTGACCCGTAAGCCGGCAGACAAGGACAAGGACAAGGATCCCAGCAGCGACAGTGACGTGGAGATCGTGGCCGCGGACATCAACTGGTCCTCGCGGCAGCCGGCCGCCGCGGGGCGAAACGGCGGGCCCAAGAGGCGGGCACCGGAGGAGGTCTTGGCCGCGGCGCTCATGGACGTGTTGGTTCCGAAGCCGACGGGTCCGGATGCCGCGGATTTGTCCCCGGCCGAGGCCGCTCTTCTCCGAAGGCAGCAGATGCGGCGGCGTCTCTCCGAACCATCCGACTGGGCACAGCCCGTTGATGTCACGGCCCCAGCACCTCCGGAGACCGACGAGGAGCTGAAGAAGGAGAAGGGCAGAGATGTGCTTGAGAAGCTGAAGATGACGCAGAAGCAGCTCCTGCAGCTTCAGCTTGGAATGAAGCAGCAGCAGCTGGAAAAGCTGAAGGCTCGGATGCGCGGCAAGCGATCCAGAAACACATTTTTCCCTGCGCGGCAACGACGCCTGCCAGCTCAGCTAGCTCAGCCAGCTACTTCCGCCGGAGCGAGCCCAGAGCCTTCGAAGCCGCCGCCAATTCTCGCAGATGCATCGGCGTCGGCTGCATCGCCCCCCAGTCCCAAAGAGCGCTCCGAGAAGCGTCCCCCGACTCCATCGCCAGGCGCGCCTGAATCTATCCAGGCCTCACAAGCCCCAAAGCCCGCAGAGCGCAGCCAGGTGATCCCAAAGCGCGCGGAGCCCACGGCTCCTGCAAAGCGCGTGGCAACCCCAGCTCCCACGGCTCCCACGGCCCCGGCGGCTCCTGCGCTCCCCGTGCCCGCCACTGTAGCCCCCGCTGTGCATCCTGCGCTCCGACCCGCAGCATTAAAGAAGAGCCTCGCCGATGCCTACTTTGAGAAGAAAGCTCAGGCCGCTCCACAAGACGTCTCAGTCTCGTACCTCGCTTTTTATATTGCCACTGTTGCCAGGTCGAGAGGCAGAAGGCTTTGCTTCAGGAGGCTTTGGCCAAGCGTAAAGAGCTGGCCGGCAAGGCTGCCCGGCACGATCGGCTTGGATGCAGATCGCGGGACTCATGCAACAGCGCTGGTTGGCTCGATCTGTAGGGTTATATAGGGAGAGTTGCACGCGCTTAAACACGGGCATGTAAAAGGAGCTTGCAGTCACAGTGAAGAGAGTGTAGCTCTAGCATGTCAACACATGGCCGGAGATGCACCGCAGGCAGTCAAGAGCTCCGGCGATGGGGCAACGCCAGCCTAGGCACCGATTGGAGAACCAGAGGCGCAGCTGCAAGGTCACCTTGTTCCTGAAAGCAGAACACACGGCACGGGGCACGGTCATGTTTTGCCTACAAGCGCTGATGATGCGGCAGTTGTGTCAGCAAAAATGAGCATCGCCAAGAGATGGCGGATGGCGGAGATCTGTCCTCCGTGTTTCCAGGTGACGTGCAGCCGCGCCTTCTGAGCTGAGATGTGGTTCCTCAGCCTCGAAGCTGAGATGGACTCGCAGCTTATCGGTTTTCGTACGGAGCGCCTTCCACAAATACCGTGAGCGACGAATTGAGACTTACTTCTAAGACCGCCAGCATTCTCATGCTGATTTGTGAGGAGGCGATAGCTTGCGAGCCTTGTCCATACAACATACCGCGTACCAGGCAACGAGTGGGAAAAAACCTGCGATTCTGCCGGACCCAGCTCGTAAGTTATTCTGAAGCCTGGCATGCGCAGCTACCAGTGGCAGCCATGTTGAGGCTGAAGCGCTTCTCCCTCAGACTCGAGAAAGGCTGAAGCTGGCACGCGCCTCAGCTGCTAACCTGGAGAGAGGACAGAACACGAGAGAGTGGACTTCTGACAAAAACCCTCTCGGGCAAAACGTCAGCAGGTTATGCGGGTCTAAGCCCTTACGCACTCAACACTAAACCTCCCCAAACTTGAGACTCTGGTAGTCCTCTGAATACAATCCACATGACCATCGAGAGCCCCTTGCAGACTGGAAGGTCGCTACTACTGAATACGCAGCGACCATTCCGTATCTCCTACTCACTCGACTGCCGGATATTCGATTGAAAGAGGCCATGTCAGGCATTGCGGGTCCGCATACGACCGCTCTCGATGCTTTCCCGAACTACGGGCCCTGAGAGTTTTCGCGCCATGAGGCCAGCAGCTGGCAGCGTCCAGCTGCAGTGAGACCAGGTTCCTGGGCTCGAGCAGCAACGAGGCTTGCTGCAAGTGCGGAGGCCAGCGATTCTGGGTCGGAGAACGGCAAGAGAGGCAGGCAAAGTACGATGATTAGGCATGTCTGGCGTGAACTCGGGTTTGAGAGTTGTGGTTTTGGGCTGCAGTCTCGGCGACTTCAGCCGCACGCGCAGAGTGATCCCAAACATGTTCCGACGTTTAAATCTGGGGTTGTGCACAGTCAACTGGGCGCGGGGCCGGGCAATGGCAAGGTGGTCGCCTATTCTGTGCAACGGAGTCCCCGAAAAGAACCGCCGCAACTGGCCACGATTGGCGCAATGGATTCTATATTGTTTATACTCCTTGATCTCTGCAGCCTAACACTTCAATCCCTCAACTCTTCTCCGGGAGTACCGCGACCTCATTCACTTCGAGTGGAGGTGGTATCCTGACATCCACTCCCTTCAAGTATGAAGATCACGTGCTCCTCGGCAGATGTCCTGTTATCCTGGTTACTGTATCTTGGGGTGAGGGTGTTGCTCTCGGCGCAAAGAGTTTCAGTGACGCTGCGCGGCATACACTTCAATCACAGGGGGGTAGCGGTGGAATTCAGCGTCGCATTTTAGGATGAGTGCAAGGATCAAATACGGTGTGAATTTGGAAATAGGGCCGACTCCCTATGGCGACCAAACCTGTCTTGGGTGCTTCGGGTCCGTGGGAGCCTCGATAGTGGTACTCACGCGAAGGGAGGACCAACGCGAGTCCGCATTCAGGGAACATTCCAACACGCGAGGTTGAAAAAATGACCAGGGGTTGCAAGCTAGAGGGTCCTTCAAAGTTCAATCTACATACAGCAGCAACAGGTAAGGTCACTGGTGCCATCTTGCTTGCATCTGTTGCATTCGTTAGGGTTTCCTGTTTCCTTCCGTCAGAGCACAGGGACCTTGAGTACTTGATATATTGTCACCCTTGATGGACCAGCCATGGTGAAGCCTTGGCTGCCTCGGGCGAGCGTGGGAATCGAAATCTTAGACCTTTGATTATCTGCAACCGTAAGCCCTGAACCTTAGACCTAAAGACCTCAACTGGAAGTCCGAGTTGCGAGAGTGCGAACCTCATGACCCTAAACAAAACCCTTTAACAATGCAGTTTAAGCTTAGAACCCTGCACGGGAGAGGTTTACGCTCACTGAAAACGTCAACCTTTGGCCGAAGCCGCGCACGGCATCCCACTACGGCCTCACAGAACCTTGGGACTTGATATAGGGAATTTTCATGTTTAAGCAAAGAATAGAGAAGATCGTTGTGTGGGAGTGGCTGTGCTAGTTTAATCCGGCGATTGAGGGATGGGGCTGTGCGGCTGTGCGGGGTCGCCGGCTTCGGGGGCTTCAGCCGCTAGTCTGGGCAGAAAAGCTCCTTGGGGGTCGCAAGTAGGTTCTTTTCTTGCCGGAGACTGTGGTCAACGGATGTCGAGATCAACAGCAAGAGTGTGCCGTAACTCCACCCGGCAATCAAAAGCATTGTAATTTTAACGCTACGCCGCCCGCCTCGGCTGTGTAGCGGCAGGGCGAGGGGGCAGTCGATGTTTTTTTATGCTAGGGCGGCCTGTCAAACCCCAACCTTTACACGGTTACGGTTGTTGAGACGAAGTGCGAGGAGAACGGGTACAAGGGGGAAGGAGGGGAGGGGGGAGGGGGGGGGAGGGGGGGGGTGAAACCATAAACCTCTAAAGGGGTAGCTCTAACAGGTACCTACAGCAATGGCTGCATGCTCATACATATACATTCCGCTGCCCATTGGCTCACAGTGGTTTTACCATATTGAGACAAGACAAGCTCTCCTTGCGTAGCAAGACAAAACAACTACTGTCCGTGTGCAGGGCGCTGCCCTTTGATCCTTAGGGAATAACTGGTCATACACCTCCTAACAAGGAGTATTCCTTGTGGGTGTATCGGCACAGTTTTCTGGTAGCGGAGCCCGGAAAGGGCCGCCCGCCTCACAAAGTCCGCTACAGCGGTCGGCCTCGCCGAACGCTTAACCAAGCGGATAAGAGGCAGCACAATGTCGAGCTCGCATAGCGAAGCCGACGGCAGTTCCCAATCCTCCGGGGGATATGAGAACGAAGAGACCTCCCAAGGTCCAGCCACTTATGTCGCACAGTCATTTGCAACATCTGACCGCATGCTTGCATCATTAGGCATAACGCCCAAGATCGCGCCTGCCTATGATGGCACCACCTTCGTGGTTTGAGTATGAACAGTTGATTGACGACTGGTGCGACATAACAACGCTGGATGACACCAAAAGAGGTCCGTCTCTCAAGACGAGGCTCTCCGGATTGGCCGCAGTACAAAAAGAATCACTTAACCGAGAAAGGCTTGCAGCCCCAGATGGAGTAGATTACTTCAAGAAGAAGATGCGTCCATTTTTCGTGAAAGGAGAACAGTACGTTTTCCTGTGGCGTTTCCTCGGCCTATTCAAGGCATGGAAGGGCAACCAAGACTTTGTGACTTGGATTGCTAAGTTTGAGATCGTGCTACAGCGCGTGAAAAACTCATGGATGGATCTCTTACCAGAGATAGCTCTGGAAGATGCCCATCCAGATTTCATGCAAGCTGTGCAGGCAGACCGAACCTTCCTGGGCCTACAGGAAGCAGCCGAGAGAGACACATACGCCGCACGCTATTTCGAAACATGGAACAAGGAACGCCTTGACAATCATCGAAGAGCGTTTCCTCTGAATGATAATCTCCTAGCTCTTCTCTTCCTAGTGCAGTCCGACCTAAATGAGATGCAACGTGAGAGGTTGGTAACAGCATTGACCAACCAAGGTCACCGAATTGAGACCTATACGTACCCTGTGGTACGGCAGACCATGTTCGATCAGTTCTCAACGACCAGAACTGGTCTGCAGGATCCCAACATTCGGCACTCTTCTCACAAGAAGGACCGCCATGGAAGGAGAGACCAACGCCGCAAACGCGGAGGTCGAAACTTCCTCATCCTCGATCAGGGTGAATACGATGGAGTCGATGGATTCTGGCTCCAAGACGAAGACACCCTTGAGGAAGGCTTTCTTGCCGCCGAGGATGAAGAAGCTGTCTTCTGGACAGTTGATGACCATGAGGCCTTCGTTGCAAGGAGATTCAAAAAGGGAAGAAGACCAAGAATGCGTCCCGGATCACCGGGAAGAGCAAAGGGTGGCAAGCGAAAAGGACGTGGCCGTTTTAGGTCATACCGCGGAAAAGGGAGAGCCAACCAGGCAGAACATGATCCAACTGATTCCAGCTATTTCGGTAAAGGTAAAGGAAAGGAAAAAGGAAAAGGTGGAAAAGGCAAAGGAAAAGGAAAGGACAAAGGAGATAAAGGAAGCTCCTTCAAGGGTACAAAGGCAAAAGGCAAAGGTAAGGATACAGCTAAGTCTGCCTCCTTACAAGGAGACCAAACTGGATCTCCACAGGCCTATGAAAGTTCCACCGCACCGAGCTGGGATTCATGGTATGAGGACAGTTATTATACTGACTCCAGTTGGAATTATGCCGCTTATGACGATCAAACGTCTTATACATACTATGCATCACAAGCCTCACGAAGAAAAACACGGAGAAAGAAGAGAAGAAATCAAGCAGGATCATCAGGTAGAGGCACAGATCCGAGCGCGCACCAAGAACCCGTGTTCAACTCATCAGTGAGTTACGTGCCCCAGGTCTCTGAACCATCCGAGGGGCAAGGTGTGGAGACTGCAACAGCAGTGTTTCCGTTGCAGCACACCGTCCTATCTGCTCTCACAGAGCGGATCAATCTTGATAAGAGCCCTACCTTTGTCATACTTGACTCTGGTTGTACTAGGGCTATGGGTTCCCGCTATGCGGTGAACAGGCTTATCAAGGCCGTGAAGCAACGTGCCCCAGGCATGATTGATTTCACTTTTTCACCTTCGAACACGAAGTTCTCTTTCGCAGATAGTGAAACAGCTCTTATCAAGGAGCGTGTAACTCTATGGTTCAACACAACTCCAAGAAGAGATACAACCATAGAAGTTTTGGATCAGGGGAGAGTCCCCATTTTGTTTTCCATCGAACAGATGAGGAATTTAAGAATGACCCTCGAGTGTAGTCCCACAGCTGACCTAGCAACGTGTGAAGCTTTCGGTTTGTATAAAACCCCTCTTCCGATTAGTACCAATAACCATTTGGTATTGGACCTTCTAGGCTTCACTTCCACCAGGAAGTATCTCCCTAAGTCAGGTACGTCGTTCAGTGCGACGGAGACTGCTCTAGGAGCCAAGAAGCCTTATACTAGGATACCGGAAGGTCGCTGTCCAGCCTGTGCCGGACAGAAAAGGGCTCACACGTACCTCAAGGGTTGCGACAAAGCACCTGAGGGAGCAGCTGATCCACCACCGAAGAGGATTTCAGGTAAAAAGAAGCCTCTTCCATCTGATCCGGCAGAATCATCTGCCAAGAAACTTGATCCACCAGAACCATCTGGTGATGCTCCTGAGCCTTCCGGACCATCGGAACCATCATCAGGCTCTAGGGACAAACCTGCAGAATCCTCTGCACCACATGAACCTCCAGAAGAAGAAAGACTTGAGGTCCCACCTGCGAAGATAAAGACTCCAAAGGGTCTTAAAAACCTTCTGAAGAAATCCCGCAAATATGCGGTTAAACCTCCTGTTGAAGAGAAGTCTAAGGTCCCAGGAGCTGATGACGGGACGGAGGTAAGACCACTTGAGTCAAGAGAATACCCGGCTCCTGGTACAGACTCACCTACAGGTGAAGAGATTGTCGCGGAACCATCGCCATCTCTTCCCATTGCTCTTCGCAGGATTCATGAGAAGCTTAAGGACCCTGTAGAACTCTATAAGCTTCACCTTAAGCACCGTCATATGAGTACGGATCAGTTCAAGCGACGCACAAAAGCCTTACAGATCCCAAGGAGATATACGAGCTATATGACCAACTGGTCAAAAAGTGTTCAGCCTGCCAGGAACATGTGAGAGCTCCTTCAAGAGCGAAGATTTCTGGTTTAAGATCAGAGACTTTCGGTGATCTCACCTTCGTAGATCACGGTGAGCTTCCAATTCCCGGCAAGGATAGTCGCTTAGTATTTCTTATTCTCTATGATGGAGCAACAAACTTGTTGACTGCCGAAGTAGTCCAGGATAAAGAAGAACATACTACAATGTCGATTATGAATGACTACTTTGAGAAATTTCAGATCAACCCAAAGGTTGTAGTTGGAGATCAAGCATTCATGACTCCAAAAATGGAGGCTTATTACAATCGGCAGAATATCAAGCCTGTGGCAACAGGACCTGGAACACCATGGCCCAACAGGGCCGAAGCTGCTGTAAGATTGCTGAAGCATCAGATTAAGCTCATACTTCAGATCCTGAAGGATGGTGACCCGCAGTATAACGGAATCACCATGAAGTATGGCAACCTCGTTCGCCAAGCATGTTTGGCAAGAAACTCTTCGATTACCTACGGAGGAGTTACTCCTTTAGAAATGGCCTTTGGAAGGCGTCCTCGAGATGTTATAACACCAGAGAACGCTGATCCCAATCAGTTGACAGGTAATCCAACTGATACGGAAGTCACTGCGAGAGCCATTAAGGAGCTTGCCAACAGGGCTTACCAAGAGGCACGCCAATCTGATGATCTGCGTAGAGATCTTGCAGCCAGACTGTCAATGACCCAAGGACCTTTCTCTTTGGGAGATAAGGTTTTCTACTGGTCAGAAGATAAGTCTAAGATTGGATCCACTGGGTCCAAACATGGATCTTGGCTAAAAGGAAAGGTGATCTCCGAACTCGGAGGATCCATGGTAGGTGTGGATCTTGGAACACGCATCGTCCGCGTCAATATCTCAAAACTGAGGAAAAATTATGACATAACATCTGATGTGGAGATTCCTCTCGCGCCTGATGAGGAAACTCTGACGTCAGAAGGTTCTGACCACGCAAGTTGCATGGTCACCTTCGATGCTTCCCTGCAGTCGACAGACCTAACGGTTCCACATCAAGAGTGTCACTGGCAGGTCACCAGCACTGGGAAGATTGACTTCCTAGAACTCTACGGCGGATCTCCCCGCATGAGTCACAAAGCTGCCCTGTCAGGTCTGCGAGTAGGTCAGCCAGTCGATTTGCGTAGCGGTCTAGATCTTGAGCAACCGCAAGGTCGCTCCAATCTTCTTAGGATCATCAAGGAACAAGAACCTACTATTATTGTTATGTCACCGGACCATTCTCAGTGGTCTAGCTGGTACTCACAGTGGAAGAAAGGCTCTGCCAAGAGACTTTCTGTTTTAAAATTCTGTGAATCGGTCGCAGACCACCAAATGAAGCTCGGACGTTACTTTGTTCTTGAGAACCCATACTACAGCAGGCTCTGGTCTTCACCAGAAGCAAAACGCCTGTTTTCTAATCATAAGATCAGCTATGAGGTCTGTAACCTACAGGCCTATGGCATGAAAGATCCAACAGGATACTATGAATCGAAATCCTCGATTTTTATGCACAACTTGCCACCGCAAGTTTTAATTCCTCTCCAGAGGCATTCTGCCAAAACGAAATCTCCAACATCTCCACCAGGAGACGAAAAGGGTATTCAAGGCTACGGTCTTAAAACGAAACTCGCACAAGTGTATCCTTATGAATTCTGTGAGACCTTTGCCTCGTGTTTGGCAAGATTCCTGAAGCGAGATGCGTATGCATCTCATCTGTCTTTGGTCACAGACATACTAGAATACTCTGGAGATGAATGCCTCCAGGGACTTTCGGAACTTCTTGATCAGGAGTATTCACTTTTGACAACAAATCCTCTCAAGGATTCAAAACTCCTGCAAGATCCGAAAATCAGATCACTTGTTGCTAGAGTAAATTCCTTATCGAGTAAAACTGAATTACCATTGCATCATTCCAAACCATCACCGTCCCTTGATGCCTTGGTGTCAGACATTACTCGCCTTAGATCAAGACTCTTACCAGGGTCTGGTTTCGAACAGTGTACTCTATACAGAGGTACATTTGGAACAGTCAAAGCACTCACCAGTGTAACTGATGGCGTTCTTGTCTTCTGGAACAAGAAGAAGCCCAATTCGACTATGACGTGTTGCTTGCCGCACCAGGTTTCCTGGAACAAGGTACACCCATCAACCTTCTCGGGGGTGCTATTCCAGATGACAGGCGGCAAGACTTCACCGTCCGTGCGAACACCGCCGGATGTAATCATGTCGGACGAAGAGGTTTCGCCGTCAGACCCGTCAGAACCAATGAGCACTAATCGCTCACGGATCACATCTGACGATGTCTCTATGCCGGAACCAGATCAGCCGATGCCTCCCGGCACGCCGCCGTCGCGTCCTCCTCCTCCCATACCTCCACCGCGACTACCGGCCGTTTCCTCCGATGAGCCCGTGGCTCCTGCTCGGGCTAAGCCTCGCGTGCATCCGCCTCCTCGCGTTCCGTCTCCTCGGCGTCTGGGGGGTGATGTGTCGCCAAGGTCTTCATCGGAAAGGAAAGTTTCGCCGCACAAACAGAAATCACCTTCACAGGTGCCGACACCAAAACCTAAACCGAAGGCACATCCACAGGGACCCATTCTTCCGTTACAACAAGATGAAGAAGACACTGAAGAAGAACTGGTCCCAGACGACCCCGGACAACCGTCCGCTCCTCCTCACACTTCTGGTTCACCAGAACCGGAGAGCGATGCCGAGTCAGAAAACACAAGGTATTACTCTGATGAGGAAGGTGACTTGGTCGTAGATGAGAAGGACTGGGTCCTTCTCACAGAAGAACAGAAACTGTGCAGTAACACAGGTTCTTTCTCCATGCCTCGGTACATGCATGGCGGACCCGTAGACATCAGAGAGGTAACATCAAGAGTGAGGTCAGACCGAACACGGTATAAACCCACCAAAAGGTTCCGATCTGACATTCGTGAAGAGTACGATCTTCTCACGGAAGAGGACAAGGCCTTATCCCTAAGTTCCCCCAGGAACTCAGCGAATCTGACCCAGAAGGCACAACGGAAGGAGGCAACCGCCAAGGAAAAGCGTGAGATGAAGAAACAGTTTGATGAAGCGAAAGCAGCAGAATATCAGAGCTGGCTAGACAATGATGTCTTTGAGCTCGTCGATACACGGAAACTCGGAAACATCCGAAATTATGTCACTGGTCGATGGGTCCTGACTCTAAAAAGAGACAAGGACGGAAACTTCCTTAAGTGCAAGGCCCGATGGGTCCTGAGAGGTTTCCAGGATCGACAGAAGGACATTCAGCAAACTGATAGTCCTGCTGCGAGTCGCCCAGGTTTCCGCTTAGCGATTCAACTAGCAGCTAACAAGCTGTGGAATCTGACACACATCGACCTAAAGACTGCTTTCCTGCAGGGTGAAGCCTATGATGAGTCGAGAGACATAATCTGTCAGATTCCTCCTGAAGCAGGTTATCCTCCTACATTGCAGCGAGGATGAAGAAACCCGCTTATGGACTTAACGATGCACCTCGAAGATGGTGGAACATCGTTGATAAGGCACTCCTGTCTTATGGCCTGGTGCCAACCCGTGCGGATCGCTGTACATATGTTCTGTATGGTAAGAAGTCTGCAACAGCAGATGCTGAGCTCAAGAAGTCTCAGCCAAAGACCATGGAATCAGCGATTGACTATCTCCTAGATCCCATAGCAGGCAACAATGCCAAGGGTAGACAGGTACATGGAGTAGTCTGTTTGCATGTAGATGACCTGTGCATGGCCGGTGATGACACCTTTCGTAAGGCCGTGATTGAATCGATCAAAAAGGAGTTTGCAGTAGGTTCTGAAGACACGAATGATATCATGTTTGTAGGACAGAGATTAGTCTGGAAGGATGCTACAGCATCAGTGCCAGCACATATCTCAGTAAATCAGAACCTAGCTGTTGAAGCTCTAGAAGAAATTGTTTTTGACAAGAAGCTCAACAATGAGCAACAATGCACACCACAGCAGCACACTGCTTATAGAAGTGTTTTAGGACAGATCAACTGGCTACAAAGCCGGACTCAAGCTCACATCTGTTATCGCTTCAGTCGGTGTGCGAGCAAGGCTGCCAAGCCTACTATCGGTGATATTCGAGAATTGAACAAGCTTGTTAGGATTTTGAAGTCTACCGAAGTAGAATTGCGTTTTTGGCCGCTGAAAGGAAATCTCAGAATCCTCGGTTACCCTGATGCTTCCTACAGGAACAATGATGACAAATCATCTCAGAGAGCACATGTTATTTTCCTTGCTGAAGATCGAAATCCAAAGCTAAAGGGAATGAAACAATCAGCAGCAGCTGCTTCTTCCAAGAAGAACGATTTCTCTGAATCCTCTATTAAGGAAACATCCTCGAGAGGTAGCCTGGTGGATTATGAGTCTCACAAGATTACGACAACCACAATGTCCACAACAGTGGCAGAGCTTAACGCACTGATGCGTTGCTTTGGTACCTGCCTGTTCCTCAAGGGACTTTGGGCAGATCTCTCATCAGAGACCGTACCTATACATATCAGAACAGATGCGAACAATCTTGTGACAACAGCAGGCACGACACACCTTCCAGAGCAGAAGGAAACTCACCATCTTATACAGATGCTTCGTAAGGAATCCAACTCTGGATCTTTAGATGACCTAGCTCATGTAAGCTCGAAGTACTGCCTAGCTGATGCATTAACAAAGCATTCGGCGCAACCTGATGAGCTTATCAAGGCTCTGGAAACAGGAAATTTACCAGAAACAGACATTCATCCACCCTTCCGTGAACTTCTTCAACATAAAGCTTTCACTGTTCGGTGGATCATAGACAACCTTAAGAATGCCGCTACAGCGGTAGCCTTCCTTGGAATTGATGTCTCAACAGAGATTTACCGATTATTTTACTGCCAAGGAACATGGTGGTAGTCTTGTTTGCTGGTAGCACAACCATGTGCTGGATTTTCTATTTAGACTGTTTTCCGTCTAAAAGAAAATTTGTGTCTGCAGGCTGCGTTTTCATCAAGATCGGACATGTTCATGAGAACTATATGTTCTGTATCATCCGCAGCCGCTTTCAGCCTCGAGCCTCACAGCAATCAGCCTTTTGAGCTAACCAAGCATTCCTGATCCTGTTTGGTCATCGTGCCGTAATGAGCACACGATCAAACTTCCGTAGCCGTGATGGACACGCCCTACCCAGGGCAGTACAGGCGTACCATGAGCGACATCCACACATGGATAGCTCGTACCCCGAGTCTCGTCGGGAAGCATCACGTCGACACACCGAACACGGTGGACACCGATTTCACAAACGTGAGAAAAATCACGAGCCTCCATACATTTACATGGGTCACCAACAGGTGTTCAATCCGCGTCCAAGAGATCTTGCTGAACTGATCTTACGATGTGGCCATGCGAGTCGAGCAAGGCTCACTCCAATCTCCAGACATGGAGTCAGGCTCTACGAAGGAGTCCTTCAAGGACCATGGGACAACAGTCCCCTTTTATACTGGGATAACAACGTGGGTAATCACGCTCGTGATCCACGCCAGTTTTGTACGATGCTTGCACATCACCTTCAGACTGGCCTCCCACAGGAGGTAAAACAATGTGTGAGTCTTGATGCATCTGGAGAATATGACTATTCCTCCTCAGTGCCAAGACTGGCAGAGGTAACAGGTCTCTCACCAGAGATGTGCTTCCACATTCTTTCCAAGACCAACAGAGTCGGAAGGTGGTTGGCACACTCAACAAGACACCTTCAGAACCAGCGCCCAGATCTCTTTGCTGGCCAACACAATTATCTTCTGGACATGTTCAAGTTGGCC
Source organism: Symbiodinium sp. CCMP2592 (assembly GCA_905221615.1). Classification (NCBI taxonomy): domain Eukaryota; class Dinophyceae; order Suessiales; family Symbiodiniaceae; genus Symbiodinium; species Symbiodinium sp. CCMP2592. The sequence continues at coordinate 152,675 of CAJNDT010000060.1, forward strand.
GATGCAGAGCTCGCACAGTATACACCACAAGAGATCGCGCTTGGTGTCCTCCTCAACACTAAGTCCAGGTTCGTGGTCACTATGGTTTATAACCAAGATGGCAAGGCCGAAACCACAGATGCCGCCGTTACCATCCCACCGGATGCAAATGTGCTGACCATGACCAAACTTTTCCTCTCGGCAGTGGGAGGACACGGTTCACGACGAACTCTACCAAGAGTTGAAGAACCAGATCCTGAAGAAGAGAGGCCAAGGTCACACATGACCATCTCAGACTTCATGGCAACGGGGAGCAATCCTGTGCAGTCCCATGCACAGCGTCTCTCCACTAACGCGCCAAGGCCCGTAGGCATGGAAGATTTTGTTCGACAGAACAACCCTTGTTACATCATGCATGCCACGGACCTACAGGCATTATCCTCAATCCTGAGGCACGGTCTGGTACCATCAAACCTCCTGTCGCAGGTGGTTACCTCACCAGGTCTTCAAGCTCTCGTGAATGAAAACAGTCGTTCCAACAGGGACACTGTTCAGTTTTCAACGCTAAACCTGGCGAATCCTAATCCGACCTTGCTGCGTGCCAACAAGGCACTGCTTCTAGTATTCGACGCAAATAACGTAGTGAACGAAGTCACAAACATGTGGCAGTCGCAAGCGGGGATGTTTGCTACACCAGAGTAGTGCATGCCCGTACTCTTAGCGCCGTATTCGCACCCTCTGAAACACTCTGGGTATCATCGCAATACGATGAGCTCAAGAGCATCGGACCATGGTGGGCAGACCACTGCTCCGAACAGATGCCGTCAGCGACTTACGAGTCGAAGAAATGGTGCGCAAATTACGGCCAAGAGATCGAATCGACACTTCGGAAGGTGTCAAGGCGAAATCTGCCTCCAGAGCCTCCCAAGGCCAGATCTTCTCACAAGAAGTCTTTCTCTCTGCCAAATACAGAGGCTGACACAGCTCCAAACCTGGAGCAAACCGCTTCTGCAGGTGAGGTACCTCCGAAAACGGAGACTACTGCAAAGGAGATCCATCCGAGATCCAAGCTCGCCCGGCAGGCCGAGGCAGACAAGGATCCGGACAGTCTTATGGGACAGCTCTGGAACTCCGACGGCACTAGAAGCGCCACTGAAGTTCTTAAGATAACTACAGGTCACAAACCTCCAGAACCTGTTCAGGATACTTCTGCCAACGTAGTTCCTCCCAAGGAAGAATCTTCTGGAACAGAGACGGAACCTGAGGAACCAGATCCTAACCAGGATTGTGACGAAGAATCAGACGTTGAGTCGGCATCAAGCGAAAAGAGCGAAAAGAAAAAGAGCGAAAAGAGCTCAAAATCTTCGTCATCCTCAGAACTCCGAGTTGATGTTAACCCGTCTCACAAGACGAACTCTGCACCTGCAGCGTCAGAGGAGAAGAAAGAATCTCCCACGGAAGAGATCACAGAGAAACTTGAGAAGGTCAAACTTGACCAACCAAAGCCTGAAACAGAATATGTTCAGAGTTCAGACGAAGAGCCAAGGAAACCAAAATCTCCTAAAAAGGAGAAGGAAAATTCCTAGTTCTCTTCGATCCTGAAACAGAAACTTATTATCGAGTCAACAGAAGCAAGCTCAACCTCGAATACGAGGAGCCTGCTGATGAGGAAGACCTCGTAAGAGAACATGAGCGCATCAGCGCTCGAATTCGAGAAAATACCAAGCACCGAATCTCGAAGTCACCGTCTAACCCGGCTATGCAACAGGAAATGCAAGAGAGAATCTGGGTTAGTCGATGGAATCGAAAAATCCGAAGTCCACTCATGATCAAAGATTCTGAGGCTCCTGACGAAGAGGAGTGGGACAGACCCAGAGAGTCGGCATCTTCCTCCTCTGCACCTCCTAACAAGGAGAGATTTGTAGGAGTACGCAGGACAGCCATGAGCCTTAACCAAAGGATACGAATGTTGCCTCGACCAGACAATCCTCTCTGCGATCTCTGCAAACAGCCTACAGGCTATTTTTGCTATTCCTGTGGAACGATTGTATGTGCAGACTGTCGACTTACCCCACAGGGTAAACAACGGATGTGCGAGTGCGTCTTGCCAATCGATTGCCTTGAGACCTCCAAAGTGAGAGCAGGAATGACCTCAGAAGAGCGTCAGTTTTTATACGAGGCCATCCTCACACATGAGGACGTAGATTTGGCAGTCCAGAAAATCAACATGTATTGCGACCACGCAAGAAGTCTGTTCGAAAAGGACCATCCAGGCGTTGATCCATGCAGCCTTGATGATATTAGGAACAATCCTCCGAATACGTATGACAGCTCCACAGAGGCTCCAACCCTGGAGGAATACAAGAGCATTAACAAGAGTCACATCAATATCAAGGACTCTAGAACAAGCCACCCGGCTTCTTTTCTCTCTCTTACTGGCTACGAAGACAAACTGGTGCTCGACGCACATTACGAGATAGTTCGCAATAGGATGGCCGGTGTTAACGAGAAGAGAGAATACATTGAAGGCTCAAACCCAGACAGCGTATCGCTAACCTAGTGGTATTCAACTGGGGAAATATGGATCGAGCGCCGGTGCCCGCAGGGAATCCCAAAAAGAAGCTCAAACCTGAGAAGGGATTCGATTATCACCCTCTTATTGACATGTGCTTCAACAATTCAGCTCATATTACCCTCGTACTCGAGGCAGGAGCACTTGCGTCAGAGTATTCGATCGCAACCATGCGACAACATGAATACAGGGGGATGCTAATCCATTCTCCTCCCAAGGAGCCTGAGGCACCCTCGATGTATATTGGAGTCAAGGGTGACCCAACAACAGACATCGCTCTCGTCCACCACTTTTACCGTCATCGAACAATGAAGCCTAAGAATGGTGGTCCCAAGAAGCGACTGTGGGCATGCCACGGTGCGGTATGCCGCCTCACCTTTGGGTACCACAGTACCATACCAGAGGCAAAAGAATGGGTCCACCCATATTCTGGCCAAAGGATGACGAGAGACGAGTTCATGCAGATTATCGGATATGACCCACTCAAGGGCAAAAATCCTGACAAGGATGGACCCACTGATGGCTCTTACCTCTCACCAGAGGCGTGCCTGACACTGTCGAACCTCGACCCCTCGCCGATTCTCTGTGAATGGAACGGCCATGTCGAGGGTGATGAGCCACCAGAGGAAGACTTTGAGTCATACGCAGAGATCTTCTCACAAGAAGCATCAAACGATCTTGACGAGATGTGGTGTACAAAAGGGCCTTACAAGGTCATCACCATCGCGATCGTCCATTTCAACTCATTCATGACTCATAAGGAAGAACAGAGACGCGAACTGGTGAACGCGTTCCTCAACGAGATTCTCCCTTTTAAACCGGATGTAATAGCGGGAGATCTCAATAATATTGCGTCGAGGCTCACCTTAAAAGGTGGAGACGTTCACCCGCGAAACAGTTTGTTTTCTCTATACCTGGAGAAGAAACTTGCAGCATTCAACAAAATAGCAGGAAGGCACTCACAAGTGCGACATCTTTGCTTGAACAACTCCGACCAGCACAGACTGGCACGTGCAGATCGTCTACCGGCGGACCCGGCGAAGAAAGTTGCTGACCTTGACTGTATCAACAGTTATATCCTTGACTGGAGTAAAACGCCGCACACGGCGTCACCTAGTCCAAGAGATGTTACACCTGCCGCCGAAAGAACATACTGGGAGCGAATCTCAGATATGTGGCAGGACATGAACAATAACAGGGATATTGATATCCGTCTGTTTGTCTCAGTCAAGCAGTACTATTCAACTTTTTCTAACCTTGACCTATGGTTGAGTCCCTCTGACAAAGATTGGCACAGCCCTTTGGGCTTCACGATACAACCAATCCTTACAAAAGGGAAACACAACCGGTCAGATGCCCAGGTTCAAAAGATCGCTGACAAGCGAAAGGCTTACAAGCAGCGTAATGCTGAATACTGGGGTTACAACGATTCATTCGTTTACTCATCCGGCAACAGCTGGTACGACAAATCGCAACCATCAGGTAGCCATCACAGATACGGAAGATTCTGGGAGTGGCCACAGCCTGAACGTCCCAGCGAGCCTGAAGGTCCTCCTCCAAGAAGGAACCAGGAATCATCGTCCTCTTCACAACAAGATCTACCAAGATCAAGGTCCAGGCCTCAAAGAACCAATATTGTTGACAAGCTCAACATGTCTTTGGAAGAGCTGGATGGACTAGAAGAAGAACCGTCACCAACAAAAAGTGACATCGAAGAACACGAAAGAGAAACATCAAACTTGATGTCTGCTCAGAGAGATGAAGAGGAACAAGAGGACGAATCCTCCAGCCGGAGGAGAAGAAGGAAGGCATCGCGTCCACCGTCTGCTCCGAGCGGCAAGGCACTCAGAACAGCTGCTACAGCAGCGGGGTTGTCGGGCTGGTTCGGACACCGCAACCGAGGTGGAGCGAACGCAGAGTCTATCAAGACTGATGAAACTTCACTTCCAAACTCACTAACCAGTGAGCAGGACTTCTCCGTCTTCAGCATCGCGTGGAATGTGTTCCTGCTGCTAATGGGCTTACACTGGATGTGGAAGCAGATTACCAGGCCTCCTATCAGATGTATGGAGCGCCAACAACCAAAATCAAAAGCAGCAGCGAACCAAAGAGTTCCATTCCTCGAACCCGAGGATGAACCGCAGACGCGTGAACCTTTAGGACCCAACAGGGTCAATTCCGGAGAAACAACTGATCTGCGACCTATCTGGCATACTTCCCGAAGCGAAGTCTACCATCTCTCAGACAGCTGTTACCAGCTCAAGCAAGCAAGAGATGTTTGCAGGAAGGTGCTGTGCAAAAACTGCCTCCATGCAGTACAAGTTGCGGAGATTCGCAGGAACGATCCTTTTCAAAGAGGTGATACACGTCCACGTGGCACCGAAAGAGACATTGAGCGCTTCCAGACCTACGATGATGCAAGCACCACTCCTCATATGACGCAATTATTCAAAGATGCCTTGCATGCACAAATGGCCGAAGAAGCCATGCAGGTTACCTATACATCGATCCCCAAGGGATCTTCGGCAAAAGCCAAGGGTACATCTGCACTTTCAAGTGCTGCATCGTCGTCAGCGCCCAAGGCAATGCCACCAGGGCCTAACAAGGCAAACATGTCACCTCCACCTAAGAGTCCTCCGCCAAAGGCGAAAGGAACAGTACCTTCTGATCCTCCAAGACCAAAAGGTCCTACCAGAAGAGGAGGTCAAAATCGGCGCATTCAACGAAAGGCAGCTAGAGAAGCCCACAACAGTGGACTCTGCACCTATGCAGACGCTGCACTTAACGAAGCCAATCAAGGCCAGGCAATTAACGTTACGTGCCGAAACATGGCAGCAAGACACGTCAGCTCTATCGATGCAACGGTAGAAGCAGCCGGCCAGTTTACACAACGCGTGCTACAGCACGTAGAAACATATGATGAAGAGGAACCGTGGAGCACGGAGTTCCTACCAGTCGTGGAAGTCCTATTCAGGAACTTAAGCGGCGACGAAACAACTGTCATACATGACAATCAAACGGTAACTATGCCTCTTGCGAAATACACAGACCTCCTCAGAATCGCACAATCATTGCGAAGCTCTATCCAGAGAGACAAGGAGGAAAGGAAGGAACATCTTGACACCATCCAAGATACTCTATCCAGAGTGGAAATCCTTCTAACAGCACTGAAGGACTCAAGGACAGTCTTTAACCAATTGGTCCATTCCTCACTAGAGATAGAGCGAAGAAATAACAATCTCAAAAATGTCCTCGAGACACTTTTTGACGACCAAAGCTCTGAGGAAGACCAGTCAGAATCTGACAATGAAGAAGTCCTAACTCCTTCTGCAGCACAATACTGGAATAGCCTTTATGCCCACGCCTTATCTCCTTCAGGAGATGAAAGTGAAAGATCATGGGCGTCCTCAGACGGACAGCTTGAAAGAAGAAGGGCTGAACGGGCAAAGGCTAAGCAGCCGCAACCGGCAAAAGCCAAGGCAACTCCAGTCAGCTCACAAGCTGCTCCAAAGGCCGAGCCAAAGGCGACAACATCCAACCATGGATATGATACTGCAGACGCCGCCTTCACCAGGGCTGAGAACAGATTACTCGGAATCTTTTCAAGTTCCGAAGAAGATCACTCAGACCCGGATGAGCCACATCCGAACGTCTATGCTCGAGCCTATGATCCAAACCTGGATCCGAATCTGAGATAAGAAAATTCTCAGAGTTTCACAACAGTGAATCACAGGGCTCTAACAAGAGCACAATGAAGGGCTGCATAATTCGGTAGAAGAACATTACCAGACCTGATCCTGTACAGATGATCTCTCTGACCAACATGCATGAGTGTGTGCAAAAGGAGTGACCTCAACAGTGTACTTCAGTGCTATACATAGCATAAACAATATGCTGTTTTTATCATGAGTCCAAACTCCGCAACTGTGACAGTGGGCATAACAGTATATGTGTGAATGTGCGGCCATGCTTCCGGTAAAAGAAAATTAGTGTCTGTTTGAAACCATAAACCTCTAAAGGGGTAGCTCTAACAGGTACCTACAGCAATGGCTGCATGCTCATACATATACATTCCGCTGCCCATTGGCTCACAGTGGTTTTACCATATTGAGACAAGACAAGCTCTCCTTGCGTAGCAAGACAAAACAACTACTGTCCGTGTGCAGGGCGCTGCCCTTTGATCCTTAGGGAATAACTGGTCATACACCTCCTCACAAGGAGTATCCCTTGGGGGTGTATCGGCACAGGGGGAGGGGGGGGGGGGGGGGGGGGGGGGGGGGGGGGGGGGGGGGGAGGGGGGAGGGGGGGAGGGGGGGGTGGAGGAAAAAAAGAGGGGGGAGGAGGCCTGGGAGGGGGCGGGTAGGCCCGCAAATCAAAGAAAATGAGGGGAGGCCGGGCAAGGGGGTGGCAAACGAGCGCAAAAACAGGGTGTCACCAAACATTTGGCCTCGGCGGATATTTGGGGGAAGCGATTAGTGGTGCCGTTTGGGCTATTGTTTATTTGTGAGCTGGCGCTTCTCCTCGCCATTGTCGTTGTTGTGTGGTTGCAATTATGATTATTGCTATTGCTGCTGGCATTGTTGCTATTGCTGCTGGTGTTGCTCGTGGTAGTGGTGGTCGTGCTGGTGGTCGTTCTTGGTCTCCGAGGTTGCGGCCGTTTCTATGGCCTAGTCATGGTCCTCCTTCGTTTTCTTTCATGGCTTCGGTCGTCTTCGCAATCATTGTCAGTCCTATTCCCACCCGTCTGAGTGTCAGCTGAGGAGACACAGGCTTTGTTTGACAAAGCCGTCCGGAGTCGGAAGTGGACCGAGACCATGTTTGCAGCCACCGGTGGACCGATGCTGCAGGACTTTGCCTGGTTCCAACTTCGAGCCTCGAAATTGGGTCTGTGATTGCAACGCACTCAGGACTTGATGGATTCCGCAGCAGTAAAGGGGCACAGCGATGGCTGGGCCAGCAGGCCGTCACTGCATGCAGTGAGCCTTTCGCAGTACCGGCTGTCGGCTGTGTGAAGTCTCAACGTGCAGAGGATGAGATTCCTCTTCTGGTCGGATGGCGGAAGAGGAAGGCCGGACAGAAGACAGAAGTGCACTGCCCACTCTTATGCTTCAGCTGCCATGCTGCTCGTTGCATCTCGTTGCCGTTCCTTGCAGTTGCAGGCCTTTCGGTGCCGTGTATCGCGGAGTGAATGAGATGGAGCCCTCTTGGATGCACGTCCGAGAAAGCAGCGAGTAGCACGTTTGACATCGTGCAGGAACACTTCGACGCTTCCGGGCAAGTAAGCACGGAAATGCTCGAGGAGTTCTTAAAGAATGAGCATTTGTCTGACCCTCGGACTTCAGACTTGTGACCATAGACGCAGGATTCAAGCATGCGTCTGTTGTGGAGTGGTGTGCAGGCCGTTGTTTGGGAAGGCAGGGGACTTGTCTTCCGTGATCCTTCGGTGCCTCGACGTGCCAAGCTTGCCAGCTGAGTCAGCTCTTTACATCAACAGGCGACGATGGACGACCTGGCGAGTGTCTTTGGCAAAGGTTCCAAGGCCTGTTGCAACTGCCTAGCTGAACCGTGCATGCGTGCGCGCGCACAATCTCGCACACATGCACACCTACCTGCCAACCTACCTACCTTTTTCTTTGTTGCCGCAAGGGCAATGTCTTTGTGTGCTTCGACCCAGACGCCTTCGAGGCCCAGGCGAAGAAGTGCGCCATCCCTGCTTTCTAAGCCAGATGGCAGAGTTTCGACTAGCCACAAGTCTACCTTGACAGGTATGCTCGCGCATTTCAGAAAGTTGCCAAGAAATGGAAGTCCTACGGATTCGTCTTCTTCAACGTACGTGATCCTGTAGCCAAGCTTCTGCAGATGGACTGCAAGGACGCTGAAGCGTCGTGAACCCGAGACCAACATGAGCTGCTGCCGCCGTGTTGCCATCTGTCGGAGGAATTTCCCTTCGTCACGCTCAAACTTTTGGCGAAGCCTTTCAGAACCTTCACCAAGTCTTTCGCAAAAGAAGAGCCGACAGAGAAAGTTCTTGCCCAGTTCCGGCCTGAGATGCATCTGCAGATGCAAACCATCGATGCAAGACCATGCGCCTCAGGTTCATGAAGGAATCGATTGAATCGAACCGGCAGGCCTCTTCTGAGCTTTGAGAATCTCGTGAGAAAAGCAAGGCGACTCTTCGAGCAACAGTTGGCCACGTAGCACCATCGTGTCATGGCACTGGCTGCCCGCAGCAGGTCAGCACATGTCTCAAGTGTAGCTGTCCGACATGTAACTTGTATGTAAGAAGGGGCCTACGAGCGAGAGGCGTACCCGCTACCTTGACCGTTGCAATGCACGTGCCCAGTGAGATAATCTTCAGCCTGAGCCATGATTGATGCCGTGGCTCAATGATGCTCTTGGAAAAGTCCGCGAGTCGGGACCTCAGAATGGGTCCAGCCCAGCAGAGCAACTCAAGCCTCGATGCCCCAGATCTTCTCTCACGCCTCTTTGGGGCAGTTCGTGGGCCTCAGGCAGAGCAGTTCGCTGGTCGCCACCGCGAAGGAGCAGGCCTCGGCCTCGAATGTCGCGAGATGCCACGAGATGCTGCGGTGGGCCCCGCGATGCCGTGCCGAGGTGAAGCAGCGGATTCTCGGCTCTGACGGTGACGAACAGCTCGAGGCGCAAGCGCCGCAGCCTCGAAAAGCGCCTTCCTGGCCATGGCGATGGCCAAGCAAGGGCTTTGCGTGAGCCGAGCCGAGCCGAGGCGAGCAGCAGCTGCTGCAGGAGATGCTGCGGTGGACCAGCTCTGCCAGGCATGCGCCGCAGCTAGGGGGGCGAAGATCTGCAGAGTGCAAAGAGCCAGGCATGGTGTCGTCAACTCAGCACTGCGAGCCTCTCAAGCGATGTCGGCTTGGCGAGAGATGTGTCATACCGGCTACTTCAGTCGGCATGCAGCAGCTGTCGGCCTCTCTTCATGCCATGGCAGGTTTTGGCAATCCCTGCTCCGATGCCACGCGGTGGATCCCTCAGCGTGCTACTTGGATGTAGCTCACATTGAACGCCTCCAGCATCAAGGCTGAAGAGCTGCTGAAAAGCGCGGGCCAGCAAACTGGTGATCAGCCTAGCCTTCGGACCGCAAGTGCAGGGTTGTTGTAAGTTGTAAGAGTTGAGATGTCAAGATGCCCTGTGAGGTAGCCAGCCACCCGGCGGGGTGCCAACAGACAGCAGAGGCCTGCGCCTTCTGGTGGCTCGAGCCAAGCTGCTCAGAGCATTGATCAGCATTGAGGCGACGTTTCTCGTAAGAAAAGAATCCTCCGGCCAGTGACCAAGGTCCTCCCAGACGATCATGCGGCACTGGGCCAAGAACTCGTTACCTTACTCTCAGGCGCGAGGGCGCTAGGCTTAGCGGGCCTCGTTCGCACCTTTGGCCCCTGAGTGTAGGTGAGCGGGGCGACCTAAGCACGGAGCAGCACAGCAACTTCGCGGCAAAGCTGCTGTCCGCCGGCAAGGTCTGCCACACATGATCGTGGGATCGAAATCCGAAGCTTCCTTGCCCCTTCATGGCTGCGGAGGTTGACTGGCGGACAGAGGCCACCGGAGCACCGGAGCGCACCGGAGCGCAGCTCTCTGCTCGCTTGCGCTGCACGGGAGGCGGACTTTGCCCAGCGATCTGAGCTGAACAGGATGGCCGAGCAACGAAGCAAGGCTTGGGATGACACAGAGCACAGAGCTTCTCAGTGGCTCAAGTCTCGAAGCCCAGCCTGCAGTGTGGCAGGAGTTGCAGCAACTGGGGTCTGCCCCGAGCGACCTGGAGAGGTCGCACACGGAAACCCACACAAACACCCAGAGGCGCTGGTAGCCTCGCATGGCGCCAGGTCCGCCCGACGTGTTCGTGCATCCGCGGAACTCTTGGGTGCGCCCTGCGATTGCATGCACCGTGCTTCCAGCATCGAGTCGAAACATGGGAGATGCTCTGCAGGCCTGTGCGACGTGGACGGCTTACATGCATTGCAGTGTTTGCTTGCAGTCATTCTCCCGTGCACCAACTATTTTTTTGACAGGCAAGCCCCAACATCGCACACCTGCTGCAGAAAGGAACACACAAACATGGATCGTGCGATGTTCTTGATGCGGTATTTCTTAGAGGTTGAACTCGAGTCTACTCACCAAAATGCATCGATCTTGCGGCCATAATCATGCAGCCGCAATTTCTTCCTTTTCCACATGAAGCCGAACATCCCTTTCCACCTTTCCCGCCCAACGATGGTGGTGATGCTGATAAGCCAATGCTGTGCGTGAAGCTGCATGCACAGTAGTAGATAGGATGTCATCCTGAAGTTGTGTTCGGTTTGGCATACTGACCGGCAATCCACCGTTCGGAAGGGCTTGGCAGGTTAGGAATCGGCTCCCCGCAGTTCCAGCATGCAAAAGCCTCCAGGGCATCCTGCCGTAAAACTCCGGACATCGAAGAAAAAGGATCCCTGTGCTTCCAGGCACTCCACCAATCTCTGCTGGAGGCCATGGATCCGTTGAGCTCACTTCGGCAGACCGCCCGTGCTTCGCCTGCACAGGCACAATCTCAGGTCTCGGCAAGTACACAGGCAGCAAGCCTGTGGCAAAAGCAATCTGCACTTCTTCAGTGTTCTGTTTAAGTTTATGCAGGAACGTAGCCGGCAGCTTCAGAGCACCTTGGATGACATCGAGGCCAGCGGTCTGTCGTTGCTTTGTTTTTTTGGTGCAGAGATGTTCGTTCAGTCAGCCGGACCCATTTGCCATTATTGTTCCAGGTCTGAGGTTTAGGCTTAGCGATAAGTGCGTGCAGGTAGAGAGTGCCGGGTGTACTTGCAAACCGCCACCACCAAATTCTCCTTGCAATACTGGGTCAGGTAGGACCGCCCTGTGAGAGGAAAGGGCAGTCGCACCTGCCAACGGTTCAAGAAGCTAGCGCAGCCTCTGACAAAAGCGCACGTCCAAAGGCCTGTCCAAATTCAATCCTCGAAGGCTTGACTGGTCATGACTTCCAGGGCTTCGTGCCAAGCCAACAAGTGTGTCCAAGGCCGAACAGAGATGCACATCCACACGGTACATGTGGCACCGCTAAAGGCTAAAGAGTGACTGGGGCCTGTAGCCATCAAAATGGCTGTAGGGAACACAGTACCTTCCAACTCGTGGTGTGTGTGTGTGTGAGTGTGTGTGTGTGTGTGTGCGTGTGTGTGTGTGTGTTTGTGTGTGTGTGTGTGTGTGTGCGTGTGCGTGTCTCTGGGTGCGTGTTTGTGTGTGTGTGTGCAGCGCAGCAAAAAATTGGGCTTCAAAGTCATGTCAGTGCAGTCGCTGCCAATCATGCAGCTTGTGCAATATGATGAAAGTCCGATCAAAAAGCACAAACAAAGGTATCAATCACAATTAGCCGATGACAATCATGGATACAACATCCGAAGTAGTAGAACCCAGTGCGACAAGTGCACGCATGCAACAGCCTAGACCACTCCGATGCAGTCTGCCTGCCTCAAGCTTCCTCGCAGGTCTACACCAGCTCCTTCAGTCAAGGAGAAGGTGCCCACCGGGAATGCATCGTGAAAGTCTGTCTAAACTCAGAACGTCGTTATGCGCGTTTTGTAAATGCCGGCAGAGTTGAACAGGTGTTGGGCAACGGCAGCAGCGATTGCAACAAGAACTGCGGGAGGCGCATGACTCTCTTGCCAGAGACCTCGCCGTGGTCGATGAGAAGCGCGCAGATGCAGATGCACAGATTGAGTCTCTGGAGACCAAGAAGCTTCAACTTCGACAGCAGCTGCATGCTGTCGACGAAAAGCTCCATGCTGCACGTGAAGGACAACGGAACTGGCTTGTGCAAAAAGATCGTCATCGCCGAGCTGTCGAAGATGTGGAAGCCACTTTTCGCAAGAACCTCAAGGAGATCGAGGAGTGTGGGAGTGTCTTCTCTTCTCTTCGTCCCCTCGCCTCGCGTTCTAGGCCGTTGCAACTGCAGCGACTCTGACTGTGCTTCGGTGAGGAGCAAGGCCTAGCTGCCAGGAAGGAGCGGGCAGCTGCAGAGAAGGCCCCCCTACGGTTGCTGCACTGCTGCAATGCTTGTGCAGTCTTTAGTCTTTGTGCTGCGTCCGTGAAAGGTGAAGGAAGCTGCTGCTGAGACAGAGCTGCTGGCACTTCGGGCTCTGTCCGGGGCATCCGAGGATCTCAGCTCCAAGGCGACGCAGTTTGACGGCCACTTGCTAAATGTCTTGGTGGAGCATCTAGGGCACGAGGAGAGACGCATTCAGCTGCTTGATCACGACTCGAACCGATGCACAGAGATCATGAAGAAGCACCAAGCTGAAATCGATCTGATGAGTGTCATGGACCGTCCGCTGAACAGCGTGCTGGATGCTGCAGAGCATAAACACTTGTGCCACACCTCCCTCGCAGCGGAGGCAGCTCTCAAGGCATGTGCCGGATTCGCCAGGGACTTCGGACCCTTCCTCAGCAAGCACCCCGAAGCGCAGGCACGTTTGCAAAAGCTTGAGGCGGATCATGCAGAGGTGATTCGCAAGCTGGCACCCTGCCGTGCGCTTCCTGGTGTATCCTCACCACAGTCGCAGCAGCAGCAGCAGCCGCCCCCACAACTTCCACAGCAGTCGCCAAAACAGCCGCCGGCGCAGCAGCAGCCGCAGACGCAGCACCCCCCACAACTTACACAGCAGTCGCCAAAACAGCCGCCGCCCCCCCAAAATCCACAGCAGTCGCCAAAACAGACACCGCCGCAGCAGCAGCCGCAGCAGCAGCACCCCACACAACTTCCACAGCAGTCGCCAAAACAACCGCCGCCGCAGCAGCAGCCGCAGCAGCAGCACCCCGAACAACTTCCAAATCAGTCGCCAAAACAGCCACCGCCGCAGCAGCAGCAGCAGCAGCAGCAGCCGCCGCCCCCCCAAAATCCACAGCAGTCGCCAAAACAGCCACCGCCGCAGCAGCAGCCGCAGCAGCAGCACCCCCCACAACTTCCACAGCAGTCGCCAAATCAGCCGCCGCCGCAGCAGCAGCCGCAGCAGCAGCACCCCGAACAACTTCCACAGCAGTCGCCAAAACAGACACCGCCGCAGCAGCAGTCGCCACCCCAAAATCCACAGCAGTCGCCAAAACAGCCGCCCACGCCGCAGCAGCAGCAGCAGCAGCAGCAACAGCCGCCCGCACAACTTCCACAGCAGTCGCCAAAGCAGAAGCCACAGCAGCAGCAGCAGCCGCAGCCGCAGCAGCAGCCGCAGCCGCAGCCGCCGCTTGCGCCCGCCCCCGCGCCGAAGCCCACACCTCAATCGCCAAAGCGGGAGTCGCAGGAGGCGCAGCAATCTCTGACGCAACCCGCGAAGGAGCCGGCCGCGCAGCAATCGCAGCAAGAGCTGCATCAGGACCAATCAGCCCAGCAGCACGCAGTGGCACAGCCGCAGCAGCAGTCCGAGCTGTCTCGACAAAGCGAGCAGCTGCCTCCCCGGCATGCGCAGCCTCAAGAGCACAAGAGCCCGTCAGAATTGGGAGAGGAACAGCTTCCACCAGCGGCACATGCAAATAGTGGAACTGTGCCAGCTGCAGCTCCGCAGTCAGTGGAAAGAGATACTCGGCCGGCCCCGAGCAACTAGGAACACGGACAGGCTCTCTCTGCTTGATGCTGTGTTGGACGAGTGATCGCTGCCACTTTGGGCCGCTTCGCGAAGGAGGAAATCAGACCAGGCAAAGGCGATTCGAGCCTATCTTCGAGAGCCGCGCGCAAGCGACATTCCGGCGGAAGAATCTCGCGACGACATTTGCAATGCGGGATGGCGCGACAATCTGGGAGTTCTCTTTGCTCAGGCTCGATGAAGTAACCGACGCCATGTGCAGGGTTTGCCCTGTCGGTAACATATGGAACTCGGCTGAAGCCCGCCGAAACTCCCTGGAGACCAAGCATCCCGAAGTGGATGCGACAAGACTTCGACAGTTCCAAAAGCAGCTTGCAGTGGATTGGGAAACTTAGAAGACGTGCGGGATGCATGTTGGGGGAGACTTGTGCACCAGCAGCCCTTAGCTGTCTACAGGACCAAACAAACCGCATGGGGGAGTCAATCGGAGCGCAGAGTAGAGAGGCCAGCAGTACCCGTAGCCGTTGCTGGTGAACCTCTCGCTCGCCTCTCTCGCGGCTCAACGGGAAGCCGAGCTTTCTATTCATGGGTGCTGGGACCCATGCCTGCGCGAGCCATTTCCTGTACGGACCTCGCGTTATCAGCGACTCTCGTTGTTCGTGTTCGTGCAGTGCCCTGTCAAAGCGAAGCCGAGCGCCGAGCGCGAGCGCCGAGCACGAGCGCCGCTCAGGTGGCGCCTTGGAGCAGCCAGCGACAGAACCAGAGCCCGAAGGGCGCGGGGATGACTGGCAGCTCGAGAATGAATGCAGCGCAGAGGCCAGCAGTCCAGCGATCCGCATCGATCCGCCACGTTTCGGGACTCTTCGTGTTCGGTGTCACATGTAGATCGGCTTCTCTCGCTAGGAGGAGATGAAGTTGCAGTGCGAGGCCATGGCAGTGTGCCTGTGTGTGTGTGTGCGCGGGTGTCCAGGCCTGTGAACTTGTGGAGGTTAAGCAGCCCCACATTCCCGAACCGGGTAAGCTTCAGGAGATTTGGATTTGCGAGGTTCTTCTTGCACCACGGGGCTGTTCGTTTTACGGTATTGCAGGATGCCTTGAGCGAGTCCCAGCTCGACAGGATGAGTCTGGTTCAGGCGCAGCTTGTAAGGGCCCGCTGACTTGGCTGGTATACCAGAACTTTCCATGCAGAGACCCTTTGTATGCATTGCATGCAGAAACCCTGCTGTCGAGGGAAAGGTCGCTTCTGCGAGAGCCTCGTGCACGCAGGTGCTGTCTGAAGAAGATGGAAGTGCAACTTCAAGGCAGCCGGTATCTTCACCGTCTCAGAAGCAAAGTCGAACTCTTTTGTATCACGGACCTTCCGATGGCAGCAGGTTTACAGTGGCAGCCGTGCGAGAAGGCTCCTGGACTGAGGGCTTCGGGTCGCCAATTGTAAGTCGCTTTTGGCAAGGTGCCTGTCGACTGATGCGTTTTCAGTCTCCGTGGGCATGGGCCTTTGCTTTTCAGAAGAGCAAGGAAGTCCCAAGAAGTTTTTTTCGAGTTGGCACCGCCAAGCCATCGGCTCGAGCTCCAGAAAGGTCGGACCAGGGCAGGTGGGGTGATGTTTGTGCGCTTGGGGCTTCTCTGGCTCGCGGCCTTAGCCCTGAGCCTCGCCTGCTGCTTCTTCCTGGGCTCCCTACACAGGCCAGGCGCTCCACTGACTCCACTGCGGCCATTCGCACAACGGGGATTGCTGGGATCGGATCTCTCTAGGTACGGTAGCCACAGCCAGCTGCAGATCGCCGCGGCCCTTTTCTGCAGCTTGGTTCTGGCCACTTGGGCAGCGGCAGAGGCACCTCGCCTCAACGCGTCAATTGCAGAGTGCCGCTTTCTTTTGGAACCGACGTCGGAGAAGACCCCGCAGCACCCAGTCTGAAGACTTCAGGCATCCGCATCCTCCTACTTTTTGCAGCATCCAGCTGCAGAAGGGTACGTGTCACGGCAGCAGGCGGTGGAGGAGTGCCGGACAGATTCAACCATCCTGGGTCTGCGCATGAAATAAGGATGTTGCAGCCCAGAACGATCCATGCGAGCCACCGGCAGAACGTGTCGGAGTGGCAGACGCTGACCAAGTGCCGGCCTTGGCGCTGCAATCTTGATGCACGAAACCCACCACAATCAGACTGCCACCATACGCCATCGCATGGTGCCCACTCTTACCCCAGCACCATGCAGCCTCGGTGTGGTCTGTTCTTGGAGACTGCCTAGTGTCAAATCCTCCAGTAGAGGACATACGTGCTAATTCGCAGTTGGCAGGCCTGCTGTCTCATGCACCCAGCCTGGATTCCCAGATTCTCGCTCCCTCTCTCGTCTCTCTTTCTCTCTCCCTCTCTCTCTCTCTCTCTCTCTCTCTCTCTCTGTCTTTCTCTCTTCACGTCCCCTGCAAAGTCTGAGCTGGTTCTCTTACTGAGGAAGGGTTGCAAAGCAAGTGTTTCCAGAAGCTAATTGCAAGTGACTTTTGACACCTTTTCCCAGATCAATGCCGGAGACGAGAAAGATGTGGAGCTGGCCAACGTCACGGAGGCCTCCATGGCGAAGGCCTCAAACGCTCGGGTCTTTACGTTTTTAGCTGTCGCCACAGGCACATGGCCGAAGTGGAGCGAGTCAAACTTCCCACAAACCCGACCAGCACTGGACCTGCACGCTCAAAACAGCACACACTCGAAACGTGTCGCTCGATGCAGGGAGGTCGTACGAAGATGAATAAAGGCGATTGTCATCACTGCGGCCTGTGCTATGTAGGAGGCATACAACAAGGCATTCTTGCTTCAAGACGACTTACCCACTGGCGTTGACAATGAATTCTGTGACAGGCTCTTCCCACCCAGACAGATCTTCCGGCACCACAGGCTGAATTCAGAACGATTTGCCAGCTGCTCATGATGTGCAATGTAGATTTCCACGTCCCCTTGAGCCTGGAGAGAAAACAGCTTCGGGTTCGGGAACGGTCTAGTCTAAGCAAGCCCTAAAACAAAAAGCCCTAACCCCTCGAAGCCCATGTCAGTAAGTCCTAAGCCATTAATCAGAGCCCTGCGTCCCTGCGTGCAAAGAAATTACCAGAGTCCCTAGGTCTGGCTGAGGAGTCACCAGTCGGTCCTACGAGCCGGGGCCGAAATGGCTGCAACTCGCCCTTGTACTCGGGGAATGGGTTCTTCGGGTTCGGGCTCAGGGATCTGACTCAGCCCTGAGAGGTGATCCTGGGACTTCTGTATCTTTGCGATCGTACCGAAGTGCTGCCGGAAGCCGAGAAAGTTCGAGATCCCGGCCAATTCTGGGCTGTTTGGGCGGCGATCGTGGTGGCATCGTTGTTTACAGTCCGCAAAGGCAAGGACTCTGCTCCCCTATCGCGAGAGCAAACAGACGAATGGAAAGGTTGGATGCAGATCATGTTTCTAATGTGCCAAGCCTGCATGAAGTGTCAGCCGTGGTTCACACAACTCGGGTGGAGCTGCAACGAATGCTTGCTTGTCACCAGGTATCACTACTTCGAAGAGAAGGAGGTCTACAATGCGATCCGCGTTTACATTGCTGCATATGTCTGGATGACAGGGTATGGCAACTTCTTTCTGTACCGCAAGGGAAAGAGCTATACCATTCGACGCACGCTTCAGATGCTTTTTAGATTAAACTTTCTGGGCTTTGCCGTGTGCACTGTCTTGGGGAATGAGTATATGCTGTACTACATCTGCGCGATGCACACGATCTTCACGGTATTCGTGTTGCTTGCCATGTACATTGGGCATGCCCTGAACACCTCTGGAACTGTCCTTTGGGTAAAAATTGCGTTGACATTTGCATTGACTTTATGCCTGTATGATGGGCCTGACATGATATTCAGATTGGTCTTTGGTACGCTGCCCGGAGTCAGACCGCTTTTCGCGTTTCACGATCCTCTACATCCCGAATTCACAGACGAGATGCATGAGTTCCACTTCAGATCCGGCCTCGACCGATTCATCTGGATCGTCGGCATGGTATTTGCATTGCATTACGAGTATGCGGCTGGCTTTTTGCAGAAGTTGGAGAAGGAGTCATGGTCAAAGCAAGCTTTGGTCCGATCGGGGATGATCCTTTTTTCGGCCTGTGCTGGAATGGCCTGGTGGAATTTTGCCTTCCGCCTGCCAAAACTGGAGTACAACAAGATCCACCCTTACACGTCCGGCTCTCAGTTGCGTCACAGGCTGTCCATCCAAAGCTTCATGACTGCATGACAGAAGCTGGCAGTTACGCTTCTTCCTTCGAGGTCTTTCGTGCCTCTGACAATCTACCTCTTGGTGCGAAACTTGACGCCAACTTTGCGTGAGTACCACTTGCACCTCTTCGCATACATGGGGAGAGTGACCCTGGAAACCTATATCTTCCAGTTCCATATCTGGATGCGAACCACAGGTCTCAATGGATCGCCAAAGAAGCTTCTGGCAGTGATACCGGGATATTTCTGGCCGAATCTGGTGATAGTGTCGGGAATGTATTTATTCGTCTCAATCAGGTTCTCGCACCTGACGGGAGTCCTTCGAGATGAGCTCATCCCAGAAAGCCTTCAGTCTTTGCGCAAGACTTGGGTCGGCTTGCTAGGTGTTTCACTGATGTGCTGGACAGGGGCCGGGCTTTGCAAAGCTTGAAGCAAGATGCTTCTCAAAGTCCCAAGCCCCACCGCTAGCCCTCGAGATGCATGGAGTCGTGTTCCTCGGCCAAAACAAAGCACGCATCAAACTGCGTAGCTTGAGAGTGCTCCAGACCTCCCCTTCCAACGGAATGACCTCTTTCCCATATTGTGTCTTGTTTGTCTTTGTCACTCCGTTATTTGAGTGGCTAGGATTAGTATTGCTGTTACATGGGTTTTCGCTGTTTCCGACACACGGAGCCGACGGCCTGTTCCCCTGCTCTGTTCCTTTCGTTACACTATGTGCTCCCGAATAGGGTCACTCGCAAGACTTATCCTGTTGTATGCTCTCCCGCTCAAGAGAGTAACATTATTTCGCAGCCCCTGTCGTTGTAGCATATCTCCAAGGAGACTTGTGACTTGTGGGAAAGGTATAGACAAGGGATTATAGAAAGACAAGGCAGTAATGACAAACATATTGCCACGCCTTAGGAGCCAAACAAGTCGCAACTTGGGTAAACAGGACTACTCCCAAAATCAAAATGTGCCCCAGAGTTTACAAGACATGTCTTGTCGCGCAAAGCTCAACCTCGTTTTGTCCAAGGGCTGGCAGTAGATCTCTAGTCCAGGGTGGTAGCTGTGGTGGGCTCCAGCTGGGCCAGCTCCCAGCTTCCCAAGTTCAGCCTGCTCCGCGCCCTTGGGGGGTGGCGTGGACCCGGATTGCAAGACGACGAGCCGTGAAGTTGAGAACACCGCACATCGTAATGCACATTCTGATGCGCAAGCGCATGCGTCGAGTGGTCCACTGCGGCATTGCCGGGTGATCCCGGCAAGGAGTGTTCAAAAAGTTGAGCACCATGGCTCGCCTGTTCGGACAGTGCACAGCCACAAGAAAGCCAAGCATGCAGCGCAGATGAGTTGTTAGTCGCTCTACGTCGCTTTAGTCTGAGCCTTGAAGCTGTTGCATCTGAGGATCCGGTCTGCGACTCCTCGCAGGGCAGACAAACTGTGGAAGGCGCTCCTCGCTCGATTTCGCAAGTTTTCGGTAGAGAGTTGCGAGACGTATCTTCGATTGCAGAGGAGACCTCCTCGTGAGTGACGAGAGGCGGGGATCGATGTTTTTTTGTACTAGTTGCGAGCTTGGCAGAGACATGTGCCCGGCAGTATCCTCGCGGGGTCTCAGCCATCTGGCGATCTGGTCGGGCCCCCGACAAAGGTTTGCAGTCTCAGAAGCTCTGAGAGAAGTAGCACTCGTGCGGAAGGTAAGCGCCGGCTTGGACTCCTGGCAGGCTTGGCCGCCGTTGCTTTGCCTGCTGGAACAATCTCAAGCTCGTTGCAGCAAGGTCGTGGACACGGAGGGCTTGGTTGTAGCAGAGGACGATGTGGCAGGCTTCCAAGTCTCCGAGTTGTGTGGACGCCACCAAAGATCCGCGGGGTTAAGGCAAGCTGTGCTGTACCACACCTATAACCTAAACTGGAACTATGTTGCTGGCGCTTTAAGGTCGACGCATTGCAGACGGGAAGGGGTTCAGTGGAGGCCGCACTTTCATATGATCAGTGCCAGATCCCGATAAGCTCGGAAGAGGCCAAAATGGAGCGGATGCTTACGTGGATGTTGGCTCCGGCAGTCCATGGTATACCCGCCAGCCTGGCACGTGATTTCTACAATTCTACAATGTCTTCTGCGGGCAATGTCAAGTGTAAAATCGTCGCTCTGTCAGAAGCTGGGTGTACTTCCTGCCGAAGAGCGAGCAGCCGAACTGCTGTGCCAGCCCAGATCTCGACTTGTGGTGTTGGTGAGATCGGCCGAAGAATGCAGCCAAATATGAGGCATGACCGTGAGGTGGAGGCCGCGGTGCGCGAGGCATCCGGGCATCTAAACCTCAGTGCGTTGCGCATTTCTACCCTGCTGGAGGTTGTCGCAGGCTCGGAGAGGCGCGGACAGAAACAACGACAACTGACTACTGCTACCGGAGAACTCTGCCAGGTCCGTCTCCACCGTTGTGCTGAACTTCTGCCTTGAGAGGATTCCAGTGCTGGGCTGTCCAACAGCTCGGCACCCAGCTCTCCCTCGTTTGAGCTGATCTTGTTCGCGCCTTTAGCTTTGTGATCCCTCTGTGGCCTGTGGCAGGTCTTTTTCTGTCCGTCGTGTTCTAAAATGCGTTCGTTCATGGTCTCGTGATGAGGGCGGCAGCTTCTGGACTCGGTCAACCGGCTTTGGTGCGCCTGGTTGGAGTAGCGCAGACAGTCGGCCAATCTAGACAGCAATGCTACATGCCTGCCGCCTTAGTCTAGGTCAGCGTCGAGATATGGCGAGTTACGCCCTCGCACAAGTCACCATGATAACTTGACCTAGGGCAGTACTGTAGTTGTTGTAGCTGGAGTCTCCTTACATAGTTACCTCGCAAAGGTGTCTGTAGCAGTTATCATAGCAGTGCAGCGTGGCCTTTCGTGCTGTCGCCTGAGGTTCTGCTTCGGACAACTTGGGGCGAAGTGCTCAGACAAAAATGCATCATCATGCATTGGAATCTGGTGTGTGTACGTGCGAGTGTGGGCACATTGCCTGAGGCAACCTTCGCAGCATTCTCATCGTGGCTGCCATGTATGGCTGCTGTCTTGCACTGGTTGAAGAAGGGATGCGTTACTCCCCGAGACACCTAAGTCCTAAGTCCCAGGACATGACCTTGAATCAGCTCGCGTCCAGCACGAGGACCTTAGAAGCAACATGCTGTCAGATGCGGCCAGCTGCACAGCCTTTTACCGCTGGCAGGCCTTGCTCTGCTTGGTCCCCCCTGGAGATGACAAGGCGAGTTGTTGCACGTTGTTTGATCGGCAAGCCGTAGGCGTGGCAGACGGGTTTCGTCAGGATTCGTGCGCGGCTGCTCTGAAGCAGCAGAACGTGACATCCTCATCCCGACAGTGCAGAAGGACAACAATCATGAGCGAAGTTACCTCCTATGATGAGGCATCGGACCTGAATCCGGCCACACTGGTATCTGCAACGGCTCAGCAGGCACAGCTCGGTGCTCGTTGTGCGCCTGCAAGCAGCATTCTTGCAGGTGGCACGCTTCATGATTCGCGGGGCATTGAGACGCGCCATGTTCTCAGCGGCTACAGCTAGCTCTTCAAACCTGTTTCGCACCCCTTGCAAACCGAGGCCACCGGCCTTCAAGCCGCCGTGGACTGTTTCGAGTTGGCATCTCTTCTGCTTGCCCCTCAGGCACGCATCAAAACATCGAGCATCTCTTTGTGACAACGAGAATTTGTTTGTCGCAGAATCTCCGTCGCAAAACCGGCGACTAACTTCACAATCTTCGGGCACCGAGGTATAGCAGCTGTGGAAATGATGCTTTGGACGAGGCGAGGTTTCTGGAAAACGCGGGGCCGCAGACGTGACAAGCACTGACAGGATGGCTTTGTCCACGTCACAGCTACACCAGCATCCGCTGCACGGGATTTCTTTCGCCACGAGCTCGGGCACCACCTGTTCTTCTGCAATGCGTGTGTGCTCCACAGCTAGCCAAGCTCCGTGCTCTTGGATTGCTTGGCAACGCCATTGAGCTATTAACCAAGCTCTTGTGAAATCTTCAGTCGCGACCCTAAGCTAGTTTTGAGAAGACCGGCGGCTCCGACCGTGCTTCTCAGAGTGCGAACTTGGAACTTCTCGATGTTTTTTGAGGGAGAGATCTGTGAATGGGAACTTGCCGGTTTGGGGGGCAAGGTTGCAGGCAAGTTTGCTCACTTTGCAATCTTGCTAGTCTGCACGATGGGGAGTCTTGCGCCACTTGGACCACTTGAACCCCTTGCGGCACTTGAACCACTTGCGCCACTTGCATCATTTCACGAGAAATGGTGCAAGTGGTTCAAGTGGTGCAAGTGGTCCAAGCAGCCCGGGCGTAGAGCAAGATTGGCAAGATTGTGCCGTGACATCTTGCCCCCTCCGTTCCGAGCGAAGCAAGCTTGCCTGCAATCTTGCCCCCCTTCCCAAACAAAATCCAAAAAAGTTGCAGCCCAAGATCAGCAAGATTGACTGCACGTTCTTGGTCGGATGTCGGACTTCCTTTCCCCACTACTACCTCTACTACCACTACCACTACCACTACCACTACCACTACCACTACCACTGCCACTGCCACTACCACTACCGCTACCGCTGCCGCTGCCGCTGCCACTGCCACTACCACTGCCACTACCACTACCACTACCACTACCACTACCACTACCACTACCACTACTACCACGACTACCACTACCACTACCACTACCACTACCACTACCACTACCACTACCACTACCACTACCACTACCACTACCACTACCACTACCACTACCACTACCACTACCACTACTACTACCACTACCACTACCCACTACCACTACCACTACCACTACTACTACTACTACTACTACTACTACTACTACTACTACTACTACTACTACTACTTCTACTACTACTGCTACTGCTACTGCTACTACTACTACTACTTCTTCTACTACTGCTACTGCTACTACTACTACTACTACTACTTCTACTACTACTGCTACTACTAGTACTCCTACTTCTTCTACTAGTACCACTACTACCACTATACTACCACTACCACCAATAAATCATCAAGACTGGATAAATCAATAGTATATGTACATACAGCCATACCTGTATACCGTCATATACCTATATATCTGTCAATGTATCTATCCAGATATATCCGTGCAAATAAAATACCAGTGTTAAATTAAGTAGTGGTGTCTAGTTGGCGTCGAAGGCAAGAAGTCATTTGCCTCCTGTGCGATTCTTTGGCTGGGGCCCAACAAGATCTTGCCGCTGATAAGCTCGATGGTGATGATATCTTTTGCTCTCAGCTTCTCCTGTGATACTAGTTCAGGTGCTCCCTGCCTTTTCTCGTTCTCGGAATGGCAGCACCAAACCTTTTCATGATTGCAAGGCGGGCTTCCATAAGCCTCAGGCAAACGCTTCTGACTTGTCAGCCGGCAGGTTTGTGCCCACTTTGATAAGCTGGTTGTCGGCTGCACTCGGAAGGTGCGATGCGACGTTGTGACATTCAGCTTCCACGTGACATCCTAGCCAGGTTGATGCAGTGTTGGCACGATCTCTGGAGCTGTTTAATTCGCCAAACCGACCAACAGCCGCGACAGCCACAACATACAATGGATTCAAGAAGGAAGCGTGTATCTACTGGCCACGAGAAGCTGAAAGACGTACAGAGTCAATTTAGAGAACACTTCATCTTAAAGTTAGATGCCGACGCCTCCTTCGATCCTGACTGATGCGCTCATGCCTTTCGGGTCTCGCGGCTCTTCGCGAAATTATGGGTGAAGGGTATGTCAATGTTGATATCCTGCATGATGCGGGTAACTGTAGGCAGGGCCATATGAGGATCCTCCCAATTCGCACTAAAGCGTTGTCCAGGTCCTGCATAATTGCACCTAGGATTTTCCTGCCTGTGAAGTCCACTGATCTTTTGAGCAGTTCCCAAGACTTACGAGTTTCGAAGACTCTAATCAGGAGGGTCTTCTCTTTGAAGGGTTGTTTTCGGGGGATATATGAGGGAAAAACACGGTTAGGGCTGGAAGAAGGTTTAGGGTTGAAGTAAAGCGCAGCCAAGGACAGCACATAAGGTGACAGCGTCGCGCCTCGTCTCCACGCACACCGTGGAAGAGCTGAGCAGGTTCGCAAGTTGCACAAAGCAGCCACGTCAATTGACCTGGCTATGCCTCCCTGAGCCTTAGAAACACTTAAGAACCGTACTCCATCCCTGAAGCCCCGAACGGCGCAGGCTTGCTATGGTTGCTACATGCCCTGGCGCACTGCTCCGCCCCCGACAAGTCAGAGCGACGGCTGCGACTCCAGCCCAGAGCGATGGTGCAGAAGCCAGGCAGGGACCGAAACTCCAAGTTACATCGCTCGACTCGTTCCTTGAGGATTGTGTAAGCTGAAACCATGGGCAAAGCGCAGTTCCAATGTAGCTGGCGTACGTTGGCATATTGCATGGGCTTGATCGGCCAAGTCTGGGTGTAGCACTGGTTCGGATGCGCGTGTCGAAGCTTGATGAAGATCTCGGAGTGCGCCGACTTCCGCGAAAAGCCAGGGCAGGGAGCTCGCAGAGCTTCTGTCAAGAGTCAAGATGTGACAATCTGCAAGCATCCGGTAGGAGACCCCACTACATCACAACATGTTGTCGTGTGTGTGTGTGTGTGGCATGCAAAAGCCCTGTGCCGCTAGCCATCAACTCCGGGCGATCGAACGGCAATCGTCGCATCGTCTCTAGTAAAATTGAATCACTGCGTTCAATCTCATCCGACCTCGCAAGGGGAAGGCATGACAGGCATGTTCTGGGAGTCTGGGAGGCTCGGGGAACTTGCTGCTTCTTCCCATCCAGGCCAAGAGTCAAACGACGAGTGCTTGTCATAGGCGGCCTGGTCTCAGTCAGCAAATTGCTTGTTGCCTTTGTTCGTTTTGTCGCTAGGAATATTCGTAAGCGACGGTTCTTGCGATCCCAGAAGCTACAGTGGCAGTCGGCAGCCGTGTTTGTGCAGTGGTTCGTAAAGTCGAACTCGTAGCAACCTCGCATGATGTGCATGTCTCCAAGATCAAGTAGATGCATGGACCATGTATTGCAGCTGCAAGCAGACCTGTCAAGTACTGTGCATTGATCTTTGCATCAGTCGAGTGCTTGTGCCAAGGCATTGCTGGCGCAAGTGGATGCGGGAAGAGCACAGTTGCCCAGAAGCTGGCCCAGCAGATGGGGTCTCCCTTTGCTCCGATCAGCCTCGACAACTACTTGATACCGAAGTGGATGCCCAAGGCGCAGGGCCACCGATCGGTGTTGTAGTGTTGATGGCCTCGTTTAGGTGATTTCAATCCGGCTGGGCCTGCAGACTCCGTGTTGTACGCACGAAGCAACTAAGGCATGTGTCATGTTACAGACACATCACGTATGCTGGTTACAATCGGCGTAGCCCGTCCTGTTCTGGGTCTGCTATCATTGCGTCCGTAGTTTAAGTTTTAAGTGCTTGAAGACTTTGCAAGGCATGCTCTCTTGCAAGACTTCTGCAGGTTGGCGGCGGGAAGAACTGGGAGACGCCGGAGGGCATAGACTTCCAGACGTTGAAAGACGACGTCAAGAAGGCGGTTGAGGTGCTGGCCCTCGCAGAAACAGCCCCCGGATCTCAAAGTCTGTGTTTGCGTGGTGGTTTCCTGCATGGCCGTACAAAAGCCATTAGCCCATTTTTTCACTAGGTTCACTGGACTTTGGGCAAGGACAGGGCTTCTGGTTCCCCACAAGACTTGAGGTCCCAGATCGTCTGATGCTTGGTCCAAGCATCTCTCGATCCGATGTCATCTGCAAGGGTCAGGGCGGCCGCCAGCTGAACTCAGAGCAGGTTGTTCTGTTCCTTGCGACTTGGCTGCTCCAGACGGCGTCGATTTCTGATTGAGACTTTCGGATGCTGGTAGCTCGGGGATGCTGGGGGCTGACGTGGTGCCCAAGGAAGGTTTTCTGCTGTTCTATCAGCAGAGCATCGCCAAGCTCTTCCAGGCGAAAATCTGGATAGATGCATCGCTGGAGAAGCACGTTTGCACCTATAACTATTGGATACCATTAGAATGATTCCGTTGTCTCGCCGAGTCTTTGTGCCATCTGAGGACATGCATGCAGAGGCGTTTCAAGCGGGCCAAGGGCAAGCGCAAGAAGGCCAACAAATCTGAGAAAGAAGCCTGGTTTCGAGACGAGGTTTGGCACCACTACGAACGGTATAAGGAGTGCCAACTCGGCAATGCCTCAGATGCGTTCAAAGTCGATGGAGACCTGCCCAAAGACGAAGTCTTCTCTGAATGTCTCTGCTTCTGCACCGAGAGATCGGGAAGGGCGGCTCTGAAGAAGCCAACAGTGGTATTGCTGCCCAAGCAGTCGCTGCCGGAGGCTGGCAAAAAGCCTATCCCAAAGGCAGTGCCGAAGAAACGGCCACTGCAGCCGCGGGAGTCAGAGAGGGATGTCGCACATGCGAAGAAGTCCCACCGGGCTCCCGATGACCAGCGTGATCTCGTCTGGAAGCCCTTGCCAAAGAAGCGCCCGCGACAGCGGCTGGAGCAAGGCTACAATGACTGGCACGACTGGCACGACTGGCGCTAAAAGCTTGGTAGAATGTGCTGTTGTTTGACCGAGCCCAGCACGGCCGTAACCCTGGAGCTGCAGGTTGCCTCGGGCGTACGTGAGGTCTGCGCCGGCGGTGGTGCTTTTCCTGACGGGGCCTTGCCAGAAGCTCTGCTCCTGACAGGTACCTTTATCTTCAGAAATCAGGTTAGGGTGACCCGTGACCCGTGTATGCTTTTCCTTGAGAAGTTGTACTGCGATTTCTGAGAAATGTCTGTCATGTTGCACTGGCCAGGATTGCCAGTTCTAATCAAGTGGTGATCCATGAGGTGTGGCAATCTACCTCCGTCCCAACGTGCAGTGGCGAAAGAGGGCCAGGTGAGCACATGAAATCTATCTACCCTCTGTCGAGTATCCGCTGTAGCGACATTGCCAGGACTTCAGGAATCCTAAGCCTCTTTGGCTACAGCGACGTGGGACGCTGGGCACCCTCCTCAGCCACGTGGCCTTCGTGTGGCCTTTGCATGGCCCTCCGTCGTCAGGAGCGAGCGCGGGAGAAGTTCGAGGAGGCCTGGCCACAAACCGCCGCCGCCCCAGTGTGCTCTTTCGCTACGCGACGCTGCGTGGATGCTCCGCTGCAGGTCACCGCGCTGGTCCTGATCTCAAAACGGGAAGCAGGGCAACTGAATGGGACGATCAGGTTGAAAAGTTCAGTTTTGCACGAAAGGTATTCCTCTTGCATGCTCTTCTTCCTGCCATTTCCACCATGTCTTCTTTGTCTGTGGCGTGGGTCCCAGATCAGGGGCAGATGATCCACTGCCGGAAACTATTGTGCACGATGTGCGTTGCACATCGCGATGTTCATCTTCTCGCATGAGAGGGCATGCCATTGACTTGTCCCTCCCTTCTCAGACTGCACAGACCACATGAACAAAGAGTGCTCCGCTTTAAGCTTGCAACTTTTGCGTTTAGCAGCGTAAGTGAGTTCTTCAGGTGCTCAGTGCCCTGAGCCCAGCAGCTGAGCTGCATGGTGCCACCCTCACGAAACCTCAGATTCGAAATTGAGGATCTGTGCATGCTGATGACCGAGGGTGGCAGGGCTGGGATCTTCTGAACCGAGTTGCTTGTGCTTCGTGGCAGCCCTGGCACTGTACCAATTTCATGCCAGAGAAGCCATGCGCAGCCCTGATTCTTGAGGCTGGGACTCTACAGTCTTTTCTCGGCCACGAGCTCAGCTGTAACTGAGATGCCAGCCAGCGGTCTCCGTCGTCTGCCCAGAGGTCGTCCTTCACCAGCTGCAGAGGGAGTATCCCGAGGTCCGTGTTTGTGACATGAGTCATCATGAGGGTTGTGACGCGTGTTGACAGGTCTCACGCGTCGCTGTTGCATCTGTGTCACAAAAGCAGGCAGTAGGCCTATGCGAGTGCATGGACACATTGAGACCAATGCAGAACTCCACAATGCGCATGAACAACGCCCATGCCTGCTGTTTCCACATCTGACCGTGGGGGAAGAGCCTGACGATTGAAGATGAAATCCAGAAGCTCTTGCGAAATGATTCCGACAGGCAATAAAATGCTGCTGATAGAACATTTTAGGCTTACTTTCGTGCAACATGTCGGCTGACTGAAGCAGGTACGGAGAACATGCTTGAAAGGTTAATTTCTGAAGCATAGCTTGAGTACGGGAATCACGGGATAGCATCATGCAAGCAACCAGTGTTGCCCAGGACTCGAGACAAGGAACACTTGAATTGAAGCAGATTGGGAGAATGATTCTCCTTGCACAGTCCTGCATGTGAGAGTCTGATGGGTGGGTCCCAACTGTCAGCTGTAGTGTCAGAAGTGCATGTCAGCGGTCTTGGTCTGCAGTGAGGACGAGCTGTCGACAGCGAGCGTCACCGTGCGGGCGATCGTGCGAGGAGTGCTCGTGATCCGCGTGGCATCCCGAGCCGTATGCTTTCTTGCAGCCTGGTTGTATGTGCTCCTCATCATGGATTTCGGAGTGGACCAGCTTTGGTTCTGGCGGGAAGGGCTTCAGCAAGGCACACCACTGGGAATCTTGGGTCCCATGGCTTGGCTACTGGATGCAGAGCGCTCGCATCTTTTTGCCAACGAGAAGTCCGTCATCTTCTGCATGAACCTGATAAGTGTGATCTCCCAGCAGCGATTGGTGGAAGTGCTCTCACGCCGTGAAGTGCTTTTGCGTTTAATCGGTGCCGAGCGGGTTATGGCATCTACCATTTGCCTCCTTTTGAAGGGTGTGGCCGTGGCATGCACCCCATCGAAGAGTGCAAACCCAATTGCTGAATTTCTGGTTCGTGTGGCTCCTCCACCAGCCTGTTGTGTTGCCATCGTGGCCTTGCGAGACCATGCGTTGCCACTGGGCATTGCAGTCGTAGTAGCGCCGCGGGTCACGGCCATGCTCGGCAGTTCCAGCTGCATGTTGGTTGGCTTATTTTGTGGCGCCTACGCTGCTCACGCTGTCCTGTCAGTGTGGTACTCCTACCGCGGCGACTTGGACTCTGCAGCCCTTCGTTTGGCAATGCTAGTTCCAGGAGGTGTTTCGAGCCAGGCAAAGGGACTTCTTCGCGGGGTCCTGGCGGGAGCGCACCGCCGCGCCGTTCAGTTGATGGCCATGGGCATCCTGCAGCGAGCTTTCCGCTGGCTGACACAGCGGTAAGTATGGATTTAATCCGCCGGCGCTGCTCCAGTACATTGGATGCTCCGCAGCTTTGAATGATTTGAACGCACATCACTCAAAGTTTGCAGTTCTTCTGTGCTGCAGACTACTTCTGCTATAGGAGAACCGTCTTTGCTTTATGTACGTACGTGTGTGGGTAGGTATGTAGGTAATTATGTATGTCTATCTATGTATGTGTAGATAGACAGACACATGGACCGCTCGACAGATCGATACAGTAGATCTATAGATCGACAGACAGACGGATCGCTGGATAGATACGGTGGATAGGCAGGTAGACAGATAGATGGATAGATAGATCAGTAGGTAGAGAGGTAGATCGGTAGATAGGTCGAGTGGATATATAGATAGATCGTGCTAGTATGGAATGCAATCTTTGTGAACACTCTGCCGTAGAACGACATTGAGCATGATCTTAAGCCTTAAACACATTTGCATTTTCGACCTCCCCAACCTCCATGGTTTCACTGTGCCAGTGCTCGACATGAGGAATCGAGACTAGAATCGACACTCAACATACACTCCCTAAGCCCGCGTGTATAGGACCCATTAGGACCCTAAGCTTTGAGCAGCTGGCATACCTGTACATAGACTTTACGGCATTCTCGAGCGCTGCCGTGCTCGAGACGTGCTGGAAGCAGCTTACGCAGGCTGCTTTGGTCTTCCTTTTGGCTTCGGCTGTCGAGATGATGGGTTAGAGGGAAGCGGAAGCAGTGCGGCACCAGATCAATTCTTTCATTTTTGCAGCCGAGTTTGGATCTGTCTCGGCGCAGCCTGCCTGACATACGTGCTATGTCCAGCGCATGGATCACCAGATGGCCTGTCTGCCGCGCGGTAGCTTTGCATTTTGTTCTGGCTTCTGAGCGGCAAGATCAAGGTGAGGCTGTGCAGGTTCCGTGCAGATTACTTTACATTAATTGTGAGGAGGCGTGGCACGGGACACATTGTCCGCGATGCTTGGATTCTAGCCTGCGCTGGATGCTCATTCAGTTAGATGATTTAGATGACAACCATGCAGCATGTGCATGGTTTAGTGCATGTTGCCTCGCCAGCTACAGCGGACAGTGCAGTCTGGGGAAGCTGCAAGAAATTCAACACCGCAATTTTGACTGCTTGTGACACGTCAGTGTTCTGCCCTGGCATTTATTGCCTGTGTGCAGACGTTGCATAGCTGTTGCAGCACATTAGAGACCAGATGAACAAAAAGTAGGGTGATCTGTCCAGCATCATGTCAGCAAGTATGACTGAGTTGTTTCCATATGAGCGACATGCATGGGACAACCAACGTTGTTTTGCTCCAGATGCTGTCTGGACTGCGAACGGCACGAATGCTCAGCGTAGGGGTCGGGGATCTGAGCCAATTGGCACTCCCAGGCGCAGCATCGCAGTGCTTCTGTAGCTTTGTAGCAGATCTTGTGGGGAGACAGTCATTTTCACTTGAGAGTCGTTGCAGGATGTAACTAGCAGGGTTCAAGACTGCAGAATTGCAACCGTGGCCGGTGGAGCCATGCTGGCGTTCCGCAATCAACAGCACATACACAACACCATAGGCTATCAAGCAGGTATGCTGCAAGAGGTAGACGCCGCGATACTCAACCCGAGCAGCATCCATGCCCCAGTTTGCATTGCATTCTTGGATGTCACCATCGCTCGACTGTAGCAAACGGTCGACAGATCCTGTAACAAATCAGCGCCACAATTGCGACAGTACTATTACAATCCTCCGTCAAAGTTGCTGTGTGTGCGTGTGTGTTCTTTTATCGAACATCCGGTAACAGCGAGCATTTACAACAGCGAATTTGACGTTGGAGAGCGCAGCCGCAGCATTCCATCCCATCGAACTTGCAGAGGCAAAGGCCGGGCACGACCAAAGAGATCTACAAGTGCAAAGGAACACATCTGCGAACGGAGACCCGGATCGCCCTATGAGCAAAGTAGCTGTGCCTCGTGCAGGCCAGTGCCACAACTACACACATGACTCTGCTCCATAGCTATACGGTTTAGCAAGGTTTAGCAGGATCAGAGCCACGTCCCTGACATTGCGTCAGTCGGTACGACTGGGGTGCAAAGCTTCTGCCAGTTTCACAAGCATTGTAACAAGGCCATGTGACCACGCTCCCCATTCTCAGGACCATGGCGCTCGAGACAGCTTTCACCAGTGTCCCTTCCTTAGCATTCTGCCAGGCCCGCCAGTCTTGCACCCATGAAGCACGCCCTCCGCTACAGGTGGCTCGCCATGACCTAGTGGCCTCCACAAAAGCCCCGGGTCACAGCGTCGGGGACACAGACAAGCTCAGGTCTGAGGACATGCGGCCACAGCATGCCGCAGGGAGAGTGTGTCTGCCGTTGCTTTCGCAACGGCAACATCCAGAGTTAACATTACGGGCTTGTTCGCGGACTGCACTTCAGAGCGAATCTCGCAGGAATTTAGCCAGCTTCAAAGCTTGAGCACCACTGCCAGCCCCACCGCCACGACCGCGACCACTGCCACTGCGACTGCCACTGCCACCGCGACGACCACTAGTACTGCTACTGGTGCTCCCGCTGCTGCTGCTGCTGCTGCTGCTGCTGCTACTTCTACGACGACGATGACTACTACTGCTGCTGCTGCTGCTGCTGCTACAACAACTACTACTACTACTACTACTACCACCACTAGTGCTCCTGCAGCTGCTACTATCGCTACGACGACGACTACCAACAATTCTTCTAGAACTAGTACGAGTACTAGTGGTGCTGTTGGCACTAGTACTAATACTGGTACAGCTCTAGCACTGCCGCCACCGCAATTGCTTCCACCTACAATGCATGTTCATTGCAGAACAAGAAAATAGCAAGAACAGATAACGGGAATCGTTAATGGTAACGCCGCTCCTGCCCGCAGCTTGTGCTGCTGCCGCTTCTACGGCTAAAGCGACTGCTTCGACGACTCACGCCCGCAATAACACGTGCAAGCTGTCAAGGCCAGCGCAAGCCAGAAGCCGCTGGCCGGCTTCGGCAGTTCGTCGAGCAATCTCCAGGCATGAATCCTTGGCCTGAGCACTCCAGGCTTTGATAGTAGGATGTTGTCCGTGCTGCTGTACATGTACAGCGACGCACAGACCGTCGCAGCCCTTGCTACCGGCGTGGCAGCATTTGCTGGAGGGCGTCAGAGGACTGATCTTGCCCTTACCACGAAGACCTTTCTGTTCACCCATATGCTAAACGAGATCATATTGGCCTGTTGAGCATTGCTCTCACGGCTACGTCCGTGAGCAGTTTGGGCCCGTAGTTTCTGGATGCATCGTGCCCGCGCGAGAGTGTTCAGAGTTTTGACCCCCGTGCCAAAGTGCAGCATGATGGACGTCCCACTCACTTGGCTGTTCCAATGGGTGCAGGAACGGGGTCTGGGTTCACATTGTAAATGGCACGGCTTCGGACTGTGGCAGAACTGAACCCAGGAGGCATCAGTGGGGCATGGGATGTAGATCATTTATTGACAGTACCAATTTCTGGATAGGCTGGTTGCATGTTGAGTATCACCGAGACGGACGGATCTGACTTGTGCCTCTGCCTGTTTGCATTGCGTGTGAACGGTGCTGAAACGTGGAGCATGGCCTCACGCAAGTCGTGCTCGAGGAGAGTCCCTGCATTTCGGCGATCGACTGTTGGAAGACGGGCTTTTTTTGATGCTCTCAGCTCAGTTCATGTATGCTTGCTTTCGCAACAACTTGACCTTGCAAGATGCGCAAATTTCCTGCTGAGTTCGCATCGCAGCCTTCCAAGAAGACCGTCATTATCACCGGCGCTTCCTCAGGCCTGCGTTACCAAAGGCTTTTAAAGCTCAGAGACGTGTGTCGTGACGTGACCTCAGGGCTGGGACTCGCCACAGCGAAAGAGCTTGTCATGAGCGGAGAGTGGCCGCTTTCTCGGGCGAAGAAAAGCTGCTGCTTGCGTCTGGCAGCCAACCTACCGCAACAGGCGAGTCATCATGGCTTGCCGTGACTACGTCAAGGCGGGTGGAGCTTGCGAGTGCTTGGGACGTGCTTATGACTGCTTGTGCATGCTCGTGCCTGCTTGCCGGGACCTACTGACTAACCATTTCCACAGGCAGAGCGTGTTGCCAAAGAGAACGACTTTCCGGAGGATTGAAGAGTGCTTCTGACCTGTCACGATGCTGTGCCTTCGTTGCAACAAGTGTCAGGACAGCTACATTGTACAGCACCTTGACCTTGCGGCGAACAACAGCGCTAGCCTGGCACAGTTGCATCCGGGGGATTCTGGACATAGTTTCTCGAGTCAGTCGCACCCGTTGGAGGTCCGCCAGTTTGTCCGCACATTCCGGACTTTAAATATCCCGCGAAGCTCTCGGGTGCATGAGAACCGAACATCAGAGACCTGACGCCAGCTTCAATCTCTCAGGCTTGATGCGCTAGTATGCAACGCTGCAATCTACTTCCCAAATGCTCACAAAGAGGCAAGGTTGGCACGATTTGCAACGATGTGCAGCGCTTTCCTGTGAAGCTCATGGAAACTGCGTGTCGCCAGGGAGCCTTCCTTCCAGGACTCTTCCCAGGCTCGCGCTGGCTATCTAGAAGTCTATTGATCGAGACTGCATCGCCATGCAGGGGGTGGTCCAAGATGGTCGGCAGACGGCCATGAATTGAGCTTTGCATCAAACTACTTGGGCAGACAGCTCATGGGGTTTGCTTGAACACTGTTGAACCACATTGGGACGACGAACATGGCCGCACAAGGCCACTTCCTCCTGTGCAATCTCTTACTTGAAGGCAGGGTGCTCATGCGACCGTACTTGGACAGCTGAATCAATGACTACATGCTCGTCGTGCCTGCAGACCTGCAAAAGAGCACGATGAAGCCGGCGCGTTGCATCATATTGGGGACTGTGACTGCCAGCATTAATGACAAGGAGGCCGGATTCCAAAGCAACCCGTGGACCTCAGTCATCTCAGTCAGCCCGTGCGGTCTCCAGGTCGGTGGCATGATCCCACCTGTCGCGGACCTCGGTGGGCTTGAAGGCACGGTATTGCAAAAACCGGGGATCCCAGCAAGAACAGCCATATCTTATGGCCGGTTTTGCTAGGAAGGGTTCGGGGTCTAGCGCGGTAAGGCCGAGGCCTCGTTTGTACGCCAAGTTCTGGAATGTACAAGAAAGCCATGCCGACCAATGATAATTTGGATCGGCCGTTTCCGAAGCTACTTCGACACTTGGAGAATTGTCTGAGTGGGGTCCTGTTGAGGCCTAGAGTCTGGAATGAAGAAGCCGGTGCACCTGACCTGTTTGTTGCTGCGGCCGAGGAGCAGGCAGAGGCTCAGAGCTTCGATTCGGAGCCCAGGTCACAATGATTGACGGCGGACGTTTCAACGGAGCCAAGGCGTACAAGGACAGCAAGGCAGCTGGAAGCAAATGTAGAGAAGAACAGAGCACTTGACAGCACCGTGCAGGTTTGTGATGTCATGCTGATGAGGGAGCTCCACAAGAGGTTCCACGAAAAGACAGGTGTGTGCTTTGCCTCTCTCTACCCAGGCAGGCCGCTCCTGTAATTGAGCCATGAACGCATGTTTGGGGACAGAAGTTTGCTGCAGACTTGGATGCAGGTTGCATCGCTGAGACCAATCTCTTCCGAGAGCACTATCCGGTTTTCAGGTCCCTATTGTAGAGAGAGTCATTGACTCTTGCACTCTTGCCGAGTGTTGGCCACCAATCTTCCCATTGATCGAAGTAACTGTACGTCTGTTGTTCCTGGTGTCCCCGAGAGGTTTTTGTTTCCCATCCTGCAGAAGGAGGTGACCAACGCGTGCCCTGTGGCAGTAGGTCAGTAGGTTCACCCAGAGGAGTTTGCTTCTGTCCCGTGTCCAGGTATGTCAGTGAAGGGGAAGCAGGAAGAAGGTTGGCAAAGTGTGTGGCCGACCCTGCCTACGCTCAGTCAGGCCTGCTCCGCCACGCCCAAGTCCCTTGCGCATGAGCCGTTTCTTATTCAGATGCACTGCGTAGATATGCCACATCCCGGAGAGACCATGGGGGGCCCTTATTAGGGGCTCTACTCGTAGGGAAGACGGAAACTTGGGGAATCTTGGGGAGTCCCGGGTCACAGACCCGGTTCAAAAAGATTCGCGTCTAGTGAGGTCATAGCGGACAGCTGGCATCGCTTGATCTTTCCGCAGCTCCCATCAGAGCTGACTCAGATTATGAGATGCCAATCTTCGTGCCGCTGCAGGTGTGTATTTCAGCTGGGGTGGCGAGCCAACATCTCAAGCTGAGAAGCGATGAGTTTGAATCGATTTAGTGCTTTCTTGTCCTCTCGTTATGTGCAGTGTTGCTGCGGGCCAGCTATGGACACAATGTGCTTCAGGTCTGGAACCGGTGGAGCAGGAGGAACCGATGCAGTGGAGAATGTGGGCGCTAGCAACGACAAGTTCCTGCAGTGACCGCGAAGCATATTGACAGTGCACTGTGGGAAGGTGTTGAATAAGCTTGCCTGAAGGTACGGCAGTTTCCGGACTCTGAAGGAGAACGAAATTGGTGGACAAGCTGCCGACGAAGAGAGGTGTAGGAGGCTCTCACCTTCTCCATCTTTGATGTTAGCCGCGAGTGCGGGAGACATGACATGAATGTTGAGCAGTATGTAGGGCACCGGGGGATTGCTGGTGCCAGGCTGTGGAGCCTCAGCGAGAAACTAGTTGGTCAGACTTTCTCGTAAGCTGCCTGGGCCCCGACTGTAGGAGGTGATTTGTTGGAAGTTGGCAAGCAGTGTTCAGGTTACCGCTGCAAGTCGTACTGTGGCTCAAGAGATGGAGGGGTTCGCTGTGGCCCCCGTAAGTCGACCCGCCGCAAGCCGAAGTGGCTCGCCGGGAGTGCCATGGATTGAACCCATCCGGTGCCGTGATGTTCCCCGGGTTCGCTGGCCGTTCCTGCCCGCCCTCTCGTCACTGACTGCATGTACTGCGCTGGCAGTGAGAAAAGGTTCATTGGCCAGAGCGGGAAGACGGCCCGAGGCTCAAGCCAAGCCACGGAGACGCGTCGCGCTGGTTGAAACATCCCGTGGGAAGACCTCGCGGACAGGAGCCAGGCGTGGACTACACTCTGCCGGGCCGGTACTAAGCACGGGAACGCTCCCGGTAGGTGACGGCTTCGACCTGTACTACGAGGAGCATGGCAGCCCCGATGGAATACCAGTTGTGTTTTTGCATGGGGGCCCTGGTGCCGGCTGCTCTCGACGCATGGCACAGCTATTCGACCCTGAGAAGTATCGGGTGATCCTCTTCGACCAGCGAGGTTGCGGCAAGAGTTCACGCAAGGACTCGGCCAATGCAGAGGATCAGCTTGAGGGCAACACAACTTGGCATCTAGTCGAGGATCTCGAGGTTCTAAGGGCTCATTTGAAGATCGACCGCTGGGTGGTGTGTGGAGGTTCTTGGGGAACTTGCCTCGCCCTCGCGTATGCCTCCAAACATCCTGCCTGCGTCCTTGGCATGGTGCTGCGCGCTGCTCCTCGCCGATGGAGTTCGGGGAAGGCCACAATCACGCATGAGCTTCCTGCGTACTAAGTAGCATATGTTTCGGAAATCTGAGGTTTTCCTCTTCCGCAATGAGGAGCTTGAGTACTTCTGCGGTCCGAAAGGCGGTGCGAGATCTTTGGCACGAGGTGCTTGGGACAGTTTTGCGGGATGGCTTCCATGGGCAGAGACGCGCTCTGCCCGTGCCATTGCGGCCGCCTTTCGTCGAGCTGCCCTGGGCGAGGATGCGTATCTTGATTGAACTTGGAAGCGGTTGTCATTGTCAAGCGTCATTTACGAAATCGGTAAACGGGCTCATCAAGTAAACCAAGTGCGGTGTCTGCAAATCTCCAAGATTCTCACATACATACAGTCACTAGTCCAGAATTTGGAATCGGCGCGGCGTTGTGTCGTGGCTTCCTTCAGACATGGTGCAACATGCGGAAGCATTGACATTCTATGTGCCCTTTCTTGTGCGAAGATTTAGGCTTGTTGATTTGAGATGCTTGCGCATCATGTTCGATGGTTTGCATTGAGACATCTCGGCTTTTCTTGCCATCTCCAAAAGCCTGCCTCCCACCTATGCATGGGCTGATGGAAGAGCAAGTTTCAAGGACTCGGAAGCTACATGGGGGCATGGTAGGAGGGAGTCAGGCAAGAAGTGAGTCTGTGTTCGCCTTGTATCGCAGTGGGCAACCTCTACTGTAGCAAGTGCGGCCGCGCTAGACTTAGACTATGCCAACTGTGCAAACATGTGCCAGCAATCTGAGGTCCGTCTCACCGACCGATGCCCTCTCAAAGTGGCGAGCTTGGGAGAACAATCTTTTTGCGCAGCGGGCCAAGAATTTGAAGCTGCAGCCTTCAAAGTTGTCGTCAGACTTGCCGGAAGCGAATCTACCGGCAAAACCGTGGCCAAAGCCAGGTAAGTTCAATGTACAGGCCTTGCTTACGCTGCATTACGTCGCCGAGCGAGGATTCTTTCCTGAAGGCAGTGAGTTGCTTGACTCAGCTGCGGCCTTTGCTTTTCCGTTGAAGCTTGTCCACGGCCAGAACGATTGCATATGTCCAGCAGTCAATGCAGAGGACCTTGCAAGGGCAGTTGGTCCTAGTGCTGAGTTGTTACTTACAGACGGTGGCCATTCACAGTGGGATGCAGGGAACATAGATGCGTTTGTTCGTGCCACTGATCAGGTGGCCGCTGAATGCTTGGTTTCGTCATGAGCTTTCGCCGTTTCGGCCAGAATACATCTCATCACTGGGGCAATGCAAGTAGAGAAGTTGTCCATGTCATTCCATGTCGAGACAGAAACCAGAAGGGCGACAGTGAGCCCCATGCGGGTGATAGGCAGCTTGCTGGCAGCCGTTTTTCCACAGTTGATCTGTGACGATGTGCGTCTGGCTCGAAGCCAAACTGCCAAACCGGACAGTCTCACTACAAACTTCTTGGCTCGATGCATCGCAAAAAGAGTGACAAACTACGGTGTCCGGGACATTCCGGAACAGCCATCACCGTCTGGCAACACTTCCTGGTCTGCAACTCAGGCGCCGCTCGTGAAGAGACTCTGAGCCTTCGTGTCGTTTCATGAAGGCAGCGGTTGACAGCCGCCTGTTAAGTTTTGGTCGACGCCTACTGTCACCCTGGGCTGAACGATTGTCCTCGGACGCCAAGTTGTGATGTGCTTTGATGATCCGAAAGTGTGGCTTCGTTTGCATGGAAAGCTCCGCAGCTTCGTGAAGGCCAGGTGACACCAGGCACACCATTCTCGAAGCCTTATGGCTTTCTTCGTACCTTTTTGAAGATGCTCCGATCGCTGCAGCGGAAGAGTAGTCGCACATGAAAGCTGGAGGTTGCGCAAAGCTCAACGCTCTATGCCGCCAGCTTTGTAGACCAGTGTTGACGTGAAACGCCAGGTTCAAAAGAGAAAGCAACCACCTGCTCGAAAGAGGCTTTGCCCACCCAGGCCCATGCACGGTGCAACGGCAGGACGCAGGGAGTATCGCCGAGCCAGGACCAAGCGGTTGCTCATGGAACCCAGCTATATAGAAGAGGACACAGGAAGACAACATGAGACTTATCTCGGAAGAATCTGTAGGTCATAGGTATGAGCATTCAGCATGGCGACTGAAATCAGCAGCCATTGGACGGTGTGGACTCCCCGATGCATGCTTCTACACAGCGAGCCTGCGGCCGAGCCGCTTAGAGTTCAGGGTTCAGAGGGTTTAGGCCTGTGCTTAAGGATTAAGGTGAGACAGAGTAATGCATCGTGACCTAGATGCAGGTGGCGGCTACCCGTCGTCGATATCTTTATCACTTATCATTGGGTTTGCACCTATGGCACGTACTCATCTGGATCCTATGTGAGACTTGCTGCCAAGTGCAAACTTCAGAGATGACCAGGACCAGCTGACGACCTCGTCACGTGCAGACAGGGGAGCCCCTTTTTGTGCTTGAGTTGGACTGCAGGAGTCGTGTCGTGGAGGCAACGGAAGGCCAAACCGAAGGCCGGCACAGAGGGTTGCTCCTGCATTGCTGCGTATCGCTGCATTCCAGTCTTGCCCTGATCCTGTCATGCTCTGGGACAGGCCACGAGCTCAAGAGCAGGCAGGTCCTTGACCCATCTTGACCTGCAGATTTGATGGTCGTGTCGCTATGGAAATCTGGCGCGTCGTCTCCTTCGCCAGGAAGCGCAGACGCCAAGCCGCCCGACAGTCGCAGGAAGAGGAGACGGACGTCTTCGTTAACGTCGGCATCCAAGTCGAACACGGCGCGAGGAGAAGCCTCTAGTGACTAGTGCCCTCAGGCTCCACGATTGAAGACCAATCCAGACGGAGCATTCGAGTTGAGGCAGATATTAAATACGGGGGAAGGCAGGCATTCCTGTATCAAAAGATACCCGCTGATAATCTGGAGAGGCGGCCTGCCAAACGTCGCCGCATCCGATCGC
Source organism: Symbiodinium sp. CCMP2592 (assembly GCA_905221615.1). Lineage (NCBI taxonomy): Eukaryota > Dinophyceae > Suessiales > Symbiodiniaceae > Symbiodinium > Symbiodinium sp. CCMP2592. The sequence continues at coordinate 192,712 of CAJNDT010000060.1, forward strand.
AGCTAGTGCTGCCAGACGGATGGGATGTCTACAAAAAGCAGCCTGGAGCTGAGCTGAAAAATCATTGTATGTTGCAGTAGATACTTGGGTCAGGAGCCTGACAGTTGTATCTATGTGCCAGCAGCAGTATTCATGCGGTTGTCGGAGCAGAAAATGCTTCTGCAACTCGAATGCGATGAAGGATCTTCCGAGTGCGACCTGCCCCCGAAGTATGTCCGGACCTGAAGCACGCCCTGATCTTGTCTTTGCCTCGCCCAACAGTAGTGCCGGCCGGAGTGTGTCTCTCTTGCTTCGCTTGCCTCTTTGAGATTGCTGTGCCGCCAGCAACGACTTGGCAATCTCCGCCTCAACGTGTATTCCGAATTTTTTGAAGCCCTTGAATCCTTCTGTTGCACAGTAGCTGCACCCTGCACCAAGGGCAGAGTCACAAAGCAAAGCTGCTTTGACGGGGTCGATTTTGGCTCAGAAAGATGCAGGTAGGAGTTGCTATGGTGCCTGGAGCTGGAGCGAAGCTCACCGCGCACACTTATGTCACGAAGGTTGGAGCCTTTCAAGACTCTCGGCGACCATTGGCTTGCGAGAGTTCGCAGAGTCACGGCCGACATGCTCGCTGCCATGTGCAGCAAAGGCAGGCAGAGATCGACCGTGGGCTCTGTGACAAAGAGTTTCGGTGCAAGCCTTACAGCCTTACGTAAAGAGAAGATCTTGGAGGCATGTGCCATCGATCAATACCAGTGACAGTCTCTCGACCATACCCTTGACCTTCGAAAGGTCCTGGGTGAAGAACTTCATGGCCCCTGAGCTGCAGCACGTGTTGTCGGCAGGGGGTTTGCGGGCTTGCACAACGTCTTACTGACGTCCAGTGTTGCGCCTTGCTTCCAAGCCTCGCGAAAGTTGGATTTGCGGTTTGTTTGCAGTCACAAGGAGCCGCGTGTGGCAGGTGCCTAAGTCATATGTTGAGACCGGCGCACCCTGAGCAATCTGTGTTTTAACATACGTGCGAACACGTGATCATAAAAGGTCTATCCAACTGGTGATACGAGCAGCTTCTACCGAACCCCAGTGCCTGGCGAGCCTGTGACCATCACTGGTCTGCGGCGTCGCATCGAGCTGAATGGGGTGTGTGGCTTAGTTTTCACGGCTTTTCTGCGCATTGGCTGCAGCTCTTAGTCCAATGCAATACTGTTGGTGACTCAGGCTCGTGCAGAGATCTTGAGCAACCAGCAGGAAGGTTGTAAGCAGAAGTCGTGCAATGGGTGGCTCTGTGCTTGTGCTGCTCACTCACACTGCTTCAGTGCCTGTTTCAGAGGATGAGTTTGGCCGCTTGCGCGTTCGCCTCCACACAGCTGACCAGCGGATCATGAAGATCCAGCCTTGCAGGCATGGAGGAGATGGGCAACGGGGTGCAGAAAATGCAAGTCAGAAGGGGGAAATCGGGCCATGCCATACCAGGCTCATGCCGGATTGGCCGCCAACGCAGGCTCGGTTGCTTGGCTGCCAACGATGGTATCACGCATGTTATACCGTACCAGAATCTTGAGTCCTCAATATACATAAGGCATGATGGTGGCGCTCCACCATCGGTCTCTGACTGAGATGGGCCTCGGCACACGAAACTGGTGGGCTACTGACATTCCCAGGATAGCAGACGGACGTCGACTCCACTAGCTAGTCGCTCCGGTGTCTCCCACTCTAGAAGTTTCTGAGCTGCAGCATGTCTGCGAAGGTTGGCAAGTACAGAGACCTCTGTTTCGGCACCCGCCCTGAGGCTTGCCATTGCTTTGATGGCAACCTGATCTGAAAATGACGCCAGTGGGCTTGGTTTGAGCAGCTGGCATTTTAGCTTCGTCAATGAATGCAGCCTGGTGCTGCAGCCTAGGACCCATGCTGAGCGGTAGCATGCAAAGCATGCTGCAACTCCAACCTGAGCTCATGGATCGAAAGCACGACTCAACAGTCTTTTCGCATGTTGGGTTTTGCCCCGCCGCTTTCCAATTTGAGGTTGGCACGGACCTTGCGAGGGGATTTGCGACGCCACACGACACGCATGGCAGCTACTTGCACGAGCTTTCAGGTCGGGACACTCTCGCCAAAGCCCCTGCTGCTCAGGCGCAGAGCGCAATGAGCCCGTGTTGAAGCCCGTGTGTTTCTACGGGCACATAGCGTGGCCCGACGACTTCGTAGCATCTTGCAGGCTGCCTCGCTTACCGGTGCGTCCGGAGGCTTGCCCCTGAGTGCTGCGCCAGCCGTGAGCAAGCGATGCTCGTGTCCGGAGCCAGAGGTGGAATTTTCACTTCATCGGCTCCTGGTTCCACCGGCTCGGCTGGTGCTTCTTCATCTGCACTGGCGGCCTCTGGCAGTAGCATCTTCACGGCCAGCAGTGGCAGCAGTGGCGGGATCTTCTCGCTTTCTGCCTCGAGTGGTGGAGCGGCTGGTGCCACGAGCGCTGCGTCGAGTGGTAGCATCTTTGGGACCGGAGCCGGCACCTTCGGTTCCGCCGGCAGCATCTTCGGACAGGCCCCTAGCGCCCCAAGGGCACTTTTTCCTTCGATGTGTCCTGCGATGTGTACTGATTGCTCATCTGCCTCTGCAGAGGGAGCTGGAGCTGCACCTGCGGGCGCTGCTTTTGGGGCTGCTGCAAGCGCCCAGAGTGGGTCCGCTGCAGAAAACTTAGACTCTCATTTTCTGTGTCCCTGCAGCGTACGTGTCAGAGGCCGAGCATGTTTGCTCAAGCCTTCCAGCAGTCGAGACCAGGCCTGTCGCACCTGCTTGGAGCAGCCACTGTACCCCGCAGAAGCTTTCAATCCTCCAAGACAGGTCCTGGTGCCGCGCGGCGCCGGCGGCGCTGAGGCATCGGACATCGAAAACACATGGGGAAAACGGCCGTGCGCCTGCAGCATGACGTGCCCACGGTAGCCTTGTGCACTGCCGCTGCAGTGCCAGCCATGACGAAGCTTGCCATGGTGCACTCGACCGAGCAGCTGTTGGCACTGATGCTTCCAAGCTTTAGATGAGCATGGAAGGTGTAGTAGGTACCCCATTTCCTCCAGAAGTTTGTGCATCAGGGCCCCCGCAAGGCACGCTAATCCTCTTCCTTGACATGTCCTGCACGTTTCGGCTTTCGAGTGTACCGAGAGGAGCGCATACTGTCTTCCCGCTATCCGAACGGAGCGAGTTTCAAAGTCTTCTGGAGTTTGACCAGATCACAGAGTCCAGTGCGGGTTTACACTGGCTTGCCCTGCTCCCCTGTAGAGTCAGCTTGTGTGCGACACAAACTGGCAGCGCATGCCGGGACCTTGACGATGGCTTTTGCAAGCGTCGCGTGGAACAGAGCTGCGTAAGCAGCCGACGCCCACGAAGGTTCAGCGATGATGAAGATGCCTTCGGTGTAAGAGGTGCAAGAGCTACTAACTGTACGAGTACTGCTGTCTTTGTGTAGAGCCTTCTCTGTTTTGTGAATTGCAGGCCGCAGCCCCTCGCCCGGGGATGGGCGCAACGAGCTTCTGTGATGCACATGTGTTCAAATTTCAATGTCTATCGTTTTCTGGTAACGACTCGTGCTTCTTGGGGCGTGGGCTAGCGGAGGCGCCGTCGGGATGATGACAGAGGTCCAACCTTGTCCGACAGTGCGGCGACTGGCTCGGTGGCCAGGGTCCAAAGACTCAGAAGTCTGCAGGTCCGAAGGGTGGTGGCTCGAAGGGCGGAGATCGATCCGGCCGTCAAGACCGGAGGACGGGATGAGGGTTGTCCTCGGCCCTGGGTTATGCTCCCAGTATAACGGCACCGCTTGATGAGACGTTCCCCATAAATTGGCACCGCTGCACCTGCGACCAACAAGCAACACGCCAGCCAGGGGTGCGCCGAGCGTAGAAACCCAGCCGGGCGCGCACGAAATTAGACTTATGCAGGAAACAGCAACTGTTCGGAGGTTGCTTGCGCAAATCGATTTATCCACGTCTCTTGCAAGAAAGCACATACGGTTGGTTGGAGGCAAAACACTAGATTGCCATGGCATTGGCTCCAAAACGGGTACAACTACACCCAATGCAATGCCGCTCCGCCGCTGAACGAATCAGGGCAGGCTCGCTGACACCCTACACCGTGAAGAAGATGAGCAGAGGAAGAAGAAGCAGAAGAAGAAGAAGAAGACTAGCAACAAGAGAGAGTGTGTCTGGGGACAGTCCACCTCTCCCTGTGTTTAAATAACACACATATTTATGCGCACACACGCACGGAGTTTGGGGTCCATCAGGACACAACCAATCACTTCCAGTTTTGTCATAATATGTTGCTATAGTCGACAATAACCTGAATCCTAGTCAACGCCTGCAGGCATGAAACTGTCACTCTAATGCACTCAAGCACAGCTCGGAAAGGGGTTTATGGCTTGGCCCCCGTGCCATTTCAATGCAGGTACACAATCTGGCGTCCCAGATTGCTTCACAGCACTTCTATCACCGTCTTCGTTGGGCAGTGGATGATAGAAGGCTCACTGCCCCCCTGCTGACAAAAAGAACGATGCAGTACTGGATGCACCAAAGACCTCTAGCTTAGAATCGAGGCTTACACACACACACCCCTCAGTGAGGGGAAAGTCCTGAGTCCTGCGTCCAATCGTCCTGAGGCTCGCTTTGTTGTCGTTCCCTAGTATGGTCATCATCATCGTCGTCGTCGGAGAAAAGGAGAGAAAGCGAGAAAAGAAGACGATAGCTCGGCTGACAGACGACCAGAAAGAGGAAAGAGGGAAGAGAGAGCGAGAGGAGATGACAATAGCTCGGCTGACAGACTGAGAAGACAAGCGGCCCTTAGTTCCTGAAGGCAGTACACACGACTTCTTCTCTCTGCACCACACTCAAAGCAATGTAAATCAAGCCAAGATGCTACCACGGCCAGACATCTTTGGTTACCGTTGCTTCTTTGTGTACTCCAGGCTACTAGAGCCACTCTAGGACCGTCGGGCCACACAAGCCCATCACCTGACCAATCGGGGCACTGTCTTTCCGGTTGCTCACTAGGAGCACTTAGACCCATCACCTGACACGAAAAGGGCCACTCTTTATAAATGCCTTTGCACCATTGACCTGTCCCGAAGGAGTACGGCCAATTCTGTTACCATCTTGGGCCGCAAGAAACGTACCCTGGCAGTCCGCAGGAGCGGTTGTTGCCGTTGGCGACAAGGCCACACACGGAGTTTGGGGTCCATCAGGACACAACCAATCACTTCCAGTTTTGTCATAATATGTTGCTATAGTCGACAATAACCTGAATCCTAGTCAACGCCTGCAGGCATGAAACTGTCACTCTAATGCACTCAAGCACAGCTCGGAAAGGGGTTTATGGCTTGGCCCCCGTGCCATTTCAATGCAGGTACACAATCTGGCGTCCCAGATTGCTTCACAGCACTTCTATCACCGTCTTCGTTGGGCAGTGGATGATGGAAGGCTCACTGCCCCCCTGCTGACAAAAAGAACGATGCAGTACTGGATGCACCAAAGACCTCTAGCTTAGAATCGAGGCTTACACACACACACACACACCCGCACACACACACACCCGCACACACACACACCCGCACGCGCACACACACACACACAGAGACGCACCTCTCTCTGTCTCTCTTTGTCTCTCTCTCTCTCTCTCTCGCTCTCTCTCTCTCTCTCTCTCTCTCTCTCTCTCTCTCTCTCTCTCCCTCTCGCGTTCACACACACATACCTACCTAACTTGCCTGCCTATCCAGGTAGGTCGGGTAGCCAGGTAGGTAGATGGGCAGGTCGATGGGTATGTGGGTATGTAAGTATGCTTGCGTGCATGTATGTATGTAGGTAGATAGATAGGTCAGATAGGTAAGTACGCGTGTATACTCGAATTGTACACACATGCCTGCATCATACATACAAAGTATGCAGACATGCAGTGTCACACAATGTCACACACGCACACAAACACCCCACCTATGATTCTTGGGTGCATGTCTGTATATGTCTGTGATCGACCTCCCCTTCATGCATGCCAGGCGCACGACTGGTCGAGAAATTCCGAAGCTTTATTCCATTCACAAGGGCACCGTGGCTCGAGTGCCCGGCCCTGGAGAAAACAGCCAAGCTGCATTACTGAACCTGGATTGCTCGGGTTCAGGTGCAAGACTACGGTGCCTTTGTGCGGCTTGGAGACGGCTCGCGGTACAAGGCACCAAAAGTCCTTGCCATTCTCCGTGTCGAGGCTATCCTGCGCTTGCAGCGAATTTCGGCTTAGCGTATAGGAAACGAGAATCTGAGAATCTGAGCTGACAGCCATGGCTCTCAATCCGTGCCCGACCAACGCATGCCTGAATGCTTCTTATTGGCGTCCCAGCCCGCTCAGAAACGGCAGCAGTCGCTTGGAGCTTGGACATACTGGACAATGAGACATTGCTTCAACAGCGAGGTTTTCGCGGAGGGTCATCCTGCTTGTGCCAAGGTACATCGAGGACAGCCTTCGCTGGCTCCACAGCTGTCCATCGAGGCGCCAGATAGATCTCTCCCTCTTAGGATCGGCCGAGTGTCGATGCCGGCTCAGTTTGATTTGCAGCTGTCCAGCCAGGCATCCAAACATCGTGGCTTGCAAGCAGACAGCTGTGCATGCTTCTCACGGGCAGATCCGCAGCACGCATGCGAGTCATGCAAGTATCGCACGTAACAAGTGCAATCGTGTTGCGGTGTGGAGATTCTGCTGTTCATGGAAGCCCAGGCTATTGGCTGCGACCTGTGCTTACATCGCCAAGAAGAACAGCACCCGGACCATGATGCTTGCTCAAGGAGCGGCCTTTATGAGACATGGAACCTTTGTGGCCTCACCGGTGAGCTTGTGAAGCCAGTGACTGCTACTTGTAGAGTTGTGATGAGTCGTGGCACAAGGGTTGCAGATGCACGAGGCCGCTCTGGAGCCGCACGAGGTGATGGAGGCCAGCAGCTCAGCAAACCCAACGCCCCGGGGGGGAAGGAGCTTCAGTAAGACCAAGGTCATGATCGGGGCTCCTTTCAGCTTGGTCCTGTGGAGGGTGGCCTCTCTGCGCTCAAGGCTTTCACCAACAGACTTGCCAATCTCAAAAACAAGCGAGGGAAGTTGGTGAATGAGCTCGAGCTGGCACAGAAGAAGCTTGCTTTAAGCCATGCCTCCGCTGAAGAGATGCGGCGAACCCTTGAGGAAGAAGTGGAGAACGAGCGGCAAGCAAAGCTGCTCATAAGCAGGCAGTTCATTCAGGCAACATCCAGCTATGAGAAGCTGAGCGATCTGTTAGAGTTTGAACAGATGAAGTCGTCGGAACAGTACAAGGACTTGCAGGCAAGGTTGCAGAAAGCCATTATTGAACACGGGAAGTCCCAATGTGCTGCCGATGAGTTCCAAAAGAAGATCGTGAAGCTGGACAAGCAGTGTCAGCAGCTGCAGCAAGAAAACGACCAGTTGAAGCTCCAACTTCTGAAGGCAGACAATGTCAATGATGCTTTGAAGAAGCAAATTGCAAAGCAGGACACCTTGATTGAAGAGCTGATGACTCTTCAACACGCATCACAGGAAGAGAGCCTTCAACTTCGGAAGGAGAACAGAATGTTGAAGAAGCGGCTTGAAGTGGCCGAGAGGTCGCTGGCGCTTCTGCTGGACCCAGCCGATGGTTACGCCTCGGCCATGTAGGACATCGCCGTGGGCCATGGCTGCCTGTTCTGTTCGGGATGGACCTTGACCAGATGTGGGGGCCAGGTACAGAGTCAGCAGGTACCGACAAGATGCATGCCACGGGCCCTGCCCGTTGTCTTCCACTCTCAGTCGCCGCACATCGTGGCCTGAGAAAGCTAATTAGAAGAGCATGTGGTGAATGAGCCACACGCGGCAGCACCCCAACAAAGTGCTGATCTTTGTTCCGCTTGTACACCAGTTCACGGCATGTTTTGGAGCAGTTGAAGTGTCCAGAGTGTGGCGCATTCTCTATTACCGGTCGTTCCAGACTTTCAAGCCGGTGCCCAGAAGTTTAGCAAGCCTCTTACTGCCAACTGCAAAGTACCCCTTTCCCCTTTGAAGTCTTCGGCCCTTGGCCTTGAGGCTTGGAGGAGCGGAGTTTAGAATACACAGCTCGTCACAGAAGTTGCTGATCTGATCCTAGACAATGCCCTCTGATCCGTTCCGAAAAGAGCTGGAAAGGGCAGAGATGCTCTTTGCATGTCCCTCACTCCCCCGCCTCCGATGCCCGCCCCGGCCCTGACCCATCCGGTCAAAGCCACAGCGCTGCAGGATGGCCTGCTGCACATCTCGCGGCTCTCGGCTTCTGGCCGAGTCGAAGCAGTGGCAGCGAGAGCCTCGAATTCGTCGTGCACCCTTCGAATTCTCTCACGGTGCCACAGATCAGGATGTGTTGGCACAGGATGATGCAGTTTGGGTGAAGGCTCAGACAGCGCCATGCCTCGTAGCAGCTGCAAGCTCGATTCGTTGTTTACCGGTAGGTTGTGGAGGTGAAGGAGGAAGAGGGAAAGTTCAGCAGCGGCCTTAAGCTTGCGTCTGCGGAACGACACGTCAATGTGCAGACATGGCCGCAAGTGCTTCCCACAGGCCTCGATATGCGCTTTGTTGGCCAGAGGGATGGTGAGGACCAGGATCCTAACAACGTCCAGGCGCCTCCTCGCAGTGCCGACGAAGCGCCTGCGTTGGTCCATCGCGGTCTCGCGAGGCGGATGCTGGAAAGGGAAAGGGCCAGGGCAAATCTGCTCCGGAGCCCATCCGCATCGGTGCGATCCAGGCTAGCTTTGTCTCAAGTTTGTCACGCACAAAATTGCTCCCTTCCGAAGGCCACAACATGCTCGCGATGTGGTGCGGGGTTCTCAGATTCCGACTTCAGACCTTCTGAGATTGCGAATCAGAGACAGCATCCAGCGAGCCATTCCGAGGCACGTGGGCATTCGGCCAGAGAGCCCGGACCCGGACCTCAGATGCAGAAAATCGAAGACCGGAGCAAGAAGCCGAGGTGCTGGGCTGGAGGAGGCAAGCAGTACGACTTGGTCGAGGACTTGCCCGGTGATGCAGTTTGGATTAGATAAAGTGAGCTGGATCGACACCTCTGGGAGGAGGCACCGGAGTCCTCCGGAAAGGTGCGGCAGATTGTTTGATGCGCAGGGCATAACCACAATCAAAGAAGATTTACTCGGATCCATGTCGTTTGCCGTGCACGAAGCTCGCAGTGCACCCGTTCGTGGCTTCGGACTGCTCGTTCAGGCGGGTGGCAGAGGGTTGGAAGATGCCGCTGGCGGACAGCCGCATGCAGATTTCGTTGGTTCGGCGGCCTGCAAGCTTTCACAGTCAGTCACGAGTTGCAGGTGCGGTGCTCTGTTTGGCCTTTCTGATGCGAGTTGTGTTCAGGACATGATGCCGCAACCGTGAAAAAAGCCCTCCAGGAATACTTCAAGAGGATCGCAGCGTCGTCTACAGAGCATCCATCCATGAGCAGCCAGCCATTCATTCAAGCAGCAAAGCAATGTGCGAAACAAAGCAGGAAAGCTGCGGGGGAAGACTCCTCGTCCAGTTCCTCATCCAGCGACAAGAAGAAAAAGAAGAAGAAGAAAAAGGAGAAGAAGAAGGACAAGAAAGCAAGAACCTCGAATTTTGGTCCATGCTGGCTCAGATGCCGGCTACATGTGCTGCAAGGAAAAGAAAAAGAAAAAGAAGGACAAAAAGAAAGACAAGTCTGCTGCGAAGGAGGCCAGGTCGGGACTAGTGAGCAAGTGTGAGTAACTTCCTGGGCTTGGTGCCAGGCATGACATGCCACGGTCAGAGGTTGCCAAAGTTGCATACCTCAGTGGAAGTCAGGTCGGCCCGTGCAGAAACATGGGTTCGCACTGCAGGCACCAAGGCTGCCAAGATTAGTCCTTGCTGCGACTGCCGTCTCGCCACATCCCCGAATCAAATGAATTCCACAGATGTGGCTGCATGCTGCCTGACCGGTGAACGTTATTGTGGTGCAGGACTTGGGGTTGTTAGCATTAGCCGCAAAGCCTCGTTTTGCTAAGATTTGCTAAGGACCATCTAGACTCTAGACGGGTCTACTTGTACGCACGCCCATCAACAGCAGCGAAGTCCTTTGTTGAGGGCAAGGGAGAGTTAGCAGCGGCGGTGTCATCGCTGCGCGTTTTGGCTCAGCGTCGTCATGCTGTAATTAGGGCGCGCAGCCCTGTACAGCTGTGTTAGGCAGCACGGTGGGCAGACATGATTATTCCGATTCGTCGTTCCCTCGGTGCTTGCGAGCCATCTGTTGCATTTGTAGTAATCTTAACAAGCCCATCTGCAGGGTGCTACTCTTGTGGCAAGCTCATCGGCAACAAGTCAATGCCTCAGGTCTTTGAATTGCATCTGTCTCCTCATTCGTTCAATATGGTACAGCTTACAGCAACTGCATCGTGGCGAGCAGGTGGGAGAAGTATCTGCAACTTCTACAGCGGAAGTCAGAAGAGCAAGAGAAGCAAGACAGGGATGACCCCGAGAACAGATCGCGGCCAAAGCCAGCCCCGGAGAAAGAGGCCGTTTCGGGATGTTGAGATGGTTTCGTTCGCGAGTTCCGCACACGACAGGTCTTGGATGAGCTTGGCTTCAACAGGCAAGCAGCCTTCTTCCACGGTCTTGTTAGTATATTATACAGTATATATTACATATATACACACATATTTTACAACATACAGTATTATATGGTAGTTAATGATATCATATAGCTCTTGTGGCGTCAAGCTGGAAGCAACGACATCTGCGTTTGTTTTTGAAGGTATTGCTGTCGTCGAATGATGTTGACGCACGTAGACCTCATCGAGAAGGCACGGAAGTGGCACTTGTAGTAACTCTCAGCTTCGTTGCATCGGCTGGGAGCAAGGTTCCCTAGGTTATATACCCTTAATATAGCTATAATATACCCATCATATAGCCCATTATAGGGTAGGGGTCCCCATTAAGGGTCCCTCCTTTTCCCCTTTGAAAGGTAATGAACTACAACATCTACGAGAAGCGCGGGCCGGGGGCCCCTGTCACACGGGCCTGGGGGCCTGGAGGGGATCTCTCCGATGCGGATCTGGAGATTCGTAAGGCAGCAGCTCGCCATGGAGGACGAAGACCAAGAGATGGAGGACTGAGGCAGCGGAAGCGAAGGCTTGAAGCAGTCCGCCGAAAAAGCTCTGGAAATTCGGAACTTTCGAACTGTTGCACGCCCTCCTTCGCAGATCTGACTTCGTCTGGGCTTCAGCGAGCGGCCGGTGTTGTTTAGTCTTCTTGTACCGTGTGCGTGGCTGTTGGGCCCCGACTTTGCTACGCCGATAAGCGGACCAGCCGGACCCTAAACCCTAAACTCCCAAAATCCTTAGCCCTCAAAGCCCTAAGACCCTAAACCCCAAACCCTGATCGGATGATTGGCTGATGCGCAGTTAGCAAACCGACTTTGCGAGCACAATGTTCTTGTGTGACTATAGCCGTGACACGGTAGTGCGGGCTTTGATTCCGTTTCTTCGGGAACGTCATAACTATATTATCGACTATATTTGAATATGCCTTCATATGCATGTGTGGCATTGCAAAATCTTGGTTCGGAGTGTCTGCATTTTCACAGGTGATCCCAAAAGGTCACAACCGCTTTTTTGCCGAGCAGTACCAGCTACTAGTACTTCGACCAATATTAGTAACTAGTAGTAGTAGTAGTAGTAGTAGTAGTAGTAGTAGTAGTAGTAGTAGTAGTAGTAGTAGTAGTAGTAGTAGTAGTAGTAGTAACGCCCGCAATGTGCTGAGCCCGCTCGCACAGCCTCCAATTGAAAAGTAGTAGTAGTAGTAGTAGTAGTAGTAGTAGTAGTAGTAGTAGTAGTAGTAGTAGTAGTAGTAGTAGTAGTAGTAGTAGTACTAGCAGTAGCAGTAGTAGTAGTAGTAGCAGTAGCAGTAGTAGTAGTAGTAGTAGCAGTAGTAGTAGTAGGAGTAGGTAGTAGTAGTAGTAGTAGTAGTAGTAGTAGTAGTAGTAGTAGTAGTAGTAGTAGTAGTAGTAGTAGTAGTAGTGGTAGTAGTAGTAGTAGTAGTAGTAGTAGTAGTAGTAGTAGTAGTAGTAGTAGTAGTATGTAAAAGACAGCAAAGGCAGGCGCAGCTGACATTCTTTTCCGCTGCCTAAAGCGCGTCCAACGGGCGTGTCAGCCCGAACGTCTGCCCTAGGCGTGCTGCGCACAACTTGCGCCGCAGGCTACACAAAGCAACCTACGACTAACTGCCGTGCTCACTTGAGCCAAAAATGTTATGGAACACGAATTAAAGAAGCATGCATAAAAGCACACAGCTTCACAGCCAGCCCGCAGACTATGTACAGTTACACTCGCCCCTCAGCCGAGAGCGCGATAGAGCCGTTAGGGTAAGCGGGCGGCCGTAGAAACAGACCTACAGACCCTACCCTCCTAAACCTACTCTACACGCTCCGCGCACTCAGGACTTTTCTCGGCACATTCGGCACGAGGCTCAAAGCATGATACTGTACACAGTCTGCGCCGCACTGCGGCCACAGGACTGGTGAAACAAAGGCAGAGGCACGAAGCGTTTCCACGCGCTTCAGGAGCAGCCTTTAGAGCGGATACGCCACCCTGTATACCCCATACGGCCTCCGCTGGTTGCCGTACCAAAACTGCAGAGTTGCCGCAGAGACCAGTCGTCGCGTGTCCCGCGACCTCAGGTCCACGGTCACTGCGGCTCGGGATCGTTAGTCAGGGCCCCTTGCTGGGCCTTTGGCCGGGCCTTCGGGCGTGGGCGGTTTCTGGATCGGATGTCACTTTGGTGGCAAAGCCGAGCCCGGCCTCTGCGTTCGCTCTAGAACTGGCGCTGAAGTTCAGGCTGCCGAGGACCCCGTTCACGGTGCCGTCTCGGTGCGACACCAGGATTCCAGGATCGTCTTAGCATGGTGGATGCCTGCCAGGCCACCCCCTACCTTCACTTCGTCGCGCCCCTCAGCTGCGTATGCAGCGTGCACTGAGGTTCCTTTCCCGATGCGAATCGACCTCCTTCAAAGACTGAAGCTGCAGCTTCGTCTTGGAGGTCTGCGAGTCGTCCGCAAGCACCCTGGCTCTCGCACCTCGCTCCAACGCGGACACGAGGGCGGCGACTACGGGCCTGCTATCGAAGCTGTAGGCCCTCACATAAATGTGGTCGCCGTCCCGCGCACCGTCTACCACGCTGACTGCTTCAGTGTGGTACTCCGGGAGCGTCAGGAACTTAACCCCGCAACGCTCATAGCCGCTCGGGATGCGGAAGCCATCGATTCGACGCTCTCTGGCGCTCGCGGGAATCGAGGTCGGCCTCACCACTGCCGGCGCGACCGCGGGCGCCTTGGCAACGGTCTCCGTTGGAGGTGCCGACGCTGTGGCCACCCCTTGGTGGCCGCCGAGCTTCGAAAGGCCTTCAAGGCAGCCATCGGTAGGGCTGCTGACCTTCCGAAGCGCCCAGGATGGCTCGCGCACGTCGGGTCGCGGCGGGTGCAGAATGTGCAGAGGTGGAAACTGGGGCAGAGCTCGTCCCAGTCATGGCCACGAGTTGCCCCGAAGCCTCAATGGCACGCTCGATGTGCCCGCAGCGTCCTTCGTTCAGGAACGCCCGGCAATCGCAACCACCACCGTCTGCACCGGCGCCAACACCCTGTGGGCACCGGGCTTGGCCTTGGAGGCAACCTCGAAGACCGCTTCTCGGCCTTCCAGAGACACCAGAACAGCACTCGCAACTGGGATTCATGGCGTGCATCAGCCTATTCGTGACGACACGTCCGGCCCACCACAACACCACTGCCGCGAAGGTCCAGAGCAGGACCACAGCAGAGAGGCCGACGACGCGCACCCCTCGCACGAGAATTCCAGCATTCCTCGACGAGGTCTTCGGCAGCGTTTGCGACTGCCGTAAGGCTGACTTGCCACTTCCCGGGCGCCCCGTTCCACAGTAAAGAGGGTTGGCGCCAGCGCTGCGGCCGCCAGACCCATCTTCCACCCGATGTTACCGGTGGTAGCATGGGCCGCGCGGTTGCGGGCTCTCATGGAGAGCGCCCAGCTGGCCACCATCCTCGCTTGCCTCCCCCTCCGCCCTTGCTCGCAGACGCGCGGCCCCCACTGGGTGCACGGTCCAGGGCGGTTCCACCACGCTCGCTGAGAGTCGTTGGACAACTCTTGCTCGCGTCGCTTCTCCGCTCGGATCCTTTTTCGGCCGGACCGCAAAAACTTGCGCGCGTGTTCTGCGAGTGGGTCCGCGGCTAGGGACTTTTCTATTCGGTCCATCCGCGTGCCCTCGGACTCGTCGGAGGAGGAACATGTTACGCTCCTGGCACGACGTGCGGCCGCACGTCCAGTACGCATTGCTCATGGCGGCTGCAATGGCGTCGGAGCATTTACTGTAAAGGTACTCCTTCACACGCTCCTTGTTGTCCTCCAGCCACTGTTCGACAAACCACCCCGGCGCCGTCCTAAGGTCCACCGGGGTGCTCCAGTAGAGACTGTCCTCGAAGATCCCCTGGCAAGGGGCCACCTCCCATCTCATCGGAGTCGTGGTGCCGGCAGGTGGTCCTCTCAGGCGGATTGGCGCGACCGCAGTTGAAACAATCCCTAGCCCCACGGCCACATCTTTCCGGTGAGCAGCGGAAGGCGCTCTGGCGTCGGGCCCAGCTCGTTCTCGCCATAGTCCGGCCAAATTTCGAAGACCGGCCGGTCAGACAAGATAGCCGCCTGGTACACAAGGATCTGCTCGTCGTGCTGCAGATCCAGTGGGACCACCAGCCGGTTGTCGACGTCCCGCGGGCCGGGCCTTCCAGGCCGGCGGCGGCGCGGCGTCCCAGTCGGCCTCCCGGCCTCCCTCCAGTCTGCCCCCGACCTCGTGCGAGAGTCCGTAGACCCCGTCGAAGCAGTGCTTCGGGGCAGGCGTCTCCATCGTGTCTTCAAGCGCCTCTTCAAAATTGGGGGACCCTTCCGAGGGCTCCGACGCACCTTCTGACTTCACCGTAGCCCGCTTGGCGGCTGGCGCCTGGCCAGAGCTTGCGCTGCTCTCCTCGACTGAGCGCTTGAGCGAGGCTAGCGTCTTCTTCACCTCCGCGGCCTCCTTCTCCTCCTTATAACCTTGCAGAGACGAGTGTCGCGGCCGAGGCCGCGCGCGCCCTGGGGGCGAGACTCTTCCGCGACTAAAGACGCTCCCGGGCCTGCTCTGGCCGAGGCCGCGCGCGCCCTGGGGGCGAGACCTGCTTAGCCTTGGGCGATTTCAAGTTCTGTATCCGTCTGACGGGACACAGGCCCGAAAAACTCCAGCCCTGAGCTTAAGGTCTCGAACACCAGGCAGGGCGTCGTACTGTCGTACTCGAGGGACCGGTGCAAAGCGGCAGGCATCCCTCTGGGACCACCTTCCTTGGGCGGTCCTGGGAGGCCCAGGGGGCATGTCCGTAGACGACGACGCCTTGGCACTGTGCGCGCTTCGTCTCCGATATAGAGCTGACGGGTCCGGCCCCACCCGGTGGCGCCGACTGCTCCCTGCGGACTCCAGCCCCGGGCTCCGCGTCGTCGACCCAGCGGAGCACGTTGCCGTGTCGCTCCGTCAGGGAGAAATCAAACTCTTCTCGCCCCGGCTGGACCGTCATGATCCGTAGGATTCCGTAGGATGCACTCGGGCAAAACTCTGCCGGTGAGCACGCAGCCATCCGTGCCGCGCCAAACCGGCACGCCCGACAACCTGAGGCGCTCCAGATTGGTCACGACGAGGCAAGAGAGAGGTTCCTCCGGAATCCCGTGGTCTGTGTCTCTCTGCCGTGGGCACCCGGCGCCGATCACCCAGTGCACCGTAAGCTTGGGGCCGTTGCTGCCTCCAGGCAGCAGCCCATCTCGGCCGATGCGGCGGGCGTGGAACACCTCCGTTCCGTGGCACAGGGTGGAGCCGCCATATTCCTGGGCCAGCTCCTTCATGCCCGCCTCATCAAGGCCGTCGCCGTACACGGAGTCCGCGGTCAATCCTGACCCGCGGCCGTGTCCACTTGGAGGGCCCGGATGCGCCCATCCCGCAACTCTAGGCGCTGCTTCTCACGTCCCGAGGACGCATTTTCGAGTGTGACGCCGCGCCAGCCTCGACCGCAGCCGCCGTTATGTGCAGGAATCGCGCCAGGTCCTCCACGACCACCTCCCATGGCGCCCCTCGCGGCGCTCCGGCCCACGAGGGGCCGGCGCACGAAAGGGGGGTGTCCCCGCGACCAACCGGTCAGGAAGAGGAGGAAGACAGGCGACCTTCCCGCCCACGTGTGGCAGGGCACACACAGGGGCGTGAAAAGCCGGAAGCAAGGGCCCGTGTGGCCCGACAAGCGCTACGGGGCTACTCCGTTTGAGCCCGCGCTGCGCAGCAGTCACCTGAAAGGCAGGGGGTTCGAAAGGGGAGCAAAAGGGATAGGGCTTAAGCTCGCTCACTGCCCGACCTACACCCTGGCCTACCTCACCACACCCTTGCTGCAACAAGCACGCAACGAGTAGTAGTATAGCGCAGAGGTAGTAGACCACAGGCGTAAAGGCCGGCGTTCGAACTGCCCCCCGCACGCCCCTAGCAGCACCCCCCGCACCGCGAACCGCCCCACAAACCCCTACCCCAAAGTTCGCGGTCAAGACACAAGCGGTCAAGACATACACCACAGCGTTAGGGATTAGGGCTCTGGTAGGGTGGTTAGTGTCGGTTAGGGATTCATCGTGTTTTGTTTTTGCTTTAGGCGCGACCTTCCGGTCCGCGCCCGGCGGACCGGAGCCCGAGCCGTCAGGGCCCCGAGCGCCTAGGGCTTCAAGCGCGGAAGTGGCGGTCTGAGGAGCGGATCGACTGCCCTTCCGGCACGCCGTCCTTATCTCCTCCTCAGCCTCCGCATCCGTGAGAAAACGGCCGTCAACGACTCTGCCTGTACGCACCGTCAGGTCGTCGACGAATACACCCAT
The DNA here is from genome assembly GCA_905221615.1 of Symbiodinium sp. CCMP2592. Lineage (NCBI taxonomy): Eukaryota > Dinophyceae > Suessiales > Symbiodiniaceae > Symbiodinium > Symbiodinium sp. CCMP2592. The sequence continues at coordinate 209,658 of CAJNDT010000060.1, forward strand.
TCCTTGGTGAACCTCAGTCTTCGCCCACGGCCCGGCGCATAAGCGCGGTCCACGACGTAATTAAAGTCGTCGGGTCCATTCACGGGACCGAAGGTCAGACCGATAGGGAGGTACTTGCCGCTACGGGCGACAATGGCCAGAACCTCCCTGGCACGCTTAGTGTTGCGGATCTGATTAAATCCAGAGACCGCATCTACAAAGCTATACCACACAGAGCCCACTGCTGTGGCGAGCACGTCCGTGCTCCGCCGGCAGTAATACGTAGAACGCTTGACTCTGGCGTTCACCCGGTGGTAATCTACCACCAAGCGGCGTTTCGTCGCCCGCTTGTGGGAAGGCATTTCCTTGGTGGGAAACGGAGCCGACCCCCATGCCGAAGGGCCCCGCACGAGCTGACCCCTTTGGACCTCCTCTTCGAGCCGGTCGTCCACCCACTGCGCCGCTGCGCGAACTTCCGAACCGTAGTACGCGCGGTACCCTCGATCCAGAAGGCAGCGGCCCACCGTCTCCTTGGGGCCTAGCCTTAGTCCTTCAATGACCTGCGCCTTGTGCCGGGGATCGGCAGCCACAGCCTGGCCTGCCAACGCGTAGACTTCAAGGTCCGCGAAGACACCTTCCCAATCCTTGGCGTCTGCCTTCGACCGCCAATGAGCCTCCATCCTTTTGGAGAACTCCTGGACCTCAGACTCCATTTTCGCCCTCTCTTGGGGAGATCGAGAGAACTCCTTGGGGAGGCCTCTGCCCGACAGGCCTACCACGAGGCACTTGGGCTCGAGGCTCTACCAACAGGCTCAGGCCTTGCCGGTCCTAACAGAGGAGAAGTCCCAGCGGACTTGGTAGGAGTTGCCTCCTTGAACAGCGGCAGGCGGACTCCGCAAGCCCCCTGCCCTACTGACCTGTGAGCGAATGCTCCAACACCGCTATCTCGACGAGGTCAACGTCCATTCCTTCAAGGTGATCTCCGATCCACCTTTGGACAGCCGCGCAGGAACTGCCCTTTCCCACTACAAGGGAGGAAGCACAAGGCTCTGCAAGGAGTTCCTTAAGCGCGGCAGGAACGTCCAGCGAACCCGCCGCAACGCCCACTCGATCCGGCACGGCCTCTTGCAAAGAATACCCGGCCTTATCGAGCTTTCGAGCGGAGGAGGCGGCGAGGATTCCGATCCACCTTGGAGATGATCTCCTTCACGGTAATGGACTCTATAGCCTGCCTCGTACCTTCGCGGGTCAGAGAACCGCCTTCGTCCAAAAACGCGAGGTGCCACCGGACTCTGAGCCCGGAAGCGTCGGGGATATAGCGGTGGACTCCCATGCGCCCTAGCTTCGTCCACTTGGGTGACTTTGCCTAGGCGACAGGTCTTAGGGCCCACTCGGGCGCCATGGTACGCAACATGGTCACCAATGCGCAACACGAAGTTGCGGCCCCTACGCTTGACCGTAAACTCAACCTGCTTAGCTTCTCCGGCGGCTTGCTGCCCCAAGGAAGGCGGCTGATGTACCGGCTCGTCGAAAAACTCGATGGGGTCCTTCTTCTCGGGCACCTCTGCATCTTCCGGAACGAGCACTACATCCTCCGCGTGCGCTTCGCACTGCCGGCCTGGTGCCTCTCCTGGGCCACCAGGGACCAGTTCGAGCTGCAACCTGTGGCCTTTAACCGCTACGATCCTCCAAGGGCCGGTCAAGGGACACGCCCCGCCCCCTCTGGCCGGGGCTTCCTGCACAGCCCTACGTCGGTTAATAACCGATGGGACATTTTGCAACGCGTTACGTCGGTTAATTAACCGCTGGGACGTGGTATTAACCGCTGGGATGCTAAATTAACCGCTGGGATATCAAATAACCGCTGGGATGTGGAATTAACCGCTGGGATTTTGAATTAACCGCTGGGATTAACCGCTGGGGCAATTAACCGCTGGGATTAACCGCTGGGGAGAAATAACCGCTGGGATTCAATTAACCGCTGGGATTAACCGCTGGGAGAAATAACTGCTGGGATTAACCGCTGGGACAATATACGCTGGGAGTAACTGATCGAGAAGCCCTATATAGGTCGGCAGATACTGGTTGCCGAGCCAATTAATTCCTCCAAGCCCGAGCTCCGAAAGCCAGAGCAGGGCAATGCAGTTGTCGAGTGTGTGCAGAAGCCCCCCAAACCAGACCAGTGCGATGCAGTTGTCGAGTGTGTGCAGAAGCCCCGCAAGCCCAAGCACCGAGAGCCAGAGCCCCGCAAGCCCAAGCTTCGAAGCCCCGCAAGCCCAAGCACCGAGAGCCAGAGCAGTGCGATGCAGTTGTCGAGTGTGTGCAGAAGCCCCGCAAGCCCAAGCACCGAGAGCCAGAGCCCCGCAAGCCCAAGCTTCGAAGCCCGAGAGCCAGAGCAAGCCCATGCACCGAGAGCCAGAGCAGTGGGTCGCAGCTGTTAAGAGCGTTATAGCGCGTTGTGCTTGTGTTTTGCGCGTGTGGCTGGTCAGGGTGCACGAGTGTACAGCTAATTAACCGCTTGTTTTCAGTCGGTCGGTCGGTTGGTTGATTGCTTGAAGGCTTGCTAATTAACCGCTTGTTTTCAGTCGGTCGGTCGGTTGGTTGATTGCTTGAAGGCTTGCTAACTAACCGCTTGTTTTCAGTCGGTCGGTCGGTTGGTTGATTGCTTGAAGGCTTGCTAACTAACCGCTTGTTTTCAGTCGGTCGGTCGGTTGGTTGATTGCTTGAAGGCTTGCTGTGCTTGTTCGCTTGGTCGGTTGTTGTGCTTGCATGCTTGGTTGCGACTCATGGCTTGGCGTGCTTGTTCGTTTGGTCGATCGGGTGCCTAGTTGCTTTGATTGGCCTGGCTTGTTGGTTGTGCGAAGCTGTATATAGATCATTTGAAGCCGTAGGTCTGTCGAGTCTGTACAGAAGTCCCGCAATTTATGCCGCAGCTGCGAAGAGCATTGAAGGCCGTAGGCACTCTGCCTCGCTAAATCCCACCCGTGTGTATCTCAGAGCGTGGGAGAATAAGTCAGATGTGGCTTAATTCCTGGAGCATTCTTCTCTAGGCCTCAAGATGGGCGAACAATCCGCGGCGGTCCCAGAGCTGACTGGTGAGGAGGTCAGTGATCATTCCTGGAGTACCGACACACTGAGTGTGGTGGGTAGGCATGCGCACAGCATGCAGCTTCAAATCTTCAGGATATCCTTGCGCACTAATTGGCTTTTGCACTCAATCATGGAGCGTCTGTCAGTTTTGGGGGATCGGGTGCTGCTCGCCCGGTGCTTCAACTTTTGGAAGTCCAACAACGTAGTTCAGGTTGCCCGTAGTGCAAGTTGAGTGTGTGAGCATGCTCCAACCCCTCGGCATTCGCTTCCTGATTGAACGAAAGAAATAAGTCCGAAGATGTGCCTACAGGACAGAGGCGAAGCGTGTTTAAATGGCTCAAAATGCGACATTGGTTTGCCTGTGCACTTCAGGTTGGTTGCAAACATGCTTGACCAAAGATTGATTTTGCGCTTGTTTGCCCGAAGGCATTTGTCGTAATCGCTCTAGAGTCTAGAGTCTGCCTCGGCAGCCTAGATCAAAGGCACTGCTGGAATACACCTGTGTACAAATATTCCACAGCAGATATTCACGGTAGTTATACCATGCAATTGCCTCGCCCATAGGGCTCGATGGAGGGGCTTAAGGCATGGCATCATCGACGACCTCCATCGCGAGTGCGCGCCACCCTGGGCTCCCGGATCTTCTTTATTCCTTGCTTCACACCTGGCCGGTCGCAGGTACTTGATCCATCGTCATCGAGATCATCGACTGTGAGGAAGAAGGACCGAGCTTGTGCTTATGACTTGCATTCAATGCATGGTCGGTTGGTCGGTTGTGCAAGCTTGCTTGACGATGCGCATAGCGGGCTCCATGGCAGAGGAGCCATTCCATGTGCATCATGTACAAGCATAGGCATGCTCCAGGCAGCAATAAACGTGTCCCTAGACCAGGCCAAACAAGGCGTCCCTAGGCTAGCTAGTGCGCTCTGGAAGATGGACCTCCAGCCGCTGCCTGTTCGCAACCGGCGTGAGGGATTCCGCGGCAACCCGCCGCCGATATCTGCCCTGGTCATACCCCAAACACCACCGCTGGTCATCGACCCTCTGATCGGGAAGCAGATGCCCCAAACACCACCGGGGCCACCCCCCCCCCGTCCCCCAGCCCACCATCTTCCCTATCGGGCATGGGAAGATGGAGCTGGTCTAGCGCTGCCCGCGCATGGAGGCTCCATCGCCTCGGCCACGTCACTCCGCCGTCAGAGCCGTCACTTCGCCTGAGGATGGTGGAGCGGCCTTTGCCCGAGACGCCACCCGGGGGGATGCTCGGCTGCTGCAGGGTTTTGTGTCTTTTGTTGCTCGGCTTCGGTTTTTGGTAACCCTAAACCCAAAAAACCCTAAACCTGCCTAATTGCAGCTCCATCATCCGAGGACGATGATGTTGCAAAGCGCTCCTTTGCCACAGACGCCTGAAGCTCTGCTGCGGGGGCAGCTCTGCTAAAATAAATTTGCTGCAATTAGCTTTTTCTGTCTTTGGTTGCTCAGCCCTGAAGCGTGCGTCGATGGTGCCGCTGACGTCGCTTTGCTGAGTATAGGTTTAAGGTTCAGGGGTTTAGGGTTTCAAGGCTTTAGGGTTTCGGGCCTAAAAAAACAACTCAGGCCAGGGCGGCTGCTGCCATGCACGCCTGAGGAGCTCTTTGCAAATGTCTCGTTGCTTGGCTCAAGGTTTAAATTTATGGGGTTAGGGGAGGGCTGTGTGTTAAATAACTCAGGAACCCGGGAAGTCCGCCCGAGCAGCTGCTGGCGTTGCTTGGCGGATGTTAGGGTTTGGGGGTTTAGGCCGTTCAGGCTTTAGGGTTTAGGGGTTTTGGGTTTATAGGGCCGTTCCGAGGAAAGCTTTGGCCGGGGGGGCGACATCGACGTTGGGCCTGGAGCAGCCACACAGGGGGCAGCTGCTTGGCTAACTTCACGTTTGGGTTTTGGGTCTTCGCTGGGTTTTGCGGTTTCGCTCAGGTTGCGGCATCGGCCGTACACCACGCCGCCGCTGCTTGGCTAACCCTCTGTTTCGTGGCTTCGCTGGGTTTTGCAAAATTCGCTCGATCATGCAGGTCCCGCGGATCCCTGGGGCTGCCGGAGCAGGGCATGCTGCTTGGCTAATCTTCATGTTCATTTGAAGCTTCGCTGGGTTTTGTGGTTTCGCTCAGGGCATGCCCGGGGACCCCGGCAGCAGGGCCGCTGCTTGGCTAACTTTAGTTGTTTTTTTTTATTGTTCTTGTGGTTTACGATCGCTCGCCTAGGCAGATGCCGATTGTGTCGACGGCAGCGGCCCCGCGGCGCAATCCAGAGATCCTCGCCCGCATCCAACCCCAAACCCTATAAACCTTAAACCCTAAAAAAATACACTGCAGGCCGCCGAAGAAAAGATCCCGAACGATCTGCGCGCGTGCTTCGATGAGAGTGAAAGCGATGTCGAAAGCGATGAGCTCGACCCGTAAGTTACGAAGGTCCTATCAAATCAAAGCCCGGACCCGGCTAACCTCAGCCCTAAACATATAGCTAGAGGCATCTGGGGTAGAGTCGAGCTCATCGGCCCCTTTTTGGAACCGTGCTCATATAGTCCTAACTTTAGGGCTTATGGTCTCCGCTCGCCGTCGGCTGGCTTATAGTTTTTAAACAGGGGCTAGCCGCTTGCGGTCTCCGCGCCCCGTCGATGGCACCGTGCTCATATAGTCCTAACTTTAGAAATGATCGTCTCCGCTCGCCGTCGGCTGGCTTATTGTTTTTAAACAGGGGCTTGCGGTCTCCGCCCCCCGTCGATGGCTTATTTCGGAGCTGCCGAAAAACAGCACTGCACTCTCTGCATGCTGGAGTTTCAGTTGTCCTCGTTGCGCTGTTCTGATTCTTGTGTGCTGCAGGACACACCGATCGTCCGGGGCACGCTTGACCCTGAGTTTGTGCTTTGGGGCGATCCTTGCTTCGGCTTGCTTGGGGTGATCTTTGGTTGCTGATTGGTCGGTTGGTCGGGATCTGCTTGGCTTGCTTCGTTGGTCGGGGTCTGCTTGCGCAAAAGATGAAACATTAGCTTGGGCTCCAGCATCTTCGCATTCTTGGATCCCTGTCACGCCTCAGTGCCATGACTGGGTCCTTCAGGCTGTTGGTCTGCAACCCCGACAGGACCATTGGCATACACTGGTCGGAGGATTGGTCGATGGTGTGCAAAGCCGGTTGGATCCGTGTCCGGGACACGTGGTGGTCGACACTCCCGATGATACCGGAGGAGGCACTTTGGGTCGACATCACATTGAAGAGACAAAGGCTGGATGCTCAAGCTGCGAATACCACTGCGAAGAAAAACAAAGCGGCCCCTGGAAAGCGGCCCCATGCGGGAGCCGAAGGAGAGCCATGTAGGATACTGCAGCAAACGGCCCCAGTGCAGGGAGCCGAGCGTAAATACGTGGCCGTATAGTGATCTAATATGTTGCCCGAGAGGAAATTGGAAGATTCCTGCTGGAAACTGCCGTGTACAGTCTAACAGCAAACCTCCAAAAGGGACGGTTGTTTGATGGTAGGCCACTTTAAAGGGGATATGGGGTTTAGTAGGGAGTAGGGTTCGCATAACATCAGGGTCTTTTAAAGTTGGCCTCCCATCATCGTTGGAATCTTTTGCCTTGAACAAAGACTTTCAGTGTGCTACGATCGCAGCTACTCGGTGCGGCTGCGATTCGAAGAAATCAGTTTCGATCCAAAACATCAACTGTTGCGTGCCCTGCTCTTGGTTAATGTTGCGGCCTTGCGCTGAGATCTTGTTGACGATGCTGTTGGCTGAATGTGCAACTCTGATGGCTGCATGCGCGTTGACGTTTCAGCACTATGTTGTTATCTGTTGCCAGGTGATCGAAGTCATGAGCCGCAAAAGACGACTGACTGCAGGCCGGCCCGCAAGCCTTTAGCCAGAGCAGTGCAATGCAGCTGTCGAGTTTGCGCAGAAGCTTTGTCGCTTGGTGGCTTGGGGTGCTTTGCTGCTGATGCGCAACCCCCAGTGCTCAAACGATGCAGGGCTAGCTTTGTTCATGTCCGCATATTGTTGCATCGGATATAAACATAGCATGAGGTCATTGCGAGGTGCAGATAAACTGCCGTACGCATCTTCAAGTTATAAGCAGCTGCAACGACGGTAAATAACAACGCAGATGGTGCGACCGAAAGAGCGGTGCCTGTCCGATGAGGAAATGGACGAATTGGCGAAGAGTATGAATATGCCATACACAGTGCAGCTGAGCATTCAACACGGCAAGGTCGCAGATGTCTTTGGGCATTGTACCGGCCGGGCTGTTTCGAAAGAGTATTTGCAGGAATTCCTTTGGTTGCTTGAACCGTTGGTGGTATTCCACCCTCTTGCTGCATTTGCCACCGACTCCCTTTGGAAGCTCTTGCAGAAGCTTCTGCAAGACAAGAGTCCGGTGCCGGTCCCAGAAGTCCTCGCCTTCGACCTGCGACACCTCCTCGGATGCTTGAAGAAAGTCAAGCGGCAGCTCCGCAGCGAGTGCAAGCGTACTGGCAAGGATCCGGAGAATTGGCATTGCAAGGATAGCCTCGATCCTACTCTGAAGAAGGTCCTGCAAATCATCGAGATGCCCAGCACGACTTCAGATGAGCTGGATCGCGAAGCTTCGGATGATGATGAAATGCCAGAAGAGCCTTTGCTCTTCTTTGCAAACGGGGCCGATCAGGCGGCAAAGCGGGCAAAAGCCGAAGCCGAGGATCCCGCGAGTGCTGCTGGGGCCAAGCAGGTGGAAAAACGAGTGCTGCTGGGTCCAAGCAGGTGGAAAAGTCGACAAATGCCAAAGCCGAGGATTCCACGAGTGTTGCTGAAGCCATCTCTGAGAAGAGGCACGGACAGCATATGCATGGAAAAGAACATGTCAAGCAAGCCTGGTTTAAACCCCTGGCATCTTTTGTTAATTTGCTTGCCCAGGAGGAAGATTCTGCAAAACCTCCAAAGCAGCACCATAGAAATCCTGGACGACGATACTCCGCTTGCAGCTTTCGTGCCTCGTACGCATATAGTGCACAAGTGTCTGCATAATGGTTGAGGCGTTGAAGTCCGCAGCCTTTGCAGTTTTGGGATTAAGCCCGCCAATTGGGAAGAGCATGTCCTACTGAGAAAATGATTAGACTTCGGACACATGTACAGTTCTGTGACCTGTGACCTGTCCGTTGAATTCATGGCTAGGATTGCATCGATCCATCTACTAATACATGTCTGCTTGCATCGTTCACATATGCCACCGGTGCTGCCAATCAAGGTCCCTAACTCCTCAGCAAGAACGGAAGGCTCTGCGGCAAGTTCCAGCGCCCCTTCGAAATCCAGCTCCCGCGACCCGGATGTTTCCCGGGAAAAGGTGCCTTTGGCTAGGTTTAAAACCTTGCTTTCCATGTTGTCGAAATACTGTGCTGGTGCTAAGATTGTTTTCGTGAAAGCATGGGTTCACATTAGCTGCAGGCATACACACCAGAGCCACCGTACGTGGCTGCCGCCTTGCTCAATCATGCCTTGCATGGATCTGCTTCTTCTATCCCCGCTGCAGCCCCACCGCCCAAGGACATTGGGAACGGTAACAAAGAAAAGCAGCTCTTTCAGACAAAGGACAGAACTTTGCCGGTTCATGCATCTCACGTGCCAATATGCAAGCCTTGCCTGGAACTCCAGGACATGGATATCTCCACGCAAATCATGCAACAGCTGAACGATAAGAAAATCACGGAGGAGGAAGCAGTCTCGAAATCACATGCCTGGAAAGTCTCCGGAGCTCTGCCTTGAATTCCGATGACTGAGCAAGCGGCCCCTGCGCTGGAGCCGGCCTTCCAGATCGGTATATGAACCGGGCCGACATCGCAATGGTGTTTCGATACGTTACTTCTGAGCTACGGTCAAAATCGTGCTTTAGCTTTGTCCGTCGCTTCATTTCTTCAACTTCCTTTGCTTGCTCCACTATGTCCGTGCTTACATGTGTTCTGCAGCCAGCGTCTGTGCAGGTCGAGATGCCGAACTTGCCTCCGGCTCCCTGGCTGCTGCGCCATCGGTCCCCGAGTGACCCATTGTTAGCTGTTAGTGTGTAGTTTTCAATTCAGTGTTGACAGACGCACACTTCCGCAATGTTCATTATGCTCAATGCAGCTTGTGTGGATATCTGTGCATGGACAATGCCGTATGTGCCCAACGTTGGAAGCCTGTCCCGCTTCTTGGAGAAGCTGGATGTGCTGCAGCTTCGAGAGCTGCACGGGTTGCTCCACCTTGGCATTCCATGGGTCGATCACTTAGCTGCCATACGTGTGATTCGGATAGATACTTCTGCATTGGAAAGTCGTACTGCCTCAGGTCATCCTTGAAATGACCTTATACCCACTCATCCTGCAAAACATGGAGAATGGGCTCATTCAGGCTCTCGATGGCTGAGTGTCTGTGGATCTTTCTTTCATGTGTGTGCCGATTGCCTTCTGCAGGACCTCCCAGGTTGCTTGCAGTGTGTGGAATTCTTTGCTGGTGTGGCGTCCATAGCTACGGCCTTCTCTGCCCAGGGATACAACGCCAAGGCAATGGACTTCAATCGTTGCCTGTAATTTCAAGACGCATGATCAACTGTGCCACGCAGCTGATCCTCTTGCTGCTGATGTAGTTTGGCCACTCAGGTTCTCAAATGCATGATATGCTCCACCCTCCCGGCATCGTTCTCTGCTTTGCTTCCATCCTGGCTCTGGAGCCAGGAGGTTTGGCACACTTTGCCACAGTCTGCACCAGCTTTTGCTGGACCAACAGTGGAACGCATCAACGCACAAGCTTCAATCCTTTGGGCGACGAAAGTAAGGAGTATATACGTGAAGGCTCACAACTGGCAGAGATTACATCTGCTTTGATGCTTTTGGCCTGGTGCAAGGGTTGCTGGGTTACGCTGGGAAATCCAAGATGCAGCAAACTAGAGATCTACCCATCCATCCAAGCAGTGGTGCAATTCCTGCTTGACCGAGAAGCTGACGGCTTTGAAGGAACAGCCCTTCTCAGGCATCCCATTTGTTTGGGTGATTTCGGGGCTCCGTCCCAGAAGCCGATTTGGCTTTATTCTACATACGACCTTATGTCCACCTTCAAGGAGGCGGCTCGAAACGGTTCGCCTCGCAGATCACGCAGTACCGATGACGGTGTAACGATCCGGTGTCCTGGTTGCAGGTGATCTTCTGGATGCGATGAACCATACTTGTTGACCTGCCCCAGAGGTACAAAAACGCGGTTGGACTGGAAAAGGTCCATGGAGGACCTGGCCTCAAAAAGAGTCAAGAATACCCAAAGAGGCAAGTGCTGCAACTCACCTACCTGATTATGCTTGTTGCTCAGTACTGCAACTAACGCCGATTCTGCATCCGCACAGGTTTGGTCAGGTCTTGGCTGGCTGGTGGGTGAGCCATCGTCGTGAAACGAGAAAGCAAGGGACACTCTTCATGTTAACTCCTGTGGTGTTATATCTGCATTGTGCAGTGAGTCCCGAACTGCTCTAGGATGAAGCGGCGAATCCAAGCTTGGAAAGCTAGTGGAGATCTATCTCCCCAGCAAATGAAGGCACATCCATCCACGCTTCCAGCGACCCTATCCTTTAGATTGCACGTCTGTGTCTGCAGGACCAGATCCTGGCACATGCTACAGACACAGCGCTGGACTTCGGTTTGGGCGGTGCTTTGCAGTGGTGCCGTTCTGGGCTAAGTGATGGCCTGTGACTGCTGTCGCATGGATTCGGAAAAGGTTTGTGAACAACATGGTTCCAGCCGCTCTACTATACGATCACTGCCGCAGCTGCTACCCGTGACTTACCCGTGACTTGAATAACCGCTGGGACTTATATCGCTCTAGCGCTACCGTGACTACCCGTGACTACCCGTGACTTACCCGTGACTTGAATAACCGCTGGGACTTATATAGCTCTAGCGCTACCGTGACTACCCGTGACTTACCCGTGACTTGAATAACCGCTGGGACTTATATAGCTCTAGCGCTACCGTGACTACCCGTGACTACCCGTGACTTACCCGTGACTTGAATAACCGCTGGGACTTATATAGCTCTAGCGCTACCGTGACTACCCGTGACTACCCGTGACTTACCCGTGACTTGAATAACCGCTGGGACTTATATAGCTCTAGCGCTACCGTGACTACCCGTGACTACCCGTGACTTACCCGTGACTTGAATAACCGCTGGGACTTATATATCGCTACCGTGACTACCCGTGACTTACTCGTGACTTGAATAACCGCTGTGACTACTATAACATTACTAGTATTACTACTATACTACTACTACTACTACTACTACTACTACTACTACTACTACTACTACTACTACTACTACTACTACTACTACTACTACTACTACTACTACTACTACTACTACTACTACTACTACTACTACTACTACTACTACTACTACTACTACTACTACTACTACTACTACTACTACTACTACTACTACTACTACTACTACTACTACTACTACTACTACTACTACTACTACTACTAGTACGATACTAGTACTACTACTACCTACTACTTCTACTACTACTACTACTACTACTGACTACTACACTACTACTACTACTACTACTACTGCGAACGGACTGCGATGCCTTGTCAAGTTCTAAGGTGTCACTATAAGAGCTGTGAGCAAGACCGTGTAAAGTGCAAGAGAAGGGGGCACGCTACGCGTCCCTCGACTCTAAGGGGGCACGCTACGCGTCCCTCGTCTTTACCTTTCTATGTGACCGCCCACGCAACGTTTGGCTCAAGTCAATGCCCATAGCTAAGTGCTATAAGTGTCTTCTATCCTGAGCAATCAGAGCTATTCCGTTGCACAGACGAACCGCCGCCGGCAGTGAGTGCAAAAGGAACGGCCGCCGGTTCTGCCTGCATAGGATTGCACGCGTGGAAGTGTGAGAGAGAGACAGGGTCCAGTCTGTGAGAGTGCAAGCCAGCCACACCTACATTCATTACAGCTCTGGGGGAGAGCAGCAACCTAGTCGAGATCAATCCCCCACGCAGGTTATCAGCCGTACGCGGCTCTGCATTTCTACAGCAAAGACTACTTGATCTACTACGACCACAATGAACTCGGGATCAAGCCAAGATACGACAATGACTTTCGGTGCCGATGTGGCAGCGCCAGCCGTTGGTGAGTCAACAGCTGATGACACAGTGGTGCAATCCGTTGATAGCTCCACGGAAGATGACAAAGGTCAATCTTCTGCGCTTGCCATTGCAAAGGCAGTTCCCAAGGTGAAAGCAAAGAGTCTACCAAGAGCATCTACGCCTTCACGTCCGACATCCACAGGTTCGAGGACGGGCAAGGCTCCCGAACGACGAGCCGAAGCGTCTGGTTTTCAGGCACCTCGGACTACGTCCAGGGCCAAGGACAACGGAGTGAAGACCTTGGAAAAGAAGTCAAGACCATCATCTTCGAGAAGCTCTTCAGCACGATCAAGGACTTCGGTTACTCGTGGGCGTGACAAGTCCATGACTTGGAATCGGATGGTTACCAACCAACCACGCGATGCTGACGATCTGGACATGACTCTGGACACTATCCCAGCACGTGGTGATGCGTCATCGGTGGCCACGCCAGCCATAGCCGATGGTCCGAATGCTTATCAGGAGCTGACGATTTCGCAACAGTTCGAAGCATCGAACCTTGCGCAGCAGATGTATTATCGCAGTCAGATGCAAGAGTACGAAGGAGTTGTCCAGACCCTGATGGACAAGATCAAGGAGATGCAACAAGAAGATGAAGGATCTGGAATTCGCATCGAAGAATTGGAACGACAACGTGACCATGCATGCTTAGCCATGAGGCACATCAACAATGTCAATCAGGAGATGAAGCGAGACTATGAAACAGCTTTGTTTCGCATGGATGAACAGAACTCTGCTCAACAACGCCAAGCACATGCCGTTGCCGAGGAGTTAGCTCAACAGCTACACGTGTTCCGCACGGAAGCAGCCACTAACTTCGTGCAGTTGGAGGCAAGAGCGCAAGGCGATGGTGAGCTTATGGCACGTGAGTATGAGCGTCTGACTCATGAACTTCATGAACATGCCAGAGAGAACTTGGTCCTCCGGTCAAAAACAGCAAGTTCGGAACAAGCCTTACAAGCAATGCAGGAACGATTCCACTTGGTCAAGAACCAGGAGTTGCGGGCCGTGAACGAGATCCAAGGGCTAGCTGGAAACAGCGCAGCCATCGATCAAGAACGACTTCGGCTTCGCGAACGTCTTGGTGAAGAGGAAGAGTACCGCAAAATGGCTGTGAGGAGGATGCAAGATGCAGAGGATCGACTTCATCAGAATGAAGATCATGCAAGGCGAGCACTGCCTACCTTGCACGACGAGCTGAGTGAACTCAGGAAAACACTCAAAGCACAAGAAGATCTTCAAGCGAGGACACGCAGCGAATTGGAGGCAGCGCGGAACTCCAACTATGGCGGAGCGACACGGCCTTCAAGCATGCCCATGTCTTCGAGGACTACTGAGTCTGGCTGGGAGCACGTAGGAAAGGAAGTAGTGCCTGCATTTTCCGTAGGCGGTGAGGTACGATCCCCTGAAATACGGTCCCCAAGTCAAGTTAGTCCAGTCGCCAAAGAGAAGTTCGCATTCTCGGAATCGGACAAGGACAAGAACCTTGTGATGGATGGAATTCCAGTTACCGGTGGAAACTTCTTCACTGGCCGCAATTCAATGCCAATCGTGGCGGATGCAATGCCCGAGCACTACGTGCCAGGTGTTAGCAGCCCAGCACTTGCGCGTTCCACGCCTAGTGCAGCCACTTTGTTCGGCATACCAAGCGGATTTCATGGGAAGAGTGATGCGGCAGCCGTGCGTGATCGACAGCTACGCGAACTCTTGGAGGATCGCGGGATGTTGGGATCGAAGTCCACAGCATCTGCCAGCTCCTCAAGACCTGTGGGTGTCGACGGCATCACCGCATCTACGAAGGGCAACGACCTCATTGGTCCCCCTATTGCCTATGACGATTCCATTCATGAAGCAAGGAGACGTCAGATCGAGAAAGAGGTCGCGGAACGGGACGAGGAGAAGATTGCCGATCTGCGAAGCGAAGTACTCAAGGCCCAGAAAGCCGAACAGCGTCTCAGAGCTGATCGTGATGAGTGGAGATTATTCGCTGAAACGATTCAGGAGGATAATGGAGACGATGACGGTGACGAAGCTGGCGACGAGAATGAAGATGGAGAGCATGATGAAGGAACCGGCACGGGGTATGATCCTCCAGACCCGCCTGATGATGATGATGACAAGAAGAGAAGCGGTGGAGGCAAACCTGAATCGGATCCTGGCTCTCATGCGCGTGATCCTGATGGAGACGCAGATCCTGAAGTCACGGAGGTGAGAATCTCCAGGAGGGAGGCCGACAAAGTGACCGTTCCTCCATGGCCTACTCTCACTCACCTCAACAACTGGCGATCCGTATGCACGGCGAATGTCTTAGGAGCATCGGCCGATCCAAATCATGAGGACTGGATGTTATGGCTGGCACCAGCATTCAACCCATTCCCTGATGTCGAAGCACTGAACGATTCAGGACACAAGAAGTTTAAGAGCGTAGACGTCAAATTGGGGATCGCAATGGTCGCAATGCTACGTGCTGGGGGTGACAAATCTGCTGACCTGTACCTGGAGGTGAACCGGAAGGCCAACGATTACATCAGCAGGCCCGAAGGGAAGATCATCAAAGGACGACAAATCATTGCGATGATGTATGAAAGTTTTAGAACGCATGATCGTCTCGACATGATCATCACTCTCGAGTATCTGGTGAAGCTCCAGTACCAAGGCGACAACAAGCTTCATACATTCAAGCAGACGTGGTTGGAAGTTCTGGGACGGATGAGGCCAGAAGACATACCATCCAAAACAGCTCTCCGTGATTGCTTGTACAGCAAGATCAAGGACTCGCCCGCAATGAAGATGGAGTTGGGCATGCACTACGAACATTTGCCCTACAATCATGAAGACCGATCGTACGACAATTTGATGAAGATCATTGACCGTACCATCATGCGGAGACGAGAACAATCAAATCTCACTCAGACCCAAATTGGCTTGCGCCAGATGCTTGAGGGCAAGGATTTGCTTGCTGCACCGGCCAAGGTACCCGAGAAACCTACGCCTAATGCAGCTCCATCCGCAAAGGTCAAGGCTTCGCCGACCAAGCCGGATAAAGCAACACCTGTACTACCTCAAAGCAAAGCGAAGAGTCATGCGAAGCCCAAGCCAAAGCCCAAGAAGAAGACGAGGAGTGAGTCAGCGGACAACAGAGGCGACAAGAGCAAGAAGCAAATCCGCTGCAAGTTCCATTTCACAGATGCAGGGTGTCGAAATGGTGACAAGTGCCCATTCAGTCACTCGAAGAAGACCCCAGAGCGACCCTTTACGCCGAGGACGAGAACTCCAAGTCCATCTGGAGGAGGAGGAAACAGGATATGCTACTCGTTCAAGAACACAGGCTCGTGCTCAAGAGAGAATTGTCCTTTCAAGCATGAGGCAGCAGCTACCCCAGCTCCGGAACCAAAGGCAAAGGCTAAAGCCAAATCCGAAGCGAAGGCAGCTCCAGCGAAGCCGAATGCCAAGGCCAAGGCGCTACCTGCGGCACCCGCCATCAGATTGTGCCGAAGGTGGAATCCATCAGCTCCGGCGATATGGAAGCGATCTTCAAGACAAGATGAGGAGGAGTCAGATTGTCCATCCGTTGACAGCGACGCTGATTCGGATTGTTCAACAGACGACGAATCCTCGGGGCCGACTACGTCGACCCGAAAAGAGATAAAGCGTAATGTGACATTCGCCGATGACGTGAAGTTCATTTCTTCGTGTCCTAGAAGATCGAAGAAGGACAAAGAGCGGAAGGTGAAGTACGTCGACATGGAAGCGCTTGTCAACGATGAGGATCGCGCTGTGAATTTGGAATTCGCCAAGCACAAAGCGAGATTGAGGGCACAGATTATGAGAGACATGGTTGACGACGATGATGATCAATGCGGAGATCGAGTTTCATTCGTACGAATACCAGGAACGTCTCGGGTGGAAGAAGTCTCCTTCTACGACGGTGAGGATTCCATCGTTGAACGTGAACTCGATGCTGCACACAGCAAGCGGATCATCAATCAAGGTGTATGCAAATGCATGGTTCAACCAGTCATCCTCAAGAAGAAGATCAAGTTTCTCATGGACACTGGGTGTGGCCACGACCTCATATCTCAGAAGAAGATCGAGAATCATAGTCTCGAGACACTCGTGACTCCAGAGCCCATATCATTTCAGACAGCAAATGGAATCACCGATACCGATCTCGTGTCGAACTTCCAGACTGAGTCGTTCGAGGAACCGATCAACGCTTACGTGTTGGACGACACACCATCGGTGCTTTCCATTGGCAAGAGATGTATGAACTTCAACTACGGGTTTGTGTGGCCACACGGAAGGGAACCATTCATGATCAACCCGCAGGGCAAGAGGATATCTCTGTTCGTGAACGGTGACATCCCGTACATTCGTGCCGGGAGTTCCAAGTCACTTGTTCATGATGATCCGGAGGCCAAAGCGATCACCGAAATCTTCAAGAGTGTGCTAACCGCGGGTGATGTTGACGTCAGTGTCGCAGCTGCCGCTGAAGCTGCACCGAGCGAGATTGAAGCAGAAGAAGAAGGTGACGATCATGAACGACCTCCTGATCCTGAACCCCAAGAACCTCCTATAGAAGAAGTACCAGAGTCCGAGGCCGGACGACCTCCGGACGACGACGAAGGAAAAGGAGTGGGTGAAATTCCATTGGACGGTGACGATGAGGTGATCATTGATGTGGAAGGCGACGGTGCGCCGAGCCGCAAGGCCAGAGTCGGAACACTGAAAGCCGAAGCCAAGACGTTGGCACATCTGTGTACTCATCGCTACCGCAATCCATATTGCGAATCGTGCATACGCGCGAAGATGAAGCACTTGCGGACACAACGAGGTGCGTTTCAACGTGTGATCAAACACTGGGGAGATCTTGTGACGTTCGACTTCCTCGATATGCGCAAGGCCGCCGAAGCAGGTATCGGACTCGATGATGGAGCACGTGAAGTTCTAGTCATCAGAGACATCGCCACCAAAATGATCGCAGCGATTCCCACGGCTTCAAGGAGCACTGACGAGGTCGTCATGGCCATCAGACGCCTAATGGGAAGACGCAAGATTCATATGGCGTATAGTGATGAAGCACCAGAGTTCGATTCAGCTATGGCGCAGTTGAAGATCGTGATAGATCATTCCCTTCCAGGGAAACCCAGTAACAATTCACTCGCTGAACGGTCAAATCAAGAAGTGATCAACACAGTCGCAGCATCCATGCTACACGCCGGATTACCTGCCCAATACTGGTCTTTTGCGCTGAATTGCGTGATGCAGAACCTCAACATCGAAGACGTGGAGGGCGATGGTGATTCAGCATGGAAACGTATGACTGGAAAGGACTTCGAGGGAAAAGCCATACCCTTTGGGGCCAAAGTCTTCTTCAAGCCTACGGACACAAGGCCGAAGACATATGGCAACAAGTTCGATCCAAAGGGGATCCCAGGCATTTTCGCCGGATACATCATCACTGCTGGTCAAGGATGGTCCAAGAAGTATCGCGTGTGGGACATGAAGGAATTTGCCAATGCGAACTTGTCGATGGACGCATCTGTTCCCAGGAAGTTGATGAGACCGTACGAGACAGAAGTTATCTACTTCCCAGAGGAGATAACGTTTCCCCTGAAAGCCGAGTACGAGAGGATGAACTCAACCATTGAGGGACTAAGGGACAACGTTGACCTCGCCGGCAAGGAGATAAAAGACGTCGATGACGGGGATGACGGTCCGCCTGGAGGAAATGGTGGCAACGGGGATGATGATGATCAAGATGGTCTTCTTCCTCCACCGGATCCCGGAGAAGATCCCGACTTACAGGACATAGATCCATCTGACATAGAGACGGAGCCGTCTGGCGAAGTCTTCAAGTCAGCAGAACATGAAGCTATTGATGCTATAGGAGACAAAAGACTCGAAGAACTAGACGAAGAACTAGGTCTACGTGCAGCACCGCCTCCTTCTGAACCAAAGGTCACTGGGAAAGATCGACGATCGCCCCGCGAAGTCGGTCCAACCGGTAGACTCATCCCCGAAGGAGACATCGAAGAACCTGGAGAGATTATCAAGATCTTGAAAGAAAAGAAGTTGGCTCCCGAGGAGATTGAACATTGGAGTACGGGGAAGAAAGGGGACGGCATTGTATATCTCACCGATGATGGTGAAGCCTGCAAGATCGACAAAAGGGGAGTTCCGTACAAGATCCGAAGTGATGGTCGACGAACTCTTCCTACACGGCGACCTATCCATTCCTATTCTCCGGAAGCATGGAAGAAAATGAGCGAAGCGGAGAAGAAGGCAGCGTACAAGAAAGAAAAGCGAGACAAAGCTCGAGTTGCCAAGAAGGACCGGAAGAAGGCTGTGATAGGGAAGAAGATAGTCACCAAGATTTTGGACAACATGATCTTTCCCAAGATTGTTCCATGTGAAGAAATTGATCTGCAACTCAACGTGTCCATTGACGACGACGACGGATGGTCCTGGGCACAATCCTATGTGGATCAATACACACAAGAACAATTCTTGGCAGACGTCGTGCCGGCCGTTCCTGCACACATGGTCATGGATGACAACTGGATTCCGTCTATGCCGTGTACGACTTCTCACAGAAACGTACATCGGGAAAAGAATCAGGCAGGAGGATCATGCTTCAATGCCATGGTCACTCGACCCGTCACACGCAAGGAGATGGTCAACAACCCCAAGGCCATGGAAGCTTTCATGAAAGAATGGAAGGGATTGTGGGACCAAGAGGTGTTTGATTTCTCAACTACGCGTGAATATGACGACGTCGTCGCTGAGGCAAAGAAGAAAGGTGAGAAAGTACATATGGCGCGAGTACATGGACTGATATACGAGAAGAACTATCAGCTCAAAGAGGACGATCCTGCCAGGAAGTTCAAAGGGCGAGGTGTACTACTCGGTGATCAGGTCAAAGACCAGAACATGGAAGCCGCATTGTTTCAGGATTTGGGGAATTCCCCGGCTACGTTTGACGCCTCACGGTGGGCAGATTATTACGGATGCCTTCCTGGCAACGATGTCCAGATGGCGGATGCTATCCAAGCATACATTCAGGCGAGATTATCGGGCACTCCATGTTGGGTTGAACTGCCTGATGAAGCCTGGCATCCATCTGCGAAAAGGCATAAATTCCGTAGACCTGTGTGTCGCCTGATCAAAGCTCTGTACGGACATCCTGACGCAGGAACCATGTGGGAACAACATTGCCATACCGCGGTACAGAAAGTAGGATTCAAGCCGATTGGCGACGAATGGCCATCATTGTATTTCCACCCGCAAATGAAGCTCTTACTTGTCATCTACGTGGATGATCTCAAGATGGCAGGACCCAAAGAGAATCTACCCAAGGGCTGGGACATGCTGCGCCAAGAACTCCGATTGGAAGAAGAAACGCCACTGGGTTTGTATCTGGGTTGTCGCATCTCCAAGGGCGAGGCAACGTTGCATGACAACACGAAGGTGCAGACCGTTACCTACGACATGGAGACGTACCTGGACATGACAGTCAAGAAGTACTGCGACGTGACTGGGTTCGATCCGACAAAATTCAAGACGGTACCATCGCCGAGTCCGGCTGAGGAGACTAAGAATCACCCAGCTCGCGCTCCGGCACAGTCAGGTAAAAGCCATCGATGCACGTGGTGTGGACACACCATGCCTGTTGATAAGGATGGTCGGCTTGTTCCGCCTCCACCTATTCCCAAGGCGCCAGAGGAAGAGGAGATCAACGAGGCTAATCGCGGCGCACTTGCTCCGCAGGCAGCAAGCATTCTCATGAAATTGCTTTATGCCGCGCGCATTTGCCGCTTTGATCTTCTGCGCAGTATCAACAATCTCGCACGCAAGATCACGAAATGGACCAAGAAGGAGGATGCTCTTCTTCATCATCTCATGGCCTATGTGCACCAGTCCAAACATCACATGATGATTGGATGGGTCGGGAACTCCTTGGAGGACTCGTCCATCGGGCTGTTTGCAGATGCGGACTATGCAGGTTGTGGAGAAAGTTTGAAATCTACCTCCGGTGCTCATTTGCACATTCAAGGTTCTCACACAAGATTTCCCTTGGCGGGACTTAGCAAAAGGCAGGGATGCTTGAGTCATTCCACACCTGAGGCCGAGATTGTCGCGGCCGACTTTGCCATGTCACGTCTTGGATTGCCTGCTATCACGTTGTGGCAGCAGCTTGGGGGGCAAGACCCCAACTTCGTCTTCTACGACGACAACCAGACCATGATCGGGGTGATTCGCACGGGCAAGAATCCGACTATGCGTCACTTGGAACGTACCCACGGTATCTGCATTGGATGGATGCATTCTATCTTTCAGGAAGGTTACGTTTCTCTTGCCTATGAGGTCACTGCCAAGATGTCAGCGGACATACACACCAAGTCGTTCAAGGATTCCGTGTCCTGGACACATGCGTGTCAGCTCATCAACATCTTTCCGCCGGATCTCATTGGCTCCCAAGAGATTATGGATCTGATGCGGCCTACTCATACCCAAAGCACGGATGAGAAGGGTCAGCAGCACTACTCGTTCAAGAGCGAGGTGCCTTGTTTTCCTTACACGCAGACGCCGATCCTCCCTCAGGTGTTGTATCGCGCTGGATTGTCGAGTAAGGAAGGCTTGCAAGAACATGACAGTGTGGACCCCATCCTGGTTGTCAAGTTCCCGCGCATGTTGCGGGGGCCGCCTTCCGCGTTGCCGCCTGGTCGTTACCTTCGGTCGACTTGGATTCTTCGTGAAGGGCAGTGGCACCAGATGGAGGACCGTGCTGCTATCCTTGATCAACCGGGCAAGTTCGACCGCTATGTGGAGCGTGCTGTGTTTCAGTACCATCCGGTACGGGGGCAATTGCGCCCCGCAGCTATTGCGGACGTCCTTGCGCCGCCGTTTTTGCCTCCTCCTGAACCGCCTTTGGGCCAGTCTTATGTGCGCGCCCTGCCCGCCAAATGGCGAGCGGTGGTTGTCACACTGGCGCGTGCCATCCATGGGGGGTACCAGGGCTTTACATTGCCTCTTTGTTTCAACGGCCAGTCCAAAAGTCAAGCCTCTCAATTCGGTTATGACCAATGGTCGTCAGTGTACGAGGATGTATGGCATGATGCGGCTGAACAGAAAAGGGAATATCAAGGATATGATGGAGCAATTGTGCCTCACGTGGTCAATTTCGCCGAAAACAAACCCAAGGAGGGCCTGGTGATCCAATTCCTCGACCACGATGGAAGGTTGGTCCATACTTACAAGAATCCTTACAGCCGGTGGAAGTACCGTATCACTATCAAAGATGCTCCAAAGGCAGTGACGGTGTGGACATTGGTAGGAGTCGATGAGGAGAACTGGTGGAATGAGTATGCTCCAGGCAAGGATTGCATTGCGCAGCATGCTCCCGATTCTCACTATGACCCTGGGCTGCAAGTAAATGTTCTGAGTATGGGGCGAGAAGTTGACGACGCCATGTGTGCCTACCTCTTCGATGTGGTGGAAGCAAGGAAAAACAACCCTAACTCCGTGATCTTCATTGGTGCAGGGGTGTTAGGCAAGAATTCGTGGCTGAGTCGGAAAATCGCTGACAACCCTGAAAGGGCCAAATTGCGGACAGACTACCCATGGGGGGAGGTCGTCCAAAGAATTGCGCGCAGAGCGGCATCATGGGGGTTCCAAATCATCATCGAAGTACCTCCTCGAGTACCAGTCCAGGAAACCAAGCAGTACAAGGGACTTCAGGAAGATGCCATGTGGAAGAGCATCAAGATCCAAGGATGCACTCACGGGCAACGTTATACCTTTCGGGATCCTGTATCTCCCGGAACCGCCGTCGAGCTCGGCTACTGCAAGGATGAATGGGAGTACATTGCCGCAAACGTCGCGTTGCATCCTAAGTCGTCTGACGTGTGCTCGTCCAAACATTTGCACATGACCGATTCGGACGCTAAGGATCGATCTGATAAATGCGAGTTGACTAGCCAAATCTCCAGGAGATTGCTTAAAGCCTTGAAATTTCAGGCAACGGGCGATGGGAGATTGGTAGCCATGCCGTCGAAGGCTGGTGGACGAAAGCCAGACCGCATGATTGTTGACCTCTGTGGCTTGGGCAATGGCTACGCCGTGCCTAAGCCCACTAAGGGATGCGCTCGCATAACTTGCAAGGAGCTGATTGGCTCTAAGGCCGATGAGGACAGCCTTATCGGTGCGATGAAGGATGCGTGCCGGAATGACCTGCGCACACCTGTGCTATTCGTGGCATCGCTTTTGCGATCAGGTGCTGGTCCTGGAAGTAGTGAAGGGGCTTGCGTGGGGGGTGAGAAACGTTCCGGTGGGAAGTACAAGGTTTTCAGAAGTGTCTTGAAATCTCTCAAACGCCTGCTGAAGAAGTGTGCGGAATTTTCCGACGTCTATTTTTCGCTTGACATGCCTTCTTCATGTTCATGTTGGTCTTGGCCAGAGTTGCATGCTCTTGTTTCAAGTGGCAAGGTGACGAAGGTTAAGATTGATGACCATGTTGGTGCTGGTGGCGATGGTGGTGGACGCAGGATCATGTTCTCTAACATGCCTGAAGCGGAACGTTTGATGGTGAGACTGGATGATTGCTTGGACCATGAATCGAAGAGCAGTTTGTCGCAGCGCATTGATGTTTCATGGCAGTCGATTGCGAGGAATGTTCGCAGCCTTGTTCGAGCTCATGTCAGTGTCAGTCACGATGCACATGAATCTGAGGACATTGCATGGCAGCAACATCAGTGTGTAGACGCTGATGAAGGGGCTATTAGACAGCCCCAACTAAGGAACAACTAAGGTCTGACCAGACGGATCGGGGAAGGGTGCCTCTTACGGAGAACCCGGAACCGTGAAGTCGAGTAGGGTGTAGGGACTTCTCTCCTACGGAGGAAGGACCGAACCCCGAGCCATGGCTGAAAGCTACAATGCCTACGAGCTGGCCTTCGAGGGAGTGGACCACGAAGAAGTTTTCCCTTCTGGTGGGATGATGCGGACGTTTCTGAAGTTCCACAAGTTCCTGGAGATGTATTCTGGGGACTCGTCGCAGAGCGTTTCGCTCCCGCCAAAGATTACGAAAGACAAAGTGGTCGACAATGATCTCATTCGCACATGGGCAGCTTTCAAAGCACCTCCGTTGGTCTTGCTGTTCACGTGTGCAAATCTGTCGCCAGGAGGGGATCTTTCCATTCGAGTCCGAGAAATCCTCAAAGCTTGCTTATTTGCTGCCCCGGAGGAGTACATGGACAAACCCTATGGGGAGATACTCGCCATGGTCATCAAGTTTGGTGGAGGTCTCAAACACATTGTTGCTGACTACGGAGGGAAGTTTCATGCCATCACAAGATTTATGGTGGATGAGGAAGTGATCCGCGATGATGCAAAGTTGGCTGTGGTTGAACTGGAACAAGAAAGAAAACAAGTTCGGTTCGACTTGAACACTGCAACCAGGAACATCGTCAGCGCGGACGTGTACTACAATCTCGCCGTTCTCATCAATTCCGTGGAGACGCCCTACCAGGCCGTGACAGACACGAGAATTCAACAATGGTATACGGTGAATCAGGACTACTACCACAAGTTGCCTATGTCAGGCAGAGCACCTGACCAATCCGACCTGTTGGGAGAGCCTACGTTATGTAGGGTGTGCAAGCTGATGTACATGTTCGCAAAGCACACTGGGTATGGGCTTCGGACCTACAACCAGGAATGTGCAGCGGGCAACGATGGCGCTACGCCAATCAACGTTCACCAGCTGGCTTTGATGATGCGCACATTGCCTCAAGGCATGGGACATCCGCTCGCCTTTGCGATGAACTCACTCCAGGCGTTCAGTGTCTGTCTCCACGTGCTTCATTCCTACGTATCATGGGTTGATCCACAAACTGGACTCCCGCATTACAGATGGTCTAATGACGTGCTCCCTGATTCCGACTACACCACGTATGCTTTCCTCAAGTACCATGTGGATGCCGTATGTGCAGCTCAGGACAAGAACGGTTTCCAATTGCCGGATGCGTTCCGTGGCTACACCTGGAATCAATGCGGAGTTGAATCTGGGTACGTGGTCGACTGCTCTACCAAACGCGCCACATTGGGCATATGGGAAGCGGAATTCCAACAGATGAGGGCACCAAATCCGCTTATGCAAGATGATGGCCTATTTCCGCCCAACCTTCAACGGCATCCTAGCTGGGTATACTCAACGGGGAGAGTTGCGATGCCTACGGCAAGCAACCTCGAACCGGAAGGAATCGTGCACCCTGAGCATGGAAGAACGCCGGAACAATCGCAAGGATCCGCTGCCGGACCTCGAGCCACCCCTAGCCACGGACCAAAGAGGGCAA
Organism: Symbiodinium sp. CCMP2592; assembly: GCA_905221615.1. Taxonomy (NCBI): domain Eukaryota; class Dinophyceae; order Suessiales; family Symbiodiniaceae; genus Symbiodinium; species Symbiodinium sp. CCMP2592. The sequence goes on from CAJNDT010000060.1 coordinate 234,251, forward strand.
GGACGGACGAGGCAACGGCATCGGCGTCGTCATCTTCTGCGGCACCTCCTCCACAACAACCGCCTTCGCAACCGGAAGAGGAACCATCGCAACCGACATGGGAGGAAGCTCCAATCCCCGCTGGCGCTCAGGAAAGTTGGTACCATTATGTCAACATCGATGAGAAGGGCTGTCGCTCGATCTTGCTGACGACGACCCGTGATCAAGACGAGTACCCACCTACCATTGATGAGACGCCAAAGTTTGTGGCCAACCACGACGTGGGGACCACACCGATTCAGCATTACGTCAGAAGACTGGTGACCTATTTGGCAAGGATCCGTTCCGTCTCTCAAAATGATGACAAGGGTCTCAACCTGAAGGTCTACGTGAAGCTGAGTACAAAGGTGTGGTTACGGATGTATTCACGGCTGTACCATGCATTGGCATTGGTATCATGTGTGCATCTTCCTTCTCCTCCGATGCTTACCTCGGCAGTGATGATCGAGGCAGACAGCGATCTTGTCGACAACGATGACATTCCGGAAGAAGCAAGGATCAACACCATGAACACGCTGAACGGATTTCGCAATAGTTTGGGTATGGGTGGCAAACCTGATGCCGCGACTATGCGCTCTCAGTGCACAATCCTCGTCCAGGACTTTGACATGGTTGCAAGGACCAGGGGATCAACGCACACGGTGAGAGAGAACCTCGGCATGCATGGATGGAGCGAGATCTACATTGTGAGCCCGTCGATCACCACAGGTGCCAACTACAACTTCCAAGTCACAAAAGGATCGTTGGAATCTGTGAATGCGACATTGGATGGCTTGACTGAAGAGCAGCTTGCAACCGTCACATTGCATTACCATCTGTCTCTCCAGGCAATCCTCATCGAGAACATGTCCTTTCCGATGAGTGAGGTCGGAGACGGAGCAGCAATTCGCACTGACTTGCAGCGACAGCTCAAGATCACGTACGTTGACCCTATCATTGCGGCAGGGAAGCGTACCACGCGCCCTCCAATTGTCAACATCAATCACGACTTACGGTTCGTTGGAGCAGCTAGCAATTACCTTCAGCACAAAGCTTCTCTGTTCAACGGTTTCCACGCGCTGGGAATGTATATTGAACTGGAGTTGCGAGCCCGAGCATGCGTGGTGATTCATGGATCTTCGTTTTGGTCAAGAATGTACAGCCAGATGAAACATGCGTCATCAGGCGTGCATACACTGTCAGCCGAAAAGGTGCCAGCACCGGACAATCGGGTCAGGTTCAAATTGGGCTTCGCTATCTACGAGAAGCAGCTGTTCTGCGAGAAGATGGTATCCACGTGCTTTGTTGAGGCATCGAAAGTTCGCTCATGGGACGAAACTGTCCGCGCCGACTCAGTCGCTCACCCGTCGCTTGTCGAGATTTGGGAGGACAAGAGTGAAGTCAAGACGTCCACCAGGATTTCGCAGACATGGTTTACGGGAGAACAGCAGCAACAGATCAGGTCGGGTGCCCAGGGTGACACGGTCGCTGAATCGTCCACAGTCACCTGGCAGGACTTTGACATCGCCATGACCGTCCCCGAAGCCTACTACGACAACAGGCACTACTGGTTCCGGATCGACACCTACGCGACCCCGAACACCGGCTATGTCAAAGGGAGAACGTTCTATTGCCCTGGATGTGACGCAATGAAGTTGGCTGAGTGCTACGCACAGGCCTTCTTCAAGCCGACTGGAAACGGGTATCCTGGACACTGCATTGGGTGCGCGCATACTTCAGCCTTGAAGATGCAGCATCAAATCGGCTCCTTCAATGACTTGGTCGCGTCCCAGAAGTACACCTTGGCTTGCGCAAAGCACCTTTATGACCTGAGGCTTCAATTTGTGGACCCTCGCATGGACATCAAGGAGTTCCTCAAAGCTTGTGCGGAAGTGGTCTACGAAGACATTGGCAAGACGGTTTCTCACTACGGTGGTCTCCGAATCACAGCCAGTCAGGCCATCGAGTACGCGGCATGGGGAAAGGCCAAACAGTTGGCATGGGACAGAGGGATACGACTCCGAAGGCAAGACATGCTACATCTGCTACTACGATGCCGGGAACTGCGCTTATGCTGGTTTCATGAGAATGCTTTTGACTCCGGAGGAGCGCCAAGAATGCTACAGAGGGTCAGCCTTGCCCAAGGAGGAACTCCTGGGTGACACGGTGGAGCTGGCGCTCGGGCTTCTTACAATTGCAATGAGACACCCAAGTCATTTTCCGAATTGGGGTGGCCTTGAGGGAGCAAATGCGTGCGTGAGAGGAATCGAAAGATCATTCTTCCGTTACGCGTCGGCCGAAGCTATCGAGCTGATCACGGTTGACTCCCCACGCAAAAGGACACCGCCCAAGAAGAATGAAGCAGTCGCTGAGATCGTCAACAACATGTCCGCTGACCTCGTGATTGATTTCACAGTGATCGTCGATGGTGATATCTACCCCGTAGAGATTGCGAGAACCGACGAGACACAGGCCGCTGACAACGTCACGGACGATCCAGGGTTCTCCGTTGCTCCACCAATACCTGCACAGGATGTAGATGTGGATGCGCAACCCGAAGAAGAACAAGGTGCAGAAGGCCCTGATCCCAGGCAGACGATTCGTGAAGGATTTGTCGCGCAGCTTCAGGACTATGTGGGAGTACTCGCTCAGGGCGAAATGTCGGTCGGAAGCGACCGCCTCACGTTCTGTATCGCTTGCGGCAGTGATCTACACAATCTGTCCAATTGCACGGAAAATGCTGCGACCCGGGATCTGGTACTTCGAGGCATCCAGATCATCAAGGAAAGCCTTCTTCGATATCCACGTCGAGTACCTCCACAAGAGGCTGAGCCAATGGACGTTGACACCACAGACCATGTGAGTGTTGCATCCTCGGACCGACGACCCAAGGCCAAAGCCCGACCGCGACGCGGAGGCGAAGCCGTACGGGGTGATGTGGTCTTGATCCGTTATGAGAACAAACACAATCTCTGCACGGATGTGGAGAACCGTCGGGGCCTACATGATGCTTGTGGCGTACCACTGCAGGAATCGGGACCAGAGAATAGCCAGCGAGTGGTGGACCTCATTGAGCAGCTTTCGGACCATCGCGACCGACGCCTACCTCAACGAGGAGACCGTCCTAGCTTTGCTTATGATGATACCATTCAGGGCTACACCAATGCAGGCTACGAATGCATCGGCGGCGGAAGGCCAATCCGGTGCGGGATTCTCGACCTGATCCCAACCAAGGGTGCAAGCTTCATCCACAATCGATGGGACATCGTGAACGAAGTTGTCCTTCGCAACATCACCCGTCATCGCAGAATAAACGCGGATTGGGCGCTATCATGCATCCAATCTGACCTGCGTCACAGAATCGCCAGGCGCCCAGGCTCGGAATGGCTTGACAACAGGTGCCAGGTGGCATTCAGCAGCGTCATTCGATGTGATGAAGGAGGGTGGGTGCTGATCGAGGACTTGGTGAGGCATGAGCAACTATGGACCCATGAGAGCAGACGCATCACCGAAGCGGTCTCAAGGACCGATGAGCAACAGAGGAAGAGAGTGTACAATGAAAGACTTCAGCTATTGTTCCAAGGGAACATGCTCGCAGCCACGAAACGCCATAAGGCCAAGATTCGGTTGCAGTTCCTGGGAGTGAGAGTGAAGGACCCCGGCGTGGAAACTCTTGGATCCGCAGGTTCGAACATGTTGGTATCGATTCCTGACCAGATCACGGAGATCCAGAACAATGATCGTTGCCGGCACAGCCAGAGGTACCTGAACGTTTGCAACGGCTGGGTGAAGCCATGGGCAGTTCGGGCTACAAGTGGTCACTCTGCGCACTCAGATCCCCAGAACAATTTGCTTCAGTTGGACAAGAACAGGTTCGCAATATCTCCATCTATGACCCTCTTGCAACGTCTTGGAGGCGCGTTCCACGCTACGGCATGCCGCAACTTGGATTCCATTGTCACGCAAGGCATCATGCCTGGTTCGGAGGACCCCGACGGGGACTTCGACCATAGGCGCCAATTTCGAGGCAACCAAGGCGGCAGACTCCACAGCTATTGGGGGGTGTTTGCACCGTTCGATCACCGGAATGCGACGACCAAGATGCGGGTACATGGACGAGATGCCAAGCACATGCCACTGGCGGTCCTTCATGTCCCATCGCAGGACCTTGCACGAGAAGATGGACGTATCACAGACAGCGGCATCATGATCGTTGGCCGAACGATACCGTTCCAGTTCGTCAAGGAGGTATGGTTTTGCGTCCCGGATCCTCAAGATACACACTCTTTCGCTCTGGTGGAAAAGATCTACGATGAACGGTTGGAGAAAGAGCTGGTGTTGGACTACAATGCATCACCATTGCTCCCTGAGTTCGAGAGATACCGAACGCCAAGCAAGATCATGGAATTGCTTTGCGAGATGCCTCCTGGACCCCACGACACCAGCAAGGAGCAGATCATTCGAGACCTTACGACTGTCCTGGAGTCCCACAGGGAGAACACGGTTCGGCATCACTACATGGACAAAGGGATCAAGTTTGTCATCAAGAATTGGCGACCCGAAGACCTACGCAGAGACGAGGATGGAAGGAGAATGAGGGTGTGCCCGGCATGCTACAACATCGTTCCAGCATGCTTCTCCCGATGCACGTCTTGCTGGTCACAGTTCGTTTCTAGCGGATATTACCAAGGTTCTCCACAACGGGAGACTCCTACGGAGATCCCCAGTGACTTCATTGCTCAGACAATGGAAGCCGCGGCAGCAGCAGTGCCTGAGGCGCCCGAAGAGGAGCAGGAAGCCATGGAGGTAGAGACCGTTGCGGAACCTGAGGAAATCCCAGAACCATCTGTCATCGCGGAGGACGATCCAGAACAGGAACCTGATGAAGAAATGGACATAGAGCCAGGAGAGGACTTTGATGACGCAGTACCAGATGCAGTTGCACAGGAACGCCGTCCCGTCCTCATCGCCGGCCAGTCTTTGAACATCGATCCTGAGCTACAACTTGCACGTACCGCCATGCAGCCATCCTACTACTCAGGGAAGCGAAATGCCCATTGCATTGACGCCAACATGGTCGCTCTTTCGTATATGGCTTTCGTGGTATGCAGGACCATCTACAAGGCTTGGTCGGGATTCGCGAAGTGGGCTACTATGCCGTTGTTTCAGATGAAGGAGAATTTCGCACTTGGCCAACGCTATGATGTGCTCGGAAAGTGGGGATCATTGGCTGTAGTGGACAGAGAGACTGGTGTGAGCAGGGATGTGACTGATGAGGAGATCATTCGCTTTGCCAAGGAACCTGAGAACCTCAAGCAGTACGATCCCAACGGGACTTACACTTTGAAGCGCTTCCGGACGAATCAGATGCTTTCGTTGCTTACACGGGGAGCCAACATGATGGGAATTGGCAGGGACAACTTCAACCCTACTACGTACTTGAAGAGCAACAGGGATGAAGATGTGAAGGCTATGCACTTTTGTTGCCTGAACGTCCTGTGCGAGGTGATTCCGATGGTGACAGGACACCAACAATTCTCAGTGCTACGACCAACGCCAACTGGACCGGTGGACTTCTTGTACATCGACCCCGTCGGTATCCTGCTGACTCATGCCGATCATTCAGTCCAGACCATTGGATTGCTGGTGGACCACAATGTGCAAATGCCTGCGCATTTCATGGACAGATTGAACAGATCCAAGGCTGAGAGACAGCAAAACCCGACGACCAAGCGTACTGAAGCCCTACACCACATTTCGGCCGCTGACTATCTCCCTCCAGGTGGTACTTCCATCCTGGACACGCCTGTCACAACGGAGGAACGTGCAAGCGCTTCTTCGGCCAAGGGACCTTCAAAAGGGCGTGAGAGAACCGGAGGTGAACAGCATGGAGGCTGGAACGCCAACACCTACTATGACTACACCGCCGGCAAAGGCCGAAACAAAGGCAAGGACAAAGGAAAGCAAAGGGAACAGTATCCAGAGGAAAACCTCCGGCCCTGGGACCGCGATCCTGCGACCACGCGAAGATGGAGATGAATCAACGCTTGGTCTTCCTCGCCTATCAGTTCGTGACCTCTGAGCTTCGCCCATGGAATGCCATCGCGAATGCTTCTTTCTTCGGTGACGCCTGATTCGTTTGCCATTTCAGGGGATCGTTACTGACGTAGATGAGTGTCACAACGTTTCTAATTGGGATGCAAAGCTCTGATTTTCAATGTCAACGTTGCGGCGGAACATTTTCTGTTGTCCTATCGTGCCATCTTCCGGGTGAGCAGCGTCGGAGACGCAACTCATGGGGGGTGCGAACGGACTGCGATGCCTTGTCAAGTTCTAAGGTGTCACTATAAGAGCTGTGAGCAAGACCGTGTAAAGTGCAAGAGAAGGGGGCACGCTACGCGTCCCTCGACTCTAAGGGGGCACGCTACGCGTCCCTCATCTTTACCTTTCTATGTGACCGCCCACGCAACGTTTGGCTCAAGTCAATGCCCATAGCTAAGTGCTATAAGTGTCTTCTATCCTGAGCAATCAGAGCTATCCCGTTGCACAGACGAACCGCCGCCGGCAGTGAGTGCAAAAGGAACGGCCGCCGGTTCTGCCTGCATAGGATTGCACGCGTGGAAGTGTGAGAGAGACAGGGTCCAGTCTGTGGAGAGTGCAAGCCAGCCACACCTACATTCATTACAGCTCTGGTGGGGAGAGCAGCAACCTAGTCGAGATCAATCCCCCACGCAATAGGGGATCCTACCATGAAACCATATTCCAACTTTCTGGAGTTCCCTGTAAATGAGTTGTCACATCCTCAGGGCTCCCAAATGTAACTGTGGGATCATCTGCCCGAAACCCTAAAGCCTGGACTGCGCTCAGAAATTTCGTCAGCTTGTCAACCCTATGGAGCAATCGAAGCTTTAAGCTATATGCTGAAACCCTACACCAGAAACAGCAGGTCCCATATGCCCGAAAACCCATTGATGCAAAAATCTGACTTCAAACTCCAACCAAGTTTGGAATCCTAGCCGAAATTATCCTCCCCACCCATTGAGACCCCGTCAGAAACGTTCGAGCCGTGCGATACGTGGCCCAAACTCTTGAGCCCCTGTGGCGAAGACAGCACAATAACAGGCAGACGCAGCATTTTAGAGCTGTCGCACCGGTTTTTGCCAGCCAGCTGTTGGTTGCAAAACGACCACCTGACGTGTTCTTCGGTGCAGACAGCTGCATTTTCGGTACCTGGTGGATTGAGCTGGCTGGCGCAGACTTTTGCAGCGTTCCGTGCTTGAGAATATTTTCCAAAAAGGTGCTCGAGATGGCGTAAACAGGCGCACGGTGATATTGCATGATTTGCTACAACTTAATTTCACCGTGGGTGTTTTTCATGGTTGGGAAGCGGACGCTGAGGGGAACGGATGCACCCGCACAGGGAGGTTAACATGGATGTGCCATGCATGCTATGGGGAACGGATGCGATCGTAGTGGACTAACATTTTTGAGGCATGGACTATGGACGCGCTGGGGCATGGATGATGTCGCAGTGGATGTTGATGTGGATGCGGCATCGATTCACTGGCAATCGATGCACTCATATGTGAACTTTGTCGCAGTGGAGCAGATTTCCTTCGGCCTGGCGGCCCCGAACGGCTGGCCCAGAGACTCCAAAACCCCTGAATGAAGGAATATACCCTAAATGTATACTCCTTTATGTTTGGGAGTCTCTGGCGCGCGCCCCTCAAGCCCAAGGCTCCGCCAGCCTTCAAAACCTTTCGAATCTGCAACATGTAAAGCATGTAAAGAATACCTCGTGACATATGAAGTCTAAACCCATATATATACAATATATATATATATGTACTGTAGGAAAGACGTATGCTACAACCGCTAAAGCGTTTCGATCCGAGGGGTCTCCACACCAAGCTTCTCGGGCTGCGGGAGGCCTGGATGAGTTAGGGTTTGGGCCATGGGGCTTAGGGTGTATATAGGGTTTAGGGTGTAGGATGGGCATCTAAAACTACAGAGGCGGCATGCATTTCGTGAGTACTACAACCTCAGAACGTAAGAGCCCTAATGCTTTTCAATCATCGTAATCAGGAGCCCAAACGAATAGAAGTACGAATTCTTCAGGCTCATGTGCATTTGGGGAGGTTTGGTTGGGTTTTGCATTAACTTCGCTACGGGTCGGGTTTTTGTGTCTAAGGTGTCCCTAGTACAGGCTGCAGTGCTGAAAGTAGCAGTCGGCGCATTCAAATCAACACAAGTGGGATAAGAAGTTCGACCGCCTCCCACTCCTGTCACGACAACACCGAGCCCCGAACATCCGGAACCATGGCTTCAATACATGACACTGCCGAGCAACGCAGAAGCGATATCCGCTTCATGTCAGAATGCACCTTGCTTGATTTCGCGATGATGTGATTCTTTGGCAGGTTTTCCAATGCTGGTCATTTCTTCTACTATGGCGAAAGCAGCACTGCTGGCATCAGAAGCTGCGAGAGGACGAGCGCGAGGTGCAGACTGCATGGCTGGAAGCGCAGGAAGCTCAGGTGGAGCAGCAGATAGAAGAGCAACAACTTCAACAGCGTGTAGTCGACCTGGAGACGGTTCTTCAAGCCCGGCATGACTGGATGGCACGGTATGAGGAGCAGCAGGCAGATCGCTTCATCCGGCTCCGGCGGCATTGCCTGTTAACAGACCCTTAGTCGTCCAGAAAGTATAGCTTTCAGCGCGTCATTCGGCTAGACTCCCACCTCATACTTTCCGATTGGTTAGCCGATTTCCGATTTTGGACACTCTAAACCCTAAACCCTATAAGCCCTAAACCCATCAAGGCATGCATCTCCGGTCAGCAATTGTTGAAGATGTGGGTCTGGTCCCTCTGGCGCTTCGCACTCCTTCCTCGCAGCCGCCAGCTCCCTTTGGCCCAACGTCTGGAGTCCAGATACCGGGCCATGCTCCTGGGACCAGGCTTTAGTTTAGTTTACCGTTTATAGAAAGCTCAGGGTTTGGTTTGGTGTTGAGGTCTAGGGTCTATCACGTTGAAGACGATTGAAGCCCGCAATGTCATGCAATGTCTAGAGCTTGGGGTATATGCAGGTAATTAGAGAAATTAACCAAACTAAAAGCTTGACCCCGAAATGGACAAGCCTCAACACTACTGAACTCTGAACCCCGAACCCTAAACCCCAAACCCTGAAGCATGCAGGGGTTCCACCCAAGGGCTCTTCTCGATGCTTGGGCTGCCTGGGTGGCACTGCAGCAGCGCCGGCATCAAACCCAGGGCAGGCTTCAAGACACTCGGTCGCGTGGTTTAGGGTTTAGGTTCAGTGCTCCAGGAACCCCCTTTTGCCCTTTTGAGTGTGGGATTTGCTTATTGAGACTGATTTAAGTGGAAGGGTACGCTGATTATCAAGAGGATACTGGGGAACCAACAAGGAAATGGCCGACCACCCGCGCGCGTGGGCTTCAGACCTGCTACACAGCTGCCTCTGGCAGGACGCTCGCTTTTGTATTGTTGTTATGCTGTGTTAGCTGTTAGCTGCAGGATGATAGGTATAATCCTCTCTCGAGGGATTGTCCTTAAGCACCAAAGTGAGATGAGATTTCATTGATGAGCCCACACCAGGTTGGCTTTACATGTTTGTGCCACAAAGTCTGCAACCCATAGCACAAGCTGAACAAAAGACGTATAGAAGTCGAATGATGAGCAAGAGTGCTCCCGCAAAGCCCTTGTGATACTCTATAGCAATACATGACCGTAGACTCGAAACCCATAACCCGGCAACCTTGAGCCCTTCAGGAGCGTACGCGGGTGCTCTGGTCCGTGGTTTCTGCCTGGCGGCTCTTCACCGACTTCCGTGTCGCGCTGGGCAAAGATGCCGCTTTCCGAGCTCTCCGGTCGCAAACAAGAGTTACTTTATTTGTAACCCCAACTACTAAGTCCCATGATCCTTTAAGTAAACCTTGCCAGCTTTCTTGGTTTCGGGCACAGGGTGTTTGATTAGGATTTAGGTTTTGGGATTGAATCTTCTTTAGGGCTACAGGTTTTGGGGGTTTTAAGTGTTAAGCTCAGGGTTTAGGGTTTAGGTCCCATACAGCTCTGATCCCTGAACTCTTCGAGGTCTTGCGTCTGAGAGTTTGGGAGGCTTCGGCTGTGGCTCTTTGTTTCGAGGAGGATTTAGGGTTCAGGGTTCAGGGTTTAGGATTTAGGGTTTAGGGTTTAGGTTTAGGGTTTAGGGTTTAGGTTCAGGGTTTAGGGTTTAGGTTTAGGGTTTAGGGTTTAGGTTCAGGGTTACGGGTTTAGGTTTAGGGTTTAGGGTCTTGGGGTGGTTTTGCACCCAGCCTGACCAGCGACCCTTTAGCTTGCAGAACCCCGAACCATAGACCCATAGACTTAGACCCTGAAATCTCCATCAAAAACCAGCAGTGCCTTAGATAGAGTCTGTCGCGATCAGGAATGTTGAGAACATGCAGCAATGTGCACTCAAGAATTCCGTGTCCAGATCCGATCGTCAGTGTTGTTGTTGAGGCGGGGGGGAGGGGGGTGGAGGGCATACTTTTAACCGCAAATCCTAAACAACGGAACCTCGATATGTCGTGCAAAACCCATGGAACCCTTTACACCCTATAAACCGAATAGCCGATAAGCCCTAAACCTGAAAGATAAAGTTGACGCACTAGTTTGCACCAGTTTCCATTGCCTGCTAAGTCATCTTCTAAGGCGCATTCTGAGCGCTTCAAAGACTAAGGAACCCCTAATCTGGACCCGAATGACACCCGGAAGCAATCCCCAACGTTGGAAACCCTGATGTCAAGATCGAAAAACACGACCGCCAAAAGAACCGACACGCAGTCAACAAAAGCCATAATCTGTAGGTTCTAGATCCTGGATCCTCAAGGTTCTTGTTCTAGATCCTGGATCCTCAAGGTTCTTGTAGCATGAGTATTCCTGCAACCCTGAACTACATTCTCAAACCCAAATCCTGAACCCTACTTGAGGATCCTGGGACTCTGTAGAGTTATAAGTAAATATGAGTATAGTTATCTTCATGTAGAGACCTGGTTACTTAGTCCCATGATCCTCCAAGTAAACCACCAAGCAATCTAAGCCATCTACAGGTGGGTAGTTTTAAGGTGGGTAGTCTCCCATAAGCCTTCCATACCACTCCTATAAGGTAAAGGGGTCTTATGGGAGTACTATGGAAGAGGAGCTACCCACCTGAAATGGGCTTCTAAGCAAGGTCGGCCTCCGTGGGAACAACTTCCTCCCAGTCGCGACGGAGTCGTCACCCGGAAACCTGATGGAACAGCCTAAGCCGTAGCTAAACCCAAAATCACCTACCGGCTTAGGGACTTATAAACCATATAAGAAAATCATATTCAGAAGTCATGAACCCTGCGAATCTGACGCTGGCACTTCTAACGACCCCGATACTGTTTTCTGTAGTGAGTGTTCGTATCGAAATACGGAACACTAAACACCCTGTAATCCCTGAACCCTAACCCCCCCCCCCTCCAAGAAAAAGAATTACAAACCCTACAATTCCTTGCAACCCAAGCTTTCTGAGGACCACTCCGGCCTGACCCAGGGCTCTTGGAGGGCCTCGAGGACTTGCAGCTTGTCTGTCTGGTTCTTAGTAGGGAATGGGTTACGGGGACTACGCACTATTACCAAGAGGGTCCTTATACACTAGTATTATGGAATTAGGTCCCAAATACCATGATGGGGATGGTCATTCAGGACCTAAGTCCGTAGTGGTAGTATATATTACGGACCCTCTGGGTTATGGATTATATAGGGACTACAAGACGGATCCGTTCCCCCATTCCCTACTAAGCACCGGGGAGTTGTCAGCAAGTCGATTCCTTCAAAGGCCCCAATAAAGGAATAGATTCCTTTAAAGGCCCCATTCAAGGGACTAGATTCCTTCAAAGGCCCAGTTTAAAGGCATAGATTCCCTTGAAAGGCCCCATTTAAGGAATAGATTCCTTTAAAGGCCCCATTTAGGGATATGTATGGGTTCAAAACGATTTGGGCGTTGCAGGGCTTTATGAGGTTCTTACAAGGTTGCAATGGATCCAAAGGACCCAGTACTTAGGTATATAGGTTTCGGGGATAGTATCATGGTAGGTTGGTTTTTGGCAAGACTATGTAATATCAGCAATAATAGCACCAGGAATAACGGGGCAACATCGCAGCTCCGGATGCTTGGTTTAGCCATTCTTGGACAACTGAGTTCGGCGTTGAGCATGTGGTTTGCAGAGCATGCACCACCCCGGCATCTTAAGCCTTCAGAAATGAAGTTACAGCCCAAACCTATGAAATCCTACAAAACCTTTGCGGTCGGCGAGGCGCTACGTTTCAGGGCTTGCATGGCTTGCAGGTGTTCTGCCCGAGTCCCGAAATCAGGGTTGAGACTTCAGGGTCGAAATACATCCACAACTCGCCTCTTCGCACTGTGAGGGCCTTCCCCAAAACTAGTATGTGCAAGTTAGCTGCCGACTGCAAGGTAGGTTTTTGGACCTTGAGCCCGTAAGCCCTCAGCATGTCTTGTTCTACCGGGGTTAGGGTATAGGGTTTAGGGTATAGGGTTTAGGGTTTCTAAACCGTAAGCCCTAAACCCAATCCGAGGCTGGAGGATGCGAACAGCGTGATGCAGGACGACTTCTAGTCTCAGTACAACTACTTGGATCATGGGACTTAGTAACGAAGGTTATACGTACCCTAAATGGATTTATAAGTAGTTATTATAAGTATATTTACCGTAGTTATAACCCTCGTTACTAAGTCCCATGATCCCCCAAGTATATGGTAAAATTCCAAGACCCTGGTCCAATCATTGAGGTTCGTAAGCCTAAGCCCTTAACTCCTTAAAGAACGCCTTATGGTTCAGATTTATAGATAGAGCCCCTTATGGTAAGTTTTCCATGAAACCCTTAAAAGGAACCTTCAATCGAACCCGCAGGCTAAAGCGATTCGGGTCAGCGAAACCCTACCTAGAAATGAAGCCTAGGCCCCAACCAATCAACCCAAAACCATAAACCTTAAACCCTGAACCCTAAACCCTAAAACCTAAACCTAAGCCTTAAACCCCAAACCGATAGAACCCTAAACCGATAGCACCCGCAGCTGCGGCTGCTCTCGTTGTCCCCGATTCCCAGATCTGCAATCGAAGGTTGCAAATCCAAGGCCGCAAAATCTGTGTCAACCCATATATATATATATATATATATATATATATATGTATGTATATATGCACATACATATGCATACATAAACTAATATGTGTTCATATATGTATATTATATATATATATATACATATATCAAGTGTTAATGTATTCCAGCTACTGTTGTATACGATTATAGTATCATAGTATCGTGTAGTAGAGTAGACTAGAGAAAAGTAGAATTGAGTGTAGTGTAGTATAGTATGGCATTGTATAGTATAGTAGTATAGTACAGTGTGGTACAGCAAAAAACATAGTATAGCATAGTAAAGTATAGTTGCCTGCTGTGGAGGAGTCTTTGCTGTTGCCATGGAAGCCTTTCCTGCTGCTCGTCAGTGTCTGTGACGAGTCGGTGGGAGCTCACTCTTCGTAGCAAGAGAGCTATGCTACGGTTGATGGTACAAATCCTGCATTACCCATAATAAGGAATATACCATAATTCCCATAGTTTAAGGTCCTTAAGGTAACGCAGGATTTATATCATCAACAGTAGGACGAAGAAGGAAGTAGCTTCGGCGGGTGTTCCAGCAGCGGCAGCCTCCGCTGTGCAAGACAACACCGCTCGTCAGACGAGGACGACGACGGCGACATGGGGACTGCGACGACACCAGCCCAACGCGCCACCACAAGCCACGGCAACAAGACCGCCAGCACGAACACACTCGCCGTAAAGTTCAATTACCGAAGTCCAAGACTGAATAGCATGCACCACAGAGAAGACGTTTCTTTCCACGTGCGCCGTTGTCATGCTGGTTATTGTCTTGTGTATGGTCGCTCTTGTTGACTCTTGTGATCATGAGGGCCCGCTTCGTGTTTCTCTTCGGTCATAACAGAGCATGAATTATAGATTGTTTGCGAGAGCCGAGGGACTGCAGGTCGAATTTTGAGGTTGTGCCTTTCTTGCTTCGGGCGATGTTCGTTGTTTAAGATGTTGGTCTGAGGTCTGCTGTGATGCAGCTATGGCGCACAGTAGCACGAAATGCTTCACCAACAAGGCCTGTCGTGTCAGATCAGCTTGGGGTTGCAGGCGGCATACAAGCATGCATGTATGTATGTGTGTATATACATATATATTTATATAATATATATATATATATGCATATTATATATATATATATGTATACATATATATATATATATATACAGTGACTGATTGTGCGCTGTGTGAATATAAACACTATCGGCTATGAACTTGCACACGTTGTCTAATGCATACGATAGCGAACATGCTAGCTACTATCTTGCAGTATCACATTCTAAGATACAACAAGATATATCGTGATTCGTTACGACATTATGTCAAGGTACAATACAAAGGGATAGAACACAATAGCACCGAGTATAATCAGATACATTGTCACATGACACTATACATAACAATGCAACAAAATGCAGTCTAATACAGCGTAGTATCATCTAATAATGTAGCATAATTGCAATATACAGATATAATATAAACGAAGCATATTTGCAACATGCTGTACAAGGTAGTAGAATAAGGAAAAGCTTGGTATGTTCCTAATATGAAATAACCCCGTGACCGACTCCTGTCAAAGAGAAGCATTGGGCCGTTTGGCCTTGAGCGACGAACCTGTTTGCTGATCCTCCCCACTTCCCAAAATCTTCGCCTTACATGACACAGGTCTTTCGTCCCTCACAGCAGACTGCAGCAGGCCCCCTTGTTCGTTTGCATAGAAGGACACGATCCGGTCTGATTGTTTCTGCAGCTAACGCTATTGTTGCTGTTGCAACTCACCACAGCACAACTACGACGGTGTCTGCCGTCGCATCAACTATTTGTTCGGCCCGGCACTAGAACCGACAGTGCGATAGCCATAGCTACTTCATCTTCGGTTTCCTGCTGCTAATACCACTACTACTACTACACTACTACTACTACTACTACTACTACTACTACTACTACTACTACTACTACTACTACTACTACTACTACTACTACTACTACTACTACTACTACTGCACACTGCTACTACTACTACTGCTACTACTACTACTACTACTACTACTGCTACTGCTACTGCTACTGCTACTGCTACTGCTACTGCCACTGCTACTGCTACTGCTACTGCTACTGCTACTGCTACTGCTACTGCTTCTACTGCTGCTTCGGGTAGAAGGTCTCTGTGTTTGCAGCCAAACGGCCGTGTCAGCTCAGAGCTTAGGGCTGCGAACTTCGACCACAGAGTCTGCAACACCAGACAGCGCAAGTTGAAATCTAAGGCGACGTCCTAATTCAGGTGGCGCGTCTTTGACCACCAGATGCTGATTGTGAAGACTGTAGAAGATCTGGAAGTTTGTAGACAGAAGCCCAAAAACAAGCACGCAATACCATCAATTCGGAGACTACGCCATGAAGTTCGAATTGCAGGATGAGGACACCCAAAGCGCCCAAAGCGTCAACAAGTCCCAAAAACCACAAAACCCTGCATTGCAGGGTTATCCCTAATTGAGCTCCGCAACTTCGAGCCTAAGCCGTAAATCTGAGCACTTCTGCAGACTGGCGTGGAAAATCGCGCCCAGAGAATCTTGGTTGCAATTATCGGTGCAACTAGATCTCCGGGTTAAGGCGTCAGATTTGAGATGTCTGATTGGTAGGGAGTTTTGATGTGGGATGATGTCTACTTTCTTTGGGATACGAGTGTACTGGAACCTTTTCAGCATGCTGGGACTCCTCCCTCTCTCTCTCTCTCTCTCTCTCTCTCTCTCTCTCTATCTCTGTCTCAAGGTTGATAACAACCACTGCAACGATAAGACTTTCACGGCCCTTTGAAAATGAAACCCATGAAGCAGCGAATGACGGAACTTTACAGCCTTTAGGTCTTTGGCCTTGAAGTTTAGGGGTTCATCGGATTGATTGGCTTTTTGGAGGAGTGTCGAAGACGAGTTTGCAGCCTTCAAGTTGTAAAGATCTTAGGCGGAAACTCTGAACCCCGAAACCCAAAACCCTTAAGCCCCCAAACCCTAAACTCTAAACCCCTAAGCCCCAACCCCCTAAACTCCTAAACCCTAAACCCCTAAACCCTGAAGTACCAGAGACCTAACCTGCGCCTTCTAGGATCGGAGAAGCTTGTGCAGCGCTTGCTGCAACAGATTGATCGAGCTCTTTTAGCCTTGGCCTGAGGTTCCGTCTGGAATAGGTTATTTGGGGGAGGTTATCGTAGGAAAATGTTTTGAACTGTTTATCAGCACGTAGTATGGCCAAAGGTTATAGGTTTTGCGATCCGCCTCAGTATAATGACATGCTGGACTACAAAGGGGATGTAATTTTCAGACAGTCCAGTTAGGGTACACTTAGTAATAATATACCATTGGAATACTTTTTTAACTAGTTCAATTATCCTCCCCGGCTTATTCTAAATCAGTAAGGCCGCCTGTTAGC
This sequence comes from Symbiodinium sp. CCMP2592, assembly GCA_905221615.1. Taxonomy (NCBI): domain Eukaryota; class Dinophyceae; order Suessiales; family Symbiodiniaceae; genus Symbiodinium; species Symbiodinium sp. CCMP2592. The sequence continues at coordinate 250,889 of CAJNDT010000060.1, forward strand.
CGGTTTTGCGAATAGCAGCCGTAGGTCATGATAGGGACACATGGCAACAATAAGAATAGGTGTGTGTGTGTGTGTGTGGGTGAACCCTTTACCATTCTGTTCTTCTTTTTCTACATAGCTCCCTTCTTAAATGTATACACATATACTCATACATATACGTATTATATATGTGTGTATACATATATATATATATATATATACATACATACACATACACCCTAGTTTCACTTGTAGAAGCCGTGGCGATTGGACGGGGGTTTAGGGCTTAGCAGCCTAGTTACCCAAGAAGCCCAAGGGAGCCCAGAGGCATAAGGAGCAATGCCTAGAACCGTAAACCCCTAAACCCTAAACCCAAAAAGCCACGCCCGAAACTTTGCGGGCAAGTCCGAAGACTTTCAATTTTACATCTACAGGCTCCCAGACCCTCCAGACTAAACCCAGTAAACCTGCAACATGCTTTAACAACACCTGATGAGGAACCCTCTAAACACCCAAAATCCGATTTCGATTGCAAAGGGCTCCAACAGGCCCGTGACTTTAGATGTCGCGGTTCGGCGTATTTTTGAGGTGTGTAAGAGAGCTTTTTTGCTTTAGGGTATCTGGGGTTGCAATTTAGTTGCAAGGTGGCTCCCAACCCTGCAACTCTCAATGCGGTCAGGCTGCCTGAAGATGGAGTTTGCATGATGCAGGGGCTTGAATTAAAATAGTCAGGGTATTCTTCAGTCCCTCAAGCATAAAAGTGTAGAGCAATGAGCCCTACCCTAAACCCTTATTCCCTTCTATAAGGCATAGAACCATATAAAGCCCTCCTCATACAGGGTATACTGTAGCGCTAGCGCTTACTTGCAGGTTGTGGTAATCTGCGCCTGGAAGCTCCAGGCCAGCGACCGCGGGTGCATGGGGTGCATGGGGTGCACGGGGAGGGTCGCCCACTGAGAGGTGCAGGCCAGACGTTTTTGCAATAGTCAAGAGTCTCAGAAGGGGTTTATAGGCTTCAATAGCTGAACTGGGTTTCGGAAGGATGTTGTATTCTGTATTTTTGTGACTTTGTTCCCAACTTTCTTTGTTCCTCCCACGAAACTCCAACAAGGTTGTGGCCAATTGTGCAGAACAGTGTGCTACGCCATCTAAGCAGGCGGTTTTTCCTCCCAGCTGGGCTCGTTTTCGGCTATGTGAGAATGGGCCGTGCTGAGTGAGTTCGTAACCCAACATTTGACTGGAACATGCGCGGACCCGACATATGAACACGAGTCAGCTTTTAACCCCCAAAACCGAAGCCCTAAAACCCTAAACTGGCTCAAACCCAACACCTAAACCCTAAACCCCACCTTAACCCCGAAGAACCTACATATTTAAGGACTTATTTAAAGAAATCATAATAAGGAACTTTAAAAAGGTAGGTTATTCCGGGTTAAGGTAAGCCCTCAACGCAGAACTCCAGAGCCCTCCACCTCAGCCTCCCCTCTTGCGTCCTTGCATCTGGGACAGGCAGAGTCTCGACAAGGGGGCTTTCCGCTGCAGACACCGTCCACGCCCTGTTGGAGTCTCAGTGCTGTACTTGCCCTAAGGGTCCAAGTACCTTATTATCATACACTCTCCAAAATCCTAAGCTACGTAACTATCCTAAAACCGAGTACCTAATTATTTGGTCCTTTGGGGACCCTTGCGGGTTGAGAGGATCCAGGGAGGGCTTAGCTCTTGGGTCTTGGGTTTGGGGTGTTGGGTTTAGGGTTTAACGTACTTGAAAGGATCCAGGGATAAGTCGCCGGGTCATAATGGTGACAACCAGTGTAGATTAGGTATCAGGTTGAACGTGAGTTTTCGGGTTTATGGAGAGTACTTGGCGGGGTACTTGCATTGTTATCCGTATAAACCGTATAGTCCACTCCCCATGTCCAGTGATCCTTAGAGCCTTAGAGTTCAGTGAAGAGAACCAGGAAATCCAGTTGCTGGCTTGGTAGCTTGCAGTTCAAGCCTCATGATTTCGGTATAACGACTGAAGGCTACCCAACAATGCTGATAATTACATCCTACCTGAAACGCACTACACTCCCGAACCCTGCCACAGCTGCCGGGCTTGAACGTGTAGACCTATTGGTGCCGAGGGTTCAGCTTCGAGTGCTGATGCTCAGGTCCCGCAGCCTCAGACGGATAGTTTAGAGTGTCAACTCCTGGCGGACTCATCAAGCCCGTCCAAGCCCTCATTTCGTGTTCCCAGGGCTTTAAGTTGGTTTTTTCTTAGGGACCGCGACTAAGAAGCGATGCCAAAAACCTCATACCGTGGAGCTTGGATTCTACCTAAGTAAGCCTAGGTATAGAAGCCTAGGTATAGTTTAGAAGGGGCCCCCACCCTGTAATAGTGGTATAATAGGAATATAATCGGGCCCCAATATAATCCTCATAGTCACTATTACAGGGTGGAGGCAGCTTCAAAGGTATAGTAGTGACCCAACACCTAGACAAGGCTATTGAACCCAAGAAACCATGCAACCCACCGAGCAGACGAATCCCGTCTCCAGGCTTCGAGCATTGGCAGCGCCCGCTTCCGTGAGCCCCTCGGCGATGGGCCAAAGACCCAACCCTAAACCCTAAACCCTTCCTGAAGGAATTTAGGGTTCTACAAAAGCTTTACTTGTTTAATGTGTGGAGGGGTTCTAGAAGAACTCCACAAAGTGTTGTTGTGGAACAAGCCCCCCAAGGTTCTTGCGTTTGGAATTGTGCAAGGCATCATTGGGCTGGATGGACTTTGGGAGTTGTCATTGCAGGCCTCTGCTTCTACCGCCCGGTCGATGATCCCTTGCTTGCTTTCCAAGTGCACTGTGGCTACGTGATGTTCTGTGCATTGCTCAACCCTGGCTACTGCTGGGCATCGTGGCTTGAGAAGTTCTTCTCTCCCCTGGAGGTCGGCGATCATGAGAGGGTGGCCCCCTCTTTCCTGCTATCTTTCGGAGCACGGCGGCATGAAGTGCGTCGCACTGCAGCTTAAGAGGGTGCTCCTCTCCTGAAAGGGTGGCCCCACGTCGTTCTAGCATCGGAGCGCGGCGACGAGCAAGGCTGCCGAAGAGATCAATGTGGAACTGTGCGACACGGTACTCCTTGTGGCAACGACTGCCGCGCTTCTGAAGGGGTTTCGCAAGTCACTAGTGTGACCAAATCTATGCGGGCACACCGTTTGCAGGTGTATGGTTCGCTCTGTCGCAGGACGAGATCCTGTTGACCGCGTTGGAGCTCAGCTTGTCCCGGTGTGGAGTGCAGGGTCACACAAGTTCAGAGTGGAGTAGTCGATTGGGTGAAACCCGAATTATATTACACCGAACGGGCCATATAGTAGCCTTTGCACGGAGTGCAGGGTTGCAGAACAGATGGTCAGACAAGTTCGCGGAAAAGGTCACTGAGGATGCGCAGGGGTTTAGACGCCTTCATGTCCTTATGTCGACGTCGTATGACGTATGACGGGTTCCAGGTCGCAGACCTCATCATACAACATTATGTTTAGACTGGATACCTCTGCGGGCATGCTAGTTTAGAAGATAGGGATCCCTCCGTAAGAATCCGAAGCCCGAACACAAGCCCCAAGCCAGTGAGAGATGCACAGATCAAGATACAAGAGCCTAGTGACCAACTCGCACGAAACGATAGTAGGTTCCTTTTTTAGTATAGCCGCTGGAACAAACCCTGAGGGCCATCTACCCAATTAGTATATGCTTCGGGCCCAATGCACGTGTACCTGTACATACCATTTGGGCACCTGGACCCTCAGGGAAAGGTGATGTAGGCCTGGGGTTTCAGGGTGTAGGTTGCGAGTTCTGCCAATCGACCCGAGATTGACATGGCATGATTCCGCAAGCTTTGACGTGAGGCAAGGGCAGCACGACACTTGCAGAACCTCAGTGTCCAGGGTTTTCAGGCTTAAACATTTAGGCTGCAAATTCGAACCCGAAATCTCGGAACCCGGAACCACCAAACTAGTCTTGAAATCCACGAAGTTCCTATTGCAACAAGCCTTGGGTCCCGCATGCCCGAGATGTGATGTAGCAAATTCGAGCGCTTACGGTTTATACCATCTTGGAACTTGACCTTACTCGAGCTGCATCGATGCAGGTGAACCAAAGCAGCACGTTAAAGCTTTGATCGTGCACGTAACATGGAGTGCCATGTCTTTCCACCGCGCAAGCGCCGTCGGCAGGAGGTTGGCCAAATCTGTGCTACTATCTAACGGTTGAGGGTTCAGGGCTTAGAGGTTTAGCAATTACAGAGTCTATAGACTCCAATATCATAATTACCAAAGACACCGCACTCTGTCATTACAAGTGATGCAACGAGAGGAATGGCAAGATTTTGTGTGCCCCGAGTTTGCGGCTCGCCGGAACCGCTTCGTTTGCTGTTTGCTGTTGTGTTCATCAGCTGAAGCCCGGCAAACCAGCAAGTGAGTGCACGGCCCAAAAAGCAAAAACCAAACAAGCACACACAGCACAGACGGACCCACACACCCACCCGCCCGCCCGCCCGCCCGCCGGCCGGCCCACCCGCCCGCCCCCCCGCCCGCCCGTCTGCCCACCCGCCCACCCACCCATCCACCCCCCACCCACCCACCCACCCACCCACCCCCACCCACCCACCCACACCCACCCACACCCACACACACCCACACACACCCACACCCACAGACCAAAAGAAAAACAACCCCCTGCACCCACAGTGCATTCGTGTTGCTGTTGTGTTTTGCTGTTGGTTGGTGCAGGAGGGGGGTCCAAACATAAACCTGTGCAAGTCTAAAGCGCCTACAAAAGGATTTTGTGGGAGGTAAACGTAGCTTAGGCCGCTTTAGGGTTTAGGGTTTAGTAGGGTTTAGGGTTTAGGGTGCCGTTAGATGGGAAGTGTGGTCGGAACTTGCGAGCAGTTTTGCTCTTTTGACTATTTTGACTTGTTGCAATTATTACAGCTGACCTGACTTGAATGAGACCACCGCCTATAATTAGATCCAAACCAAAGAAGGAAGCTAGCTTCATGACTGATCTAGGGATGTTGGCGATATGTATATTGAACACTTGCCCCGTATTTCAATCTCGAGGCCTTTAGCCTAAAGCCCTGAATCCCCGAATTTGTATATTCCCGGCAAAGTTGCTCAGAATCATAGCCGCAAGCCCCAGAATGGTTGGTAGAAATCAGGGCTTCGCACCCTCAACCGTCGCAGACCCCAACTTCAAAAGCCCGTAGACCTACAGGCCCCCAATAAACCCCTAAACTCCTAAACCCTACACTCCCAAACTCCTCAACCCCATAAAACCCTAATCCCCCAAACACCGAAAACCCTAAATCCCTAACCCCTAAACCCTTAGAATCATCATTCCAGGACCCTAAACCCTAAACCCCTGAACCTTAAATCCCTAAACCCCTAATCCCTTTCCGCAGGCTGCCGCCATCTCCGAGCGGGCGATGAAAGAGTCCACCGCGGCAGTCATCCGCTCCTTCCCGAGCACGTCTCGTCCTCGGGGTTTAGGGTTTAGGAGTTCATGGGTTTAGGGTATAGGGGTTTAGGGTTTCTGGGCTCGGTTTGTGGGCGTTATGACTGGTTTACTAGGTCTCCCAGTGGCAGCCTTTGCTCTTCTATTGGGGGGTCTCTATTAACACCGAACAGTAGGAAAAATCTGATTTTGAAGAGCATACTTTGTAACCTCGTTCAGGATATTACAGAGGAGATTAGGGTTTCCAGCAGACTGATACGGTTGATGATTTTCGGGTTCAGGCTTAAGCGGTTCAGGATTTGGGGGTTTAGGATTGAAGCACGACCTCAGCTTGGAGAGTTCATCATTTTAGGGCTTAGGGCGGCTTCGGTTTTGGGTTTGTAGAGTTCAGCGTTTACAAAGACCCTAGAATGTAGCACCTTATTTAAATACCTATTATACCAGGGAACCCTAAGAGCCTACTACTTTGTAGGTTAATATAGCTGACACTTTATAGGTTGATACAGATACTACTCTATAGATTGATACGGATTATAGGTTCTAGGAAAGGGGTTGAGGCTTGAAGAGCTTTAGGGGTTCGGACGGAGCAGACGTTTCGGCAGCGAAGCTCTTGCTCTTCCTCCGCCGTGGTTTAGCGCATTTGCGCGAGAAAGCGTGACGAAGCCTGAGACGGCTTACCTAGAGACTCCAAGTCGAGTAGTACCAATGGTACCTATTTTGGCCTCTAAAGTCTATAAATAGTACCTACTTTGGACCATTTGGAGTCTTAGGGTTCGGAGTTTGATTTATGTAAGGTGTGAGCTTCGGCGCGCTGTTGAAGCCTAAGACCATTTCAATTGTGGTTTGAAGCTTTCCTTTCCTTGTGGCATCTCCTCCAACATGTGGGGCAAATGGAGCCAACAAAAACCCTGCAAGTGAGCAAGGTGGCAGCTGCTAACGGTGGCACGTTTGGCACACGAGGCACGAAAGTTGTCCTTGGGCTGAGGAGTTCCCTGTTTACTCTTCAACACGGTTTAGGGTTTAGGGTTAATTTGGTTAAGGGCTTGGGGTTAGTACAGTATGGCTTTGGGATTAGTGTTTTCGATGGTTTTCATATAGAAGCCTTGGTACGTACTAATCATCACAGCTCCTTCTAGAAAACATGCTGCGGCATGCCGCAAAATCCTGTTATAACTAAAAGCGCCCCTATACTACCGTTCACAAGCGGTACATGGCCCTAGGGTCCAGCAGAGGGTATTTGGAGGGTCTTAGCATGCCACACAAAGTCGCATTGCTTTGGATACTTCAGGGTCACGGCTAGCCGCTGTTACAGGATGTGCAAGTAGAATCATCTTGTATACCGTCAACTATGGCACCTTTGGCACTCACACTTGATCATGATCTAGCCTCAGCAGCCCTAAGCCCCAATGAATCTAAACGGCCCTCAACGCTAATCCTTGAATCCTGAGCCCAAGACCCCAAGCAGGCACAAGCACTTCGTTCCATTCCATCTCGCGGGATTTGCATTGAAGTGGTGCCGCAAGAGATGCGTGCAGCCCGGCTAAAACTGACAGCAATCTCAGGTATGCCAGGCAACTGTCGTAGGGCTGCTCTTCTAGATTCAGGTTTGATGATTATGGTTCACGGGAGGGGTTACAGGGTTTGCGGTTTAGAAGTTCGTGGCTTACAGGGTTTTTGGTTTGTCTTTTGTCGGGATCAGGATAAGTCTTGGCACGGCTAGTTTAGCAACAGGGTGTTGGGAATGACAAGCGGCTAGTCTGAAAATCTTAACCATAAACCCTATGTCTATGTATACTCTCCATTGTGCTTCGTCTTTTGGTAAACCATGCTTATGGCTGGATTCTAAAATCAGACAACAGCGAATCCAACAAACAGAACTACATTGGAGAATACAGGTAAGCCCTGCAATTAAAAGCCCGATTCCATGAGGAGTAGGTTTGTTTTGGTGACAACAGTGGATGCTGGCGCATGCTGCTTTCCGTGGTCATGTCATCCTCCATCATCCATCAACCGGTCATTGCGTGTGGTTTGATCATGCACGTGTGTTGCACACTTAAGTTCAAAATACATGCATGCATGCATACGTGTTACATACTCATACTCATAAGCACACACACATGGCTTATATGCTTGGCCATGTTTTGGAATTCAGATACATTTCTTGGCAATTACTTAAACCCTAAACCCTAAACCCTAAACCCTATGTTTCTAATGTGCTGACTGAAAGGTCTGCCCTTCTTCTCGAGATGTGCGTGAAACCAGTCGGGCAAAGCCACAACCCATCTCTCTTTATAGTCTGTTCTACATCTATGGAAGTCTGATATAGGGAACGCTCCTGCATCACACCGTATCCTGCCTTCCTTAGATCCCGAACGGATTGAAGCCATGAAGGCTAACCAGGTCGAGAGTGAACAAAGCCAAGGTGCAGCCTCCAACCGTGCAAGATCAGTTTATTGATTTTCAGGGTCATGGGCAATTAAATGCCATGGGCGAACGGCTCCCATCAACTCAACTCTGCTTATAATCTGAGTGGCATGTGTCCGAGATCGAAGCCTTCAGATCCCATAGAAAACCCGAGGCAAGCGCGACTTTCCTGCACCCGCTGCCGAGCTCTGGATCCACCAGAATACGGCATTCTGACCCAGATGAGGTCAGTGGGATCAATGTTGTGCCTTGTCACGCATTGGGGATGTCGGGTTTAGGGTTTAGGGGGGTTCAGGGTTCAGGGGGGTCTAGGGTTTAGGGTTTAAGGGGGTCTAGGGCCTAGGGTTTAGGGTTCACGGGGGTTTAGGGTTTTGGAGATCTAGGGTTTATAGGTATACAAAGATGGTGCGGAGAGGGGGTTCTGCCAGGGCGTGTCGGTGCAAGTCCGATCTTACGATCCTGCGTGCGGGCCTTTGGTGACATGCCCGAGAAGCCGTGACATCTTCGGAAAGGTTTTCATTCCCTCGCCGCTTGAAGTCGACCACTGTATGAATCTGCATCAGTGCATGTGCTAGCCTGAAAGCGTTCCCCATCAAAGACCAGAAGCTTTCCTCTAGCGGTCCATCTGCTCATAAAGTATATAATTTGGCCTTAGAGTACTCCCCAGTGTACTTTGAGGGCAAATTGTATACACTTTTTGGGTGCATGGGCCTTACGGTGCTGGATTCCGCCACAGCACCAGGCTTTTGACTGCCCTGAATGCTATCCTCTGCGGCCCCCGCGGGTTCGACAGAAAGACCTGCAGCTTGGCTTGAGGTCCGGGAGTTTAGGGCTTCGGGTTTAGGGCTCGGGTCTTTTCGGGTGCAGGGCTTAAGTTTTGGGGTTGAGGGTTCAGGTTTTATCTGTCGCCCTTAATGGAGAGGGTCTCCAGGTCTGAGGGCTGAAGGTCTTGAGCTTGGGATTTAGGGTTTAGGGTTTATAGGGTTTTGAGGTGTGTTGGTTTCGCTTTGCCTTTAGAGCTCATGTTTTATGGTCCGGGCTGAGTGTTATGGCTTGTGGTGTGACGTCTGCGGCACTGTTCGCAACTTGGAGCTAGGGATTGTTAGTGCGACAGTACGTAGGCCACTCCGTAGGCAACATCAGCATCAGTTTTGCGCACAGACGTGCGATGTGAGGCAAGTCCATGGCCATGTGCAGGGCTGGCAGTACAACGGAGCAGACATCCAGCTGCGACGGCTCGAGGACAATGACTGCAAACTTGTGAATCGCTGGCTCATCAAAGCTTAGTTGCCTAGTTGTTCGCAAGATGCGCGTGCGAGAATGGTACAGTCGAACCAAAAATCACAGTCACACCAGACAGCGTCTACATAGTTTCATACCTCATCTACAGCGGCCCTACAAACAGCGCGCTGAAGGATATGAACTTAGATTGTATTTCAACCCTGTAAGCCCAAAGCCTTAATAAGTCCTTAACACTAAACCCTAAACTTACTTGCGCGTGTCGATCCCACGGTTCGTGTTTCAATCTTGGGCCACGGTCCCGAAGGTGTCCCTGCATCATCTAAAACCATAATCCAGATCCGGAAAGGATCCAAAAAGTAGATCCCTTCCGGGGGTTCCGGGTTCAGGGTTTAGGGCGTTCCTGTAAAATCTCCTTTAGTAGTATAGGGTCCCGAATCAGGGGTTCTACTCTCTAGACCCTGGCGGCAGACCAGCATGAGCTGAGAAGTGCCCTGGAAGCGGATACTCCCACACTTTAGAGTTTAGGGTGAATGTTAAACAGCCTGGTGGGGGCTAACGGTGTCCTCACAGGACGACAGATGGGGCTTCACTATGGGTAGCTTGGCATGACTTCCCTGTGCCCAGAGGCTTTCTTGTCGCGATTTGCGATGAAGGGTGTTTTGGGGTTTAGGGTTATATGTTTGGGGTTTTAGGATGATAGGTTAGAAGGGGCCCCCACCCTGTAGTAGTGACTATAAGGATTATATTAGGGCCCTACTATATTCCTATAATACCACTATTACAGGGTGGGGGCCCCTTCTAAATGATAGGTTTCGAGATTTAGTGTTTTAGGGCTTGGGGGGGCTTCGGGGCTCCGGGGTTGAGGGCCCAGAGAGCCCAATACCCCTTAATTAAGGAAGATACCTTAAATCATAAGGAGATTCATACTATGATTTAAGCTTTATTCCTTAATTAAGGGGTCTTGGGCGCTCTGAGGGTGTAACGGTTTCGGAGTTGGGATTTCGTCCGTTTAGAGCTCGCGGTTTCGTTGGTTGCAGGTCGAAGGATGCCGATCAACCCAGAGAGCCCAAAATACCCCGTAATTAAGGAATATGGCTTAAACCATAATATGAATCCCCTTATTATTTAAGGTATATTCCTTAATTAAGGGGTATTGGGCTCTCTGAGAAGGTTGGTTTCCTTGTAGTCGAGTAGGTAACCTTTAACCTCTTTGGGGTAGTCTAGTCCCTATATAATCCCTATATAACCAAACAAGTTAACCTTTAGTTCGCTATGATACCCGACAAGTAGGGTTTCAAGCTTTCCGATCTTTGTTGCTTCAGAAGCTCGGCAGCGGGAGGAGCTGCGCAACTTGCGTCACATCGAGGAAACCATGCTTGCACCACTTGGGACATCCTGCATGCCAAAGTTGCAGCCTTAGGCATTTAGTTGCTTCGGTTCTCATGTCTATCGCTTTCCACGGTCGCTGTCCCCCTCGGTTTCTCGATCGTCCTGGAGCTGCCCTTGCAAGTCCAAGGATCTGTGTGCCCGTTACTTTAGCTTTAAAAATGCATGTTGTATGGATAGCGAGATAGATATAGATAGATAGGTAGATAGGCAGATAGAAAGATATAGAGATAGAGAGAGAGGGATTACTCTCATGCCAAAATAAAACAGTACAGACTGCATAAGTACATGGAACACCATGTAACCCTATACCCTAAACCCTTGATGAACCCTTATGAGGGCATGGACCCTTAGGGTTAGCCAAGGAATTGCAGACATCCTGGCTGATTTGCTCGATGCGTTGCCGCAGCGCGCGGCCGCGCGCTTTAGTGAGCCTGCCGATGCGGAAATGGCCAGCTGACTGGTAAGAGTCAATATGACGTTTCGCAAAGCCATGTATACGCGGCTTAGGATTCGGGGTACCCTCATGGGGGCAACAAAGTTTCAACCCGCCCAACAAGCAAGCTAAGAGCCAAGAAGAACCTTAGGTTTTGGCCTGGGCGATGAAGGTTTGTCACCTTCGGGATCAAAGCGATGAGCCGAAAAATGGAGTGTCTGAAATGTCGAAGGCTACATCGGTGTTACGCCTTCAGACCCCAATGCTGCATGCAGGACCAGCCAGAATATATAATCAGACATACGAACGGACGAAGTCCAACTCGCTGCCATCTTCCCAGGCAGCAGGTGGCTTATACGGAGAGGATCCTCTCTGAAACTAACTTTGGGGCCTCGACATGACCCATATCAGAGTCATGATGCAGCTCTAAGCGGAATTGCAGGCCCCGCCTGAAGGATGGCATCAGTTTTGCTCCTCCCCATGACTGCGTCGCAACCGTCCCCCAACGTTGGCACTTTCCAGGTAAGGTAGAGCTTCGTTTCAGCTCAGGTTGCAGAGTCGAACTTTCATGGTGCGAGCATTCCGAATTTAAACTCTCGGCGGGCTGGCTTCTGGGGACATATGTTGGGCGGTAGTAACCCTAAACCCAAACTACGGTAGTATTTTTTTGGGCACAGGGCTTTAGAGTCTAGAATACCGTGTCTGGATTCTTCTCCTCGCAGCGGGCCGGAGTCCCTGCCCCATACAAGGGTTTGGGGTTTGTGGACCCTAAACCCCAAACCTCCAACCCTAAATCGCGGCCCGGACCAGAAACCCTGATATTCCCAGCACAGCTTTGGAGGATCGGGGCCCCCAGGTTCCGTCTCTACACGGATCCATGTTTCAGTCCCTCCGTCCTCCGTGTCTTGCTATGTGTCTGGGGCGAGCGGAAGACACCTAAGTGGTCTGAAGTTAGGGACGGTTTTGGGGGTTCTGGAGGAGTCGCTTGCAGAAGAGGGTTCAGTGAGATCTTGTGAAGTGGGTTAGAAACAGACATAGGGAGTAGTCAGCCTTATTGTTGAGACTTGAAGATGTAGCCACGCGTTTACAGCAGTAAGCAGGAGTCGGAGTGGGAGTAGGAGCACGAGTAGGAGTAGTCGGAGGAGGAGTTAGTAGTAGCAGTAGGAGTAATAGTATTAGTAGTAGCAGTAGTAGTAGCAGTAGCAGCAGCAGCAGCAGCAGTAGTAGTAGTAGTAGTAGGAGCAGGAGCAGGAGCAGGAGAAGGAGTAGGAGTAGGACAAGGACGAGCAGTAGTAGTCCACTGCTGCTACCTACTGCTACTGCTGCTGCTATACGCTAAACCCTGAAACAGCACTTGAAACCTAATATAGAGGCCGTAATAATTACCTATACTATTGTGGGAGGTTCCGTAATATTATAGTGTAGTACCCCCAAACCCTATTCTAATCATTAAGGCCCATATACTAGTATAGATCCCGTATAGCCCCCTTTAAGCAACCCTTTAAAGGGAGGCCTATTCTAATGATTAAGGCCCCCTAAACCCTAAAAGCCCTAAGCCCTAATCCTAAACCCTAAAAGCCCTAAACCCCAAACTCCTAAACCCTAAACCCTAAAAGCCCCAAACCCTAAACCCCAAAAGCCCTAAACCCTAAACCCTAAAAGCCCTAAGCCCTAAACCCCAAAAGCCCTAAACCCTAAAAGCCCTAAAAGCCCTAAACCTTAAAAAGCCTTAAAAGCCCTCAACCCTAAAAGCTTTAAACCCTAAACCCTAAAAGCCTTAAACCCTAAACCCCAAACCAAAGGAGCTTTCAGAAAAAAAAATCTAAACCACGGTACTATTTCACGCCTTCCGGCCTCGGCTCAAAAGCCTTGGAAGCCTCGTCGCCATCCTTGCAGTGTACAGACTCCTGCTGACGGAGGCGGGTTTGAGTGATTTAGGGGTTCAGGGTTTGAGGGTTTATGGGATTAAGAGTGTTTAGGGTTTTAGGGTTCTAGGGGTTTAGGTATTTAGGGTTATAGGGGTTTAGTGCTTTTGGTTTCTTCTTCTGGGCTCGCTACGCCTGGCGGTTTAGGGTCTGGGCGTTTAGGGTTTAGGGGCCGTTGTTCCTGGTTTCCGGGTTACAAGGGGCCCAAGGGGCCCAAGAATTTCATGTGTTTTGTGGTGAAGACTTGAGGGCCTGAGGGTTTCAGTTACCTTAACCCGGAATAACATACCTTTTTAGAGTTCCTTGTTATGCTTTCTTTATATAAGTCCTTAAAACTGTAGGTTCTTCGGGGTGAAGGTAGGGTTTAGGATGACTGGGGTAGGACATGTTTAGCACTTGATGGTGTAACTTTAAGGGCCGTAAGGTCTTACGGGTCTAGGATGAGCTTTGCGTCTTCCTATGGTGAGTGCTCTGGGCTTACTGCATTGGTGTGAAAACGTAGCGAGAATTCCGCTTCTGATCCTTGCAGAACAAAAGAAGAGTTCACCCGAAAACCCAAACCCCTATGCTGCAGCCGTATAACACCCTTATGACTTCAAAACCCAACTCGAATCATGAAGTTCCAGCCAAAAAGTGTCGCTTGTCCTCGTGATTGGGTTTCACGGCCAAGCCTCGATACCTTAACCCCGCAGAACCTAGATTTTTAAGGACTTATATAAAGAAATCATAACAAGGAACCCTAAACAGGTAGGTTATTCCGGGTGAAAGTAGTTCTTGAAACCCTCCAGCAGTCGATGCTGATGTCGTGGCATCTAGATCGTAAACACAAAGCGAGGGTAACCACTGCTTTTTGTAGGGGCGTTATGCTGGTGTTGTAGCATCGTATGTTGTAATCCACTTGCTTTGTTCTGACATGTGTTCCGAGCAGTAGGCGGCAACAACAAAGCTCACATCCGAGACAAAACTGTCTTCCAATACAGTTGAGAGTCATGCCTGCCACGGTAGCTAAACGAGTTGCATTCTGGCACAGCGAAGGAAAGGACTGAAGAAGAGACCCTAATGTAGGGGCCTGCGTTATGCTGGAACCATTTGAGCTCTGAGCCCTAAGCCCAGACCCCGAAGCTTAATCCCTATTCACAAAGGTCAACTGCAAATCCTCGAAACTTGAATGCCGGAAACCGTGAACCCCGAAATAGGTGCGTAATCCGCAGGTGCGATGGCAGATGAGCCTGTAGCCGACCAGGCCTATGATGAGGCGCTTGTTACTTTGGGCTTCATTGGCTTCAGGGTTTGGGGTTTGAGTTGCCTCTTGGGGTCTGCAATGGTCTCCTGTCTGCCATGTCGAGGAGTCTAGGGTAATAGACAAGTGCGGCAACTATACACCCCCAAATGCCCGATCTGTCTCACTCTCTCTCTCTGTCTCTCTCTCTCTCTCTCTCTCTCTCTCTCTCTCTCTCTCGCTCTCTTTCTCTCTATACATATTTGTATATATGTACATGATTACACTCATTTGCAGGAGCAGGGGCCTCAGCAAGCGCCTATACGTAACAAGCTCTTCAGGATAACGTAGAGTTTTGTAGAGGTTCAGGGTTTAGGGTCAAACCCCTGCTCGGGGGTCTTTTTCGTTCGGTGCCGCCTGCCTCAAAGAAGTCTTGGGTTCTTGGGCTGAGCAAGACAAACCGCGTTTCTGAGCCTACATGGGAGTTTCCGAAAATTCGGGATACCTCATTTTGGGGTCCTTATAATGAGGATCCTACTATCTAGGGGTAGTATTAGGGTCTCCTACCCCCACATCTGAAGAAGTGAACCCTAAACCCGAAACGTGAGTTTCCGAGCTTAAGAGGCTTTAAAAGTGAGCCTACAGGCCCCCCTCCCCCCCTTCCCCAAACAATATATGCTAAACCCTAGTTTCTGCATTCAGACTGTTTAAAGAAGTGGGCTTAACTCCCGGGCGCCCAGGGTTTTAGGTCTGTTTGCGTCTGTTGGTCTAGTGCTTAGGTTTTTCGGGTTGACGTTTTTGTGTTTAGGATTGTGAGCTTTTGGGAGCTGGAGCTTAGTGACCCCCGGAACCTTTCAGCATCATAAAACCCCAGAAACCTGAGCTCTGAAACTCCGAAACCCTGAATCATGAGCCCTGAAACCCTGGAACCTTGGAACCCCCTAGACTCCGAGACCCTTGATTCGACAGGCGTCAAAGCGCAAAAAAAGTCGAAACCCCTGGACCCTGGAACCTTGGAATCCCAGACCCCTGATTCCACAGGCGTCGGCCCCCCAACCCCGGTTCCCCCCCGGCAATAGAAACAGCAAGTGGATAGTTCTCTAAAAGTAGGGTTCCCTTGTTGGTCCCCAACATAGTAGGGCGCCTGCATAGAAAGGTCCGTAAAAGGGATCCTAGTTTAAAGAGCCCCTAAGCCCTAAAACCCAAAACTCCTCATCCCTAAACTCCCAAACCCTCCTCAACTTCTAAACCCTAAGCTCCTAAACTCCTCAACCCCTTATTTCCAACCCCCAAACTCCAAAACCCTCAACCCCACACCCATAAACCGTAAAAGCCCCAAACCCCTAGTTCCCAAACCCAAATGGCCCGAAGGCGATCCCTGTCGAAACAGACGATGAGGAGGTGAGTACTCCCGGGACCTCGGAGGCCTTCCAAACATGAGACTTATGGAATAGGAATATACCTTAAATCAGTATAATATACCTTAAACCATAAAAGTCCCTAATATGCTTTAAGTTATATTCCTACCATGATACTCCAACAACCACTTAGTTTACTGTTTAGGGTTCAGGGCTTAGGGTTTAGGGATTTAGGGTTTAGGGTTCAGGGTGCCCGGAGACTCCAAAACCACTTACTTAAGGAATAGACCTTACATCGTAATAGTCCCTCATATGCTTTAAGGTATAGTCCTTAATTAAGGGGTTTTGGAGGCCTTCCTACCATGAGATTCCAAAACCACTGAGTTTAGGGTTAGGGTTTTAGGGCTTAGGGTTTAGGGTCTAGGGTTTTAGGGTTTAGGGTTTAGAGTGCCCAGAGACTCCAAAACCACTTACTTAAGGAATAGACCTTAAATCACAATAGTCCCTAACATGCTTTAAGGTATAGTCCTTAATTAAGGAGTTTTGGAGGCCTTGATACCATGAGCTCAGAGCTTTGGGGGTTTGTAAGGCTTCTAGGGTTGGTGGGTTTAGGGGGTTTAGGGGGTTTAGGGGGTTTAGGGGGTTTAGGGGGTTTAGGGTTTCAGGCTCTGGGGCTGAAAAGGGGTTAGGGTCTAGGGTCTAGGTTTTTAGGGTTTAGGGTTTAGGGCTTTAGGGTTTAGGGTTTAGGGTTTAGGGTTTAGGGTTTAGGCTTGTTTGGTTTAGGGCTTGGGGCTTATAGGGTTTGGGAACTCTCTTCAGTCTTGGCGTCTGCGAGATCGAAGACATGGTTTGGTGACTCCTTCTTCCTTTCAAGCGG
Source organism: Symbiodinium sp. CCMP2592 (assembly GCA_905221615.1). Lineage (NCBI taxonomy): Eukaryota > Dinophyceae > Suessiales > Symbiodiniaceae > Symbiodinium > Symbiodinium sp. CCMP2592. Next base: position 267,221 of record CAJNDT010000060.1, read on the forward strand.
ATTTTCGGGTTTAGCTTTTCGAGGATGTGCTTTGCACTCAGATTCGGCTCGTGGTCTTTGCAGTGTCATGGAATCTGCGACAGGCTTCGTGGATGTACTGTAAGGTTTAGGCTTTTCGATGGTAAAGTTTGGGGGTCCTGCGGATTTCGGGTTTTCGGTTGGGCGTTTAGGATCCATTTCTTGCAGGCTCAGCAAGTAATAGCTTTCAGATACAAGCTTGGCGCAGCAGGCTCGCAGAGAATTACATGGTGCGGGGTCCTAAAACTTGAGGCTCAGGGCTTGCAGCAGCCACGGCATCTCTTGCACAGATGGGCAAGCCCTGAAATCCAAACCCGCAGCCCTACGGTCTCTGAACCCTGCGAGCCCTGAAACCGACGCCCCCGAAGACCAAACCCTCCCAAAAGCAAAACCCTAAGCCCGAAACTCTGAACCATCAACGAAGCTTAGCTCACTTAGATCTCTAAACTCTAACCCCCGACCCTCTAACGTACCTTACATGCCCACTATTTCGGACCACAAGGGCTCTTTTAAAGGGCACTTGGGGGGCCCTGGAAGCCTCAGGCCTTACGGAACCCAGAGCCTCCAAAACCCTTCAATTTGGGAATATACCTTAACCTGGGATAACCTACCTTTTTTTAGGGTTCCTTATTATGATTTCTTTATACAAATCCTTAAAAAGGTAGGTTCTTCGAGGTTAAGGTATACCTTAAACCAATTTGGGGATCCTATTATGATTTAAGGTATACTCCTGAAGCCCCCTAAGCCCTTAAATCCCTAAGCCTAAACCCCAAACCCCAACCCCTAAACTCCTAAAACCCTAAAACCCTAAACCCCTAAATCCTAAACCCACATGTCCCGAAGGCGATCCCTGTAGAAACTTAAATCCCCAAACCTAAACCCCAAACAAGCCTCTTAGAGCCCTAAACCCTAAACCTTAAACCCTAAGCCCTAACCCTTAGAACCTCAAAGCCAAAGCCGCAGGCTGGGACACCCAAGGCGCCTGCAGAGCGTCCGGCCCAGGCTGGTGGTCGGGAGAAATCAGGCGCGCCCGCTTTATGGGGTTTAGGGTTCCCTTAAGGGATCCTTTACGGGTTCCTTTAACGGTTCCCTTACGGGTTCCTTTAAGGAGGGTTGGGGAGAAATCAGGCCCGCTCCGGTTTAGGGCTTCTAAGGCCTTCAGGGCTTTAGGGCTTCATACACACACACATCTGCATTATATTATCACAGCTGACATACTATGTACAAACAAGAACATAAAAAATATCATATAACATAGTATAGAACCATGTCATGTAACATAGTGAAATGTAATGAAAGATACTACAATGTAATGTAATGTAGCATAGTATAGTATAATATAATAGTAGTAATAATAATAATGATAATGATAATAAAAATAGTAGTAATAATAATAATCACAATAATAATAATAATAACAATAATAATAATAATACAATATATGGGTCTTAAGTGGTTTCCTTGTGTTTTCAGGGCTTGTATACATCGCTGACATAGGTCTTGTGGCCTGCACTTGGAACTCCTAAGCCACCACTAACCTGGCTGGTAGACCCAAAGGCCTGAACACTAAACCATGAAAACACAAAGCCCCAACACCCGCAAGCCACAAATCCAATATCATCAAACACAGCCCGTCCCATCCATGCCATCCGACAGAGCACCCGCTCCAGTAAACCTGAAATTTAAATGCCTCGTCTTGAACACAAAATTATCCGTTTCCGTAAACTTCATTCAATTCTTCACCCTCTCCCTACTTTGGTAGCCGCAACCTTAAGATTCAGCCGAGCTGATGATGCTCTACTGAGATAAGGAGAGCCCAAATCCTTTTCGTGCGTCTCCTGATATGTCTTCTTACTGAACCCGGGTACCTTGCTTTTGGCACTTGCGGCCCATAGGGCAATGCCAAACCAGTAAATCATTCGTGTTTCGGGTAAGTTGTGTACGAGGCTGTTTGGGTGTTAGCTAGCTCTTGCAACCTGCAGTTCCGAGCCCCTGAAGGCTTCAGAGTTTTTTGGGGCTGACAGATTACGAGAGTAGCAAAATTAAGTATTGAACAGCTTCATGTTACATGAGATGGAATGTACTCTCAACCCCAAGCCCTAAACCCTACGCGTAGTTTCTGCCCAACAAAATCCCAAACCCCACTCCAATCATCAAGGCCGTTACTACATCAGCTGTTTCTACTGCCATCTTTGACTTATGCGCCCTCTTCCAGAAATCCCAAGCTCTGACGCCCAATCTTGAAACGTGCACGAGATACCCTCCCGACTCTGTGCGGCCAACAGCAAATGCACAAACCCTGAGCCTAAACCCTTCACCGCGAACTGAAAAACCCCGAACCCTAAACCCTAAACCCCAAAGCTTAAATCCCAAGCCGGAATTAGGCACTAGGGTTTACAGAGAAGCTGCTTTCTGCAGAGGTGCCGCAGCCAGCGAAAGCGGAGACTCCGAAAGCAGCGAGGTCGGAGAGCCAGATCTTGTGTTAGTTTTGACAGGGCTTCGTGTGAGGATTTGGGGTTGAGGGTTTACAGTATACAGGGGTTACAAAAAGGCGATGGTTGTTGCTTTTATATGGGTTGCAAGTCTAGGGGTTACTATAACGGTTACCGTAAAGGTTACGCTATTTCAGGGGCTACGATAGGGTTTCGGGGTCTGGGGCTCTAAACCTAAATCTTCAGCCCATAAACCCCAAACCCCTAAAGCCCTAAAACCCCTAAAGCCCGACACCCTAAAGCCCTGAAACCCTAAATCCTAACACCCTATACTACCTCAACCAAGCCCGAGCCCAAATAACCTAAGATTTGGGAGTCAAGGTGCCGTTGCCTTGAAGCGTTTGCCCCAAGCTGAAAAGGCCAAGAACCCTACGCTTCAAGGGCAACAGGCGAAATCATGATGGAGTTTCCGAAAACAGGGGACCCTAAGAAAAGCACCCTAAGTAGTAGGATCCTTATTATGAAGGCCCCAAAATGAGGTACCCCTAATTTTCGGAAACTCCCATTTCAAGCCTCGAGCCGAGAAGACCCCAAACTTCGAAGTCCCAACAGGCTAAGAGGGTTTAGGGTTTTAGGGTTTTCGGGTTTAGGGGTTTCGGGTTTAGGGGTTTAGGGTTTAGGGGTTTAGGGTCTAGATCCGTAGATCCGGAAGCATAAAAGCTGCTTAGGTTTCAGGGGTGAGTCTCCCCGATCCTGAAGCCCCAAAGCCCTAAACCTGAAACTCTATATGAATAGTTGTCAAAATTGTGGTTCCTTTTTGGGTCCCTAATATAGTACGGCACCTCATATTTAGGGTACCCAAAAAGGGACCATAATTTTGACAACTACCCATATACACCCCTAGACCAGCAAGCCCCAAGACTGAAACCTCAAATCTTCACTTTCCTACACCCGAGAAGCCCCCAAACAGTGCCACTTCTTTAGCCATCCCTACAGAAACTCTTATAGTAGAAGCCTAAAAGTTGGAAACCCAATAGCCTCAATCCTTAAGAGTAATGTATAGGAAATCCCAGCACTATTCGGCCTTAGTCCGGTTTCCAACTTTATGGGGTTTACTGTAGTAGCCCTAAGCCCAAAAAAAAAAACGCGAAGCCGGCAGGGTTCGACCTCCGAATCTAGCGAAGAGGCCGCCGCGGTTTTGGTCATGCTTTCTGGGGTTGAGGGTTTAAGGTAAAAGCCAGAAAGTTGGAATATGATTATCCTAAACCCTTTATGGTAAATTATAGGGTATCCTACCATGAAACCATATTCCAACTTTCTGGAGTTCCCTTTATGGCTTTGTAGGGTGTTTCTGCAGAACAGTCTATGGGGCTTGAAGGAGCCTTATACGAGGAGAGCTGGCAGGAGGGTTTTGGCGTATAGGGGTTATGAGGGGTAGTTTAGGGATTGTAGCACCTGAGGCATTTGGGAGCGAAAGTCTACGTTTACGGTTTGGGGTCTACGACTGCATTGTCTGTTCAGGTGTGGAAATTCAGGTATTGCGAGGGTTGTTGGAAGCCCTGCAAGCATATGAGCGTGCACGACTGAGCCTAGTGCCGATTCGTACATGCTGCATTGCACGTGGGGCAGTGTGCACTAACCTAGTCGCAATCAGCGGCCTTTGTTGGGGGGCTCGAAAACACCAACCCCCTAAGAGTAAGCTCCGTCTGTATCCCCATCCCCCTTTAAGCAGGTTAGCATGGCCCTCTGAAGGTTGAGACAACCCACCGACGGAAGAGAGGGGATGACAAAATCACTCCAATGTAGGGGCCTTGATAATTAGAATATGGTTTTGGAGGTTCATTATCATGGTCACAGTATAGTATACCCCAAAACCCTATTCTAATTGTTGAGGCCCCTACATTAGTAGGCAGGGCTCAGCAGGCTTCGAAGGGTCTGGGCATCAACGGGAAGAGGCCCTGGGTTGGAAGACGAGCGTTCGAGGTTGAGGGTTTAGGGTTCAGCAGGGAACACCCCAACGACTCATCAAAAGCATGTGCAACGCATCCCCCCAAGCACCTTCCCGAAGGAAGTGCAGGTTCAACTTCATGCCAAGCCCCAACCACTGGCCAGGGCGGAGGCAAAAAGAGTGCCAACATGCCAGCTGGAGCGCGAGGGGCCCAACCTGGGAGATTGCTGTCCGGAAGTAGTACTTGTTTTTTTTTTTCATACTCCTTGTATGACCTATTGTAGTTGATACTCGTATTCCGTTGTTTTCATTATAGATGTTCCCATGGACTTTCAAGAAGCAGAGTGAGTGTTTTACGGAATATCAATACATGTTGTAATAAACCCCGGCTTGCATCTTGTGCGAGTTATGCTATAACTGTAACTGTTCCCTTCTCATCTCAACCTTGACAGACAGAACCAACAGAGCCACACAAAACCACCTGTTCGAACTATTGAGGCATTCTGGTACACCAGCACCTTCTGCAGCAGTCAAGTCTTTTCTCCGATGAGAATATTCCTCAATGTTGAATTAGGTTTGGATTTGAAGTTGAGGCTTTATATAGGTGTCCAGGAGAAATCTTGATATGCTTGAAGGTATACTGATTAAAGACGGGGCTTCGGGGTCCATGAGTATGGGTCGAGGTTCGTACGTTGAAGTCGTGGCTTGCGGTTTGAAGTGTAGGAAACTATCCTCATTCTTCTGGCACGTCCTACCCGGGCCCTAGATAAACTCTGATTTACATTTTTTATTCCATGAAGTGTATTTCATGTACGAATGTGTACCAGCATATAACATGAGGTCCCTTCTAGTAGTAGCCCTTGCAGTACCCTGTATAGCCCTTTAAAGGAGCCCTGTTCTAATTATTGTTTTGCTTGCCCGGCGCACCACCCGAAGGCCTCGGGCATAGCAATCAATCCCCGATGATGCCCACCAAGGGGTGTAGGGTTTGGGGTCATAAGGGTTCTTTTAAGGGCCCCTTTATGGTTTTTGTAAAGATACATTCCGAATGAGTTCAATAATGAGCCCTCAACCCCTCAACCCTCTGAGATACAATCCGGATACGCGCTTGGAAAGTCATGAGTGCGAGCACACCTTTGTAGTCTCCCCCCATTTGGAGTAGATTCCGGAACCTTCTGAGGTACAACCCGGATGAGCTCAACCCTAAGCCGCAAGCCTTCAAACCCTAAAGACCTGAGCCCTTAAGAGGTACAATAGTAAAAAGCTCTTGGCCAGCATCGAGGAGTTCAGACGATTAATTAATTTAGGAAAAAAATAGGATTTGGAATAGGATTTCGGATAGGGTCAGATTTCGGAATACGATACAATTTAGGAAAAAAATAGAATGTAAATAGGATGAAAAATTCGGCATAGGAGGTTAGCGTGCTTGAATTATGATTGACAGGTGCCGGAGGAGGAGGGGGAAGCGAGAAGGAGCTTTCAGCACGCCTCCACCTCCTACTCCCCTCCCCATTCCTGCCTCCCCCCCCTTCCCGTCCCGGCACCCCCCGGAGCGGCAGTGGTGGGGGGGGGTGGTCCGGGGTGGGGGGGTGGCAGACTGGCAGAGCAGCTGTTTTCCTATTTTTTCCCTATTATTTTCCTATGTTTTTCCTATTTTTTTCCTATCCCTCCTAGGAAAAAGCAAAAAATCGTATTTTCCTGAAAATAGGAAAAAAATAGGAACAAAAATAGGACAAAAATAGGAAAAAAGTAGGAGGCCGCTGAGGCCCCCCCTCTCCAACCCGCCCCCCCCGCTGGGCCCTCCCGCCTCTAGCCTCCGTTTTCGGGCGTCGGGGTTAGAGGGTATCGTTAAGTATGCGAGTTATCGTGGTATTGCTGCTGTTGTGATTGTTCTGTGGATGCTGCTGCTCATGCCTGTGTTTTGCTCTATTTGCTGCCCTATTTGTTTCCTACTTTTTTCCTATTGCGTAATTTCGTTCCTATTTTTTTCGTATCCATGATTCCTACTTTTTTTCTATTTTAATTATTTCCTGCATTTCTGATGGCTGGCTGACGATTCCCTTTACTAAGGTACAACCCGGATGAGTTCAACCCTAAGCCCCAAGCCTTTAAACCCTGAAGACCTGAGCCCTTAAGAGGTACAACCCGGATGAGTTCAAGGGCGTGAAGGTCTCGTCTGAGATCGAGGAACTCTTCAACTGCATCACGAGGCTCGGGTTTAGGGGGTGTTTAGGGCTTGGAGGTTTAGGAGTGGGGTTTAAGGTTGAGGCGTGCATTTTAGGGCTTACCTGAACCCTACAAAACCTTCCTTTTTAGGGTTCCGTATTATGATTCCTGATATTAGTCCTGAAACAAGTAGGTTATTTTGGGTGTAGGTAGGGTTTTGGGTGGGAGGCTTTATGGGTCTAGGGTGCAGGGGCAAGAGCTTCAAGCTTGTCCGGTGCGTACGGAAATAGGGGCTTATTGGGAGCTGTGCGAGAAGCTTTTGGTCCTTTAAGGGGCGTCCAGGGTTCAGGGTCTGGAGCTTTGGGTTTGAACACCTCCCCCCTGTAAAGCATGTGAACCTCAAGCTTAAGAAGAGGACATCCCGGATTTAGGGCGCCGCGTTTGGGGAGATTCAGTTCGAAGCCACAAACGAAAAAGAAAAGAAGCCGAAAACGTAAGCAACTCCCTGCAAGACTTCTATTTTAACGTCTACGTGCCGACGTTTACGGCCAGACGGCATTTGTTAAGTATGCCTTGTCGGTACTCCCTGACCCTAGATCCTGAACCGAAGACCAAAACTGTTGACCCTTATCCCGAAGCCTAATCCTCAACAGCCACACCCTCAACCCTAAATTCCCTCAACCCTAAAATCCCTAAACCCTAAAATCCCTAAACCCTAAAATCCCTAAACCCTAAAATCCCTAAAAGGTACAAGCCCCACACCATTGAGCTCGACACGGTCCTGAAGCCTTTCATCCCCGAGCTGATACCCAGCATCGGAGAGGCACCGGTCGTTAGCCTTAGGGGTACTTAGAAATAACTTTTAATTTTCGGTTATTATAATCCCTAAGAAACAGCTAAAATTATATTTTTTGCTAGGGTTCTAAGTTCAGTAGAGAACTTGTGAAGAGCTGTTCATTGAAGTTGCCAGGCATTGCCAGGACAAGGAAAGCACATTATGTTCTGTATCTTCCGGGTCAGGTAGCTTTGTCAACTGTTCAATTACTTCAAGCTTTAGAGTTGGGGTTGATTGACATCTTGTCAACCTGGCCCACACCAATCCCCACCAATCCTTGCCCAATAACCCTTGCCGGCAGCAAAGGGGGGGATATCTCCAGAGCCACCCCGAAAAAGCCCGAGGGCCACCAGTTCTTCCCAGCCTCCTGCTCAAGCCGCCTGGGCCAGCCCTGCAACACCTGGCGTAGGTACGTTGCAAGGCAGCCAAGATGCCCAACCCCCGCAGAGAGGAATGCCACGGAGGTGTCGGGTGCGGATGCTACTGCGACGTGTATGCCGTCAACGGACAGGTCAAGTTCATCGCAGTTTCGACTGCTTCGCGAGATCCTTCTGCACGAGACCGGCGTGGGTGAGGCGAAGGTCCTGCGAATTATCGCCGGTGCAAATGAAAACCTTGATCACAAACACTGCACCTTACACCCCACCCATGCTTGGCACCTAGACCCCCAACCCTAAAAACAAGCGCGCGAAACCCTATAGATCCTAAACTGCTGCCCTTAACCATAGCCCATGAGACTCGAGCCTTGGAGCCCGACATTTTCGAGTCCAGAGCTTTCCCTCCACGTCTCCCAATGTACCTAGGATGCCCAGTAGTACCCTTATTCCCTTTTTGTAGTCCTTGGTTCCTTATAAAGTTACCCAATACCAAAAAGAGAGGCCTTTTTATTCTTAGGTTACTGGGTATCCTAGGTACGGTTTGGGGTTTACGGTTTGGGGGTACGTTAAGCCATAAGTATAATAAGGAACCCTGAAAATAGAACAGGTAACTAGTAAGGCTTTGGGCTTAGGGATTGGGGTAATGTAGGAACCTGATTAAGAAATCCTGGGCCTAGAACCCCGATATAGTAGGATTCATATACGGACCCTAATAAACGCCCAAGGTTTCTTTGTCAGGTGTCTACATTAACGAGTATTCATCGGGTTCCCCCATTATAATAGAAGGAGAGTATAATATGCCCCAAGACATTGTTCTAAACTTATCAAGGCTACCTGCCGAATATTCACATATCTGTAGTACTGCCTGGAATCTGGAGGTTCATGGGACCTAGTAACTACCGTTATCCGTATCTGAACTAGGGTTATAACTAACAATAGCTATAGTATACTTGTTTATAGCCCTAAATACGAAGTCCCATGATACTCCAAGTATGACATACTTCAAAACCGTGTGCTACCCAATGGAGAAGCCGCCCATGATATGGCCTGAAATCCCAGACCTTCGACCCTAGCATGATCCCATCGTAGACTACTTGAGCCCCTAATTTTGAAGTCCCGAGCCGCTAGGTGGATGCCTTCTTGAAGATGCCGCGCCCCGACGGTGCCCCGAGCGGACTTGGGACGGCCTGCCTGGACGAGCCCACGCTGCCACGGCCTTGGCTCTCGTTGGTTTGTTTTGGTGCCGTAGAGTAGGTAGCCTTTAACCTTTCGGGGGCTACTATATTCCTAGGATAGTGGACAAGCAACTCTTCTCGGGGATTTGGTGCTAATTAGGTTTATTGTCGTTTTCGGAGGGGCTGAGGGCTCTGTGAGTTTGCAATAAGGGCCTCGGATGGTTCCTGCTTGAGGGCTCTGGCGCTATGCGTTGTAGGACGTTGTTGTTTTCATTGGGCCCAGCATAATCATAGGTTACCCTGACCATCCCGCTTCGATTTGCGTGCTTGTACTTTTCAGCGTTCTGCTTCCGAGGTTTAGGGTAAGGGTTTAGGAGTGTTAAGGACCATGTGTCGGCCTTCGTAGATCCACACAGTTGCGTTGCATCGATTTTGAACATGGGCGCCCACCCAAGCCGAAGCCCAAACTAGGTATCGCTTTGGGATAATGTTAAGTTTCCCTTACTGTCTAAGCCAGAATTGTAAATTAAATGATCTTGGGGGCTGTTGAAATCGGCACCTGGCAAACCGGAAAACAGCTACTAATCTGCAGGCCATTGCAGAGTAACCTCACACCAATAAACCCTATCGACACCGCACGGACGCACGAATGCTCCCAGACCCTTAACCCTGAACCTAACCCTAACACCCTGAACCCATAGACTCCAAGCTGAGCGCTTCAGGAACCCCTCTGACCCGTCAATCCTTGATTTGCAGCTGCGGCGGACTCGGGAGTTCAGGGTTTAGAATCAAAATGCAGGGTGTGTTGAGGGTTTTGGGGCACCGGTTTTAGGGTTTAGGTTGGGATGAAGGTGTAGCAAGAGCCCAATCAGCCACCATAAACCTGCAAAAACCCCATACAACCTCGACGTTCAGGTGTTGTGATGTACTGAACCCTCAACCTGGAAGCACTAAACCCTCGGCCTTGAAACCGGCTTCTAAGCAGCCATTAAGTTCTGCTACTAAGATATGCAGGTCTAAAGCGGGGCTTAGGACTAGGACTGCTGGTTGAGGATGTTTTGGATTTACGGTTTAGTTCCAGGCTGGAGATTCGCACTTCTTGAATGTCAGCTGTTTCTCCTTTGCCTGGATGAGCTTGGGGCTCGGTGGATTTGCTTTATTCTTCTGGACAGCGTTCTGCTTACTTAGCGCGCGGTAAATCCTTGCCACCAACACCCAGTTAATTTAGAATACCATAGAGTCCCGCGGCGGATTCTAGACCCCAGCACCGAATTCTGGCTTTGCCGTGGGCCGCATCTGGGCATGTGATCTCCAAACTCAAACCCCCCGACAGCTTTGAAGCCCAATGCCCGAAACCCCACGTCCAAGCAGGGTCAGCGTTTCGGCGTCAACCCTTTAACGCACAAACAGCATTCTGCGACCAAGGGGTGCCGCAGAGTTTGTGGAATCAGAAGCTCCGCGATGAACTGGGTTGGTTCCATACTACGCATCTCCGAAGTTACAAGTTCTGAGAAGATGACTGAAGAAGAACTGCACCCATGTTCGGCAATACACATTCGCCAGCACTTGTCGCCTTATATATGCATCGCTTCTCACCCCCGGAGGAAATTGAAATTTCCGGAGAAGCTCACTTGAAACGAGAACGGCAAGGTATCTGTTCCAGTGAGGCCTGCTTTGAAGCGCCCCAGCGAGTGGGGAATTTCAGGTACCTTGTCACATCTGTCATCGTCGACCTCCACAGACAGCGCAAGAGTGCCGCATGTCAGGGATTTGCCGACTGGATGCGAGACATTCCCAGGAACATTCACAACTGCCGATGACTCTGTGTTCTCCCTGCGAAATCGAGTGAGAGAGCGAACATGCTGACGAGCTCTATTTCTGCACTCAGAACCCTGCAGAGAGGGATAAACAGAAAATGAAATGAAGCAGGGTTATAAATACACAAGCCGTTCAATATGAGACGTATAGGCAGACATCAGCAACAGTCATCTGACGAGCGCCAGAAGTGGAAATAGTACGCAGCTCCCATAGTGAGCCCACCACGCCACCTGGAGCCCTCTGCTTGCGCAGCGCCCGCAACCACCCCAAGAGAGATTGAGTAGGCTCCACATCTTGGTTGAGACCGTAAGCCAAACCTGCATCCTAAAGGACCTTCCTTTGCTACTGAGACTCTACTAGCCCCCAACCCTGACTGCCACCACCTTCAATCCATAGGCTTGCGTAGTTCAGTCGGAAAACCTAGTGTAGCCTTTTCGTGCCGAGTGCTTGTTTTAGAGATTTCGTAGAAACTGGCCCCTAGACTCTGAACCGTGAACCCTAACCTCTGTAGACTCTAGACTTTAAACCTTAACCTCTGTCGTTACCTCCAAACATCTTTAACCCCTAAACCCTGAACCCCAAAGCCCAAGAGCCCGGCATAAGACAACAGTCGATTGATGGAAGAAGTCAGGCACCTGTGTACAATATACCCCTTGACACCAGAAAAATCCCAAAGCAGAGCCCCCAACACTTGCCAGCCGGAACCCTGCCAACATGGAAGCCCCCTAAACCCTAAGCCATATAAACCCTAAACCCTCTAAACCCTATAAGCCCTAAACCCTATAACCCCTCAATCCCTGAAGACCTGAGCCCTAACACCATCAAAGACCCGAGCCCGAGAACCTGAGCCCAAACTCTAAACGCGCAAAGCTCGAACAGAATCTTCCTAAGGCGGTCATTGAGCAAGAATCAGGACCTTCAGCCAATGGAGGCAAGGTTTGCGGATTCGGGGTTTCGGGCTTTAGGTTTTGTGCTTCGACCTATAGGCCTACAGGCCTCAGGGGTGTCTGGTTGTGTTGCACTGTCGGGAGTGGGGACTGAGCACATGAGCACACTACCACTCGCTTCAGAAGAGAGCTTTGTGATTTGTAGCTGTGCAATTGACTCAGGGTGAGTTGAGGAGTGTGGCGATTCGTAACAGATGACGATGTGTGCCTGCCCTTCCTGGCATTTTCCGATATTCTGTTGGTCGTCGTGCTAGACGGTGGACAGCCACTATCACTGGTCTAGTAACCGCAGCAGCAGCAGTGGCAGCGGCAGCGGCACAGCAGCAGCAGTAGCAATACTGGTGGTAGCAGTAGTCAGCTGCCGCAGCACTGGCAGTAGCAGAGCGGCATGCGCACGTAAAAAAAGCAGGAATAGCAGAACGAGCGGCTGTTGCGGCAGTATGTAGATTATGTCAGCAAAGGTGCTAGTACTACAAGTGCGCCGAAAACGACGACTATCTATGACTACATATGCCAATATTTTGTGCTAGCAGTTTGAAGGTGTGTGTTGTTTGCACCATTGCGATTGGGAGCGCTATGTTTGGAAACGTACGTTGAACTCCCAGAAACACAAGAGACGCTTGATCACCTGAGCCGTTGCAGACATAAGCGAAGGACGGTCAAGTGTGTCCTGAAGCTGGGAGAGAGAGTCTTTACCTATGTAGCAGATAATTTACAATGTATACGCTATAGTTCAGAGCATATTATGTTAAATATCTGGTGCAGCAAGGTGCGGTCCATTGAGAATGCTGAGAAGAACCCGAAGGAGATTGACAACTGGGCAGAAGCCTTACATCGAGCACTGCTGTGGGTCTCCAAGTTCAGAGCATGTTTCAACAACGGCCCAGGGTAGCCGCACCGGAGCACACACTGCCGGCGAGCGGAACCGAAAGCATGGATAAGCTTCGTCATTGCGGAACACAGCCTATGACGAGCACGAAACATGTAATTATTCGCATCGTTTTCGCTGGACCGTTGAAACCAACCTTGCCTAGTTACTTTGTCATCACCACACGAGACTTGACTATCGACCGGTGCATGACGAAATGTGGGTTCCCGACGGGATTAGGGGACGAGCAGCACGGCCTTTGAAAGGCAGCACCACTCACCTTGAGGCGTAGACCATGCAGTGCCATGGGACAGCGGGGTCAACAGCTCCTCGAGTCGAAACCCTAAGCCCTAAACCCCAGACCCCTTTATAAGCCCCAAGCCCCAGGCCCCGGAACCTTGTTTTAAGGTGAGGCCTACCCCCAAAGCCCCAAGTCCCAAGCCCCGAGCCTGCTAGAAAGCATCCCAAAGTCAGTGAACCTCACGCTTTCGAGCCTAAGGTGAAGCGCATTGATAGCCTAAACCGATCGAAGCCGGCGCCCACGGTGCAGTACTCCAGAAGGACACTTTCGGGTCGGAGTTCAGCGTCTCGGGGTGCAGGGCTCGGGGAAAACCCCGAAGCCCAAAAGGCCTATATTTCTGAGGCAAAAGCAACGCTTGCGGGGGTAAGACGTCGTGGAGGCTTATGATTGTGGAATTCTAGAGGAGTTGTATAGCGCCAGGTTGCTTTGAGGATGGTGTTTGGCTCACCGATGCTTTAGAGTTCAAAATGTGCCTGGGGCTTTCTGGAGTCCGTATGACCCAAAAGCCTAAACCCCTAAAGTAAAAGCCAAAAGTTGGAATATGATTATCCTAAACCCTTTGTGGTAAATTATAAGGTATCCTACCCCGAAACCATATTCCAACTTTCTGGAGTTCCCTTTAGGACTGCAAAAGTCTTTAACATCAATTTTGAGGGCTCAGGGTTGAGAGGCTTCCGGCATCCAGGGGTTTAGAGCTTCCAGGCTTGGGAGCTGGAGTTCCCTTTAAGCCCTAAACCCTAAACCCTAAACCCTTTACCCTTTAAACCCTAAACCCTAAGCCGTGGTTACTGTCAGGCTGCAGGGCTTCGTCTCGTGTGGAGCGACGCAGTCCCAACTTGGAATCTCGAATATCCCAAACACACTTCCAACCTCTATATATATATATATATATATATATCTCTCTCTCTCTCTCTCTCTCTCTCTCCCTCTCTCTCTCTCTCTCTCTCTCTATATATATATATATATACCCAGTATCACCTCCGCGCCAAGCTTTTCCTCGACCTCCCGAAGTTTATTTAGAGTGTAAGCTTTGCAGGATCCCACGAGTTCCGGGGATAATTCCAGCAGTTTGGGACTAACTTTTGGGGCAGTTCCAAGTCTGACAATCGAAACCGTTCAGCCTGGATCAAACCCAAAATCCTGAGCCCTAAACCCTTAACCGCTAAACCCTTAGACCCCTAAACCCTAAGCCCCTAAGCCCCTAAACCCCTAAACCCTAAACCTCTAAACCCCTAAACCCTAAAATCCTGAGCCCTAGACCGTGAAGGATGCCCGACATTGAGCAGCTCATGCAAGTTTGGCCTGCGGAGTTTGAGGCGCAGAATGGGCCTTGTAGGTACAGAGCGTAGAGTAGACCCTCGCCCATAAACCTCCACGCCCTAACTTAACTAACGAGGATTACAACCGCGATACTGCCATCACAGCTCTTAACCCCACGCCTGGCCGAGTAAGGAGTGTAACCTGGGATCCATTGCCCGGAGAAACATGGGACTTAGTACATAGGGTTATAAGGACTTGAATCAGAGTTTGAGTTAACTAGAACTATAGCTCTTTCTTACTAACCGTGGTTACTGAGTTCTATGATCCTCCAAGTATGGCTCCTGAGGGACGGGGCTTTGTTGCCGAGGGGTACGGAAAGGCCATCCTAGTAGATTCCCATTCGGAACTCTCTCCGGAGGAATCTCAGGGATGCTATGATTTCTGTCCATCCTCCAGGTCATGCAAGGTGGCGAAATCTGATAGATACTAGTGCTGATGCGTACCCTGCCTGCTGAGATGAGAGGTTGGTTAATGTGGCTGTGGCGTTGATCTTATCGTACAGGAGAAGAGACCAGAGAAACCCTCTCCTGCTACAGCATTAGGTTCCAGGTAAAGGCTTCAAATTGCCATGTTTACTGCGGTCCGGCTATGTAGTCCACATGAATATTCTGTGCCGAAGTAACATTGAGAATGCTTTTTCACATCGCAAGACTCGAATCATTACATCCCGAATACAGAATAAAGGTAAAACTTGCCTTAAACGCCTGCTTTCTGCGAGCATGAGAGTCAAAACCCTAACTGCGAAACCCAACTGGAGGACTCGAATCTGCCATCGTGGCGTCAACCATGGCTGCTTAGGTTTCCTTCTCTTGAATCGCCGCCAGTACCGGTGTGGGGCTTGAGATCACGGTGTGGTGTTTAAGGATATTAGGGTTGTGAGTTTCATGAGGTCATCATGTTAAGCTTATGCAGAGGACCTCGGCGTGAGTTTCAATGGCAGAGGCGCCAAATCCGGAAACCTGTCTTCCATTCAATGTCACGACAAGATGAGCAGAGACGTAATTATAACACCCCCCCGTTGAAAAGGATTTCAACATGGAAGTAGTGTCAATGTTTTGAATATCAGTACCCAACGCCACATCCGGAAATTCCGACTTGGGCAGGAATATCTGCAGAACAATCCGCTCCCAGAGCTTGCAGACCTTGAGCCCTCGACCCGGCTCCGTGCTTTCCGGAGTGTCCGAACACTGGGATGTGAATTTTGGGTCCGAGGTGAGCTTCTCGGTATGGCGGTGGTGGGGTGGTGGTGTAGAGTGGCGGTAGAAGCAATAGTACAACATGTGACAGCAGCGCCAAGCAACAGCAGGAGAAGCACTAGCAACCAATCAGAAGCAGCAGCAGCAGCAGGAATTAGCAGCAGCAGTAGCAACAGCGGTATCGGCAGTTATTACCTTTGCATAGTCGAAAGTAGCACTGGCAAAGCTGTGTTGCTTTGCCTCGTCCTTCCCTTTCGCCTCCGCTGCCTCGTTGCCTCCTCAGCATCTCAAGCTGGATAGCCTCTTTGAACTTCATCGCCCCTCGTGTTCAGTTTAGGAACAACAGTTTGTATAGTACAGCATAGTATAGTACAATACACTATAGCTTAGTACCATGTAGTATCTGATAGTTTCGTATAGTACAGCACCATACTGTACATCACAGTATGTTGTAGTATGGTATAGTAAAGTAGAGTACAGCAAAGCATAGCCTAGCCTAGCATAGGATTTAGTTGTGTAGCATAGTAATAGTACAAAACAGAACGGTGCAGTATAACCCTAAACCCTATACCCTGAAGCCTAAACCCTAAACCCCAAAACCCCTCAACCCTAAACCCTATGAACCCTAAGCCCTAAACCCCTAAAGCCTGAACCGGGGAACATTTAGGAAGAGCCGTTTGCGAGGTTGGACCTGCCGAGCTACATCCGAATCTTCGCTTCGATTCTAGACGTACCTGCCGGAGTCTCGAGTTTAGGGTTAGGTTTAGGGTTAGGGTTCATAGGCTTTAGGGTTATGGTTCATAGGGTTTTGAGCTTCCTTTCAGGGCTCCTTTAGGGGATCCCTGGGTTTAGGGTTCCTTTCAGGGCTCTTTTAGGGGATCCCTATTCATCCCTTAACAGATCCCTTTAAAACGGGGCTGTATGGGGTTCTTTTTAAAGGCAGTTGGGGCTAAGGGGTGTTTAGGGTTTAGGGGTGCAGGAGTCTCAGCCGTTCGAGGTTCGGCATGTCCAGTTGATGCTTTTGCAAGGATTCTACAGGGAACTCCAGAAAGTTGGAATATGGTAGGATACCCTATAATTTACCTTAAAGGGGTTACGATAATCATATTCCAACTTTCTGGCTTGTACCTTATAGGGTTCAGAGATGTCTGGAGATCTTCGTTTTTCCAGCTGCCAGGGCTTAGGTTCGCCGGGACAAAGGATGTCTCAGCTTTCAAATTTTGGGTTTCAAACCTATGCCGAATGCTTGTGCCCTGGAGAATACCAGCGGCCAAGTCGTGGATGGAATCTTTAAGGCCTAGGGTTTAAGGTTTAGGTCTTGGGGTCTTTAACGTTTCCCCAAAGGCATGGGGAACAGAAGGAAGCCAACACTCACGTCAACAACAACAACAACAACAACAACAACAACAACAACAACAACAACAACAACAACAACAACAACAACAACAACAACAACAAACAACAACAACAACAAACAACAACAACAACAACAACAACAACAACAACAACAACAACAACAACAACAACAACAACAACAACAACAACAACAACAACAACAACAACAACAACAACAACAACAACCAAACACAACAACAACAACCAACAACAACAACAACAACAACAACAACAACAACAACAACAACAACAACAACAACAACAACAACAACAACAACAACAACAACAACAACAACAACAACAACAACAACAAAAACAACAACAACAACAACAACCACAACAACCACAACAACAAACAACAACAAACAACAACAAACAACAACAAACAACAACAAACAACAACAAACAACAACAATAAACAACAATAAACAACAACAAACAACAACAAACAACAACAAACAACAACAAACAACAACAAACAACAACAAACAACAACAAACAACAACAAACAACAACAAACAACAACAACAACAACAACAACAACAACAACAACAACAACAACAACAACAACAACAACAACAACAACAACAACAACAACAACAACAACAACAACAACAACAACAACAACAACCACAACCACAACAACAACAACAGAGATGTATTTTGGCAACCCCCCGCCGCTGAAGTCGCTTCCTGTGATTTTCAATTCCGTTTCCAAGTCCTTTGTCGAGGGTTTCAGCCTTGGTGCCATGATCCCCTGAACCCCAGACCCTGCTTCAAGGAACATAGTCTGGGTCTCCCAGTGGGGCCGTTGTTCTTTTTTGTTGTGTCGGTTCCGTCTAAGACTATACAATACCAAAAAGGAAGCCCTTTAGTTCCTAGGCTAGTGGGGAGTAACTACGGTGATTATCAGAGTATCTGTATGTATTACTAGTTATACCAACTAGGGTACCTATAACCTTAGGTACGAAGTCCCATGATCCTTCCAGTAAGCTCTAAGCCGTAATTTCACTGTTTTTAGCCCAGAATGCTCCTGAAGTAGGGTCTGCTTGTGGCCAGCCTTGTTTACCGAAGCCTCCGCCAGTAAATACACCGGTTGTTCCCCTCCAAAAGATGGCAGGCCCAACGTAGAAGCCTGCATCATTGTACTTGGGTTTTGGGGTGTAGTATGGTATGTGTATACTGCGGCTGAAGAACAGTGTTGACAATGCCTCGACCGGCATATTGCGCACTAAGACGTCGCTTAAAGCCCCCTGACTCAGCAACCTTCTGAAATGGCTGCAGCAAGCTAGTATCACGAACAGGTGGTGACAACGAAGCACATGACACCAGTGCTACAGTACAAACAACTGACATAGGTGCAGCTGTACTGTTAGGTCTTAGGTGATTCGACCAAGCCCTTAACCGACACCCTAAACCCCTAGACCCTAAACCCTCAACGCCACTGCCAAGGTCTACAGCCAAATCACCGAGACGCTTCACGTCATCTTCACTTTGTACTCCGAGTTCAAGTCCAACCAGCACTTCTCAAAGGACTCGGGCTCAGATTTAGTCAAAGTGATAATGTAGGGCCTGAATAAGTAGAGTAAGGTTCCCTTTAAAGCGGCCGGATCAAAAGTAGGGTTCTACAGTATAGGGGCCTGAATAATTAGAAAAGGCTTTTGGGGCTCCTTATGAAAGTTATAGTACAAGATACACCCCCCCCAAACCCTATTCTAATTATTCATGACCCTACATTCTGGACCCTCATAGATCCCTTATAGCAACCCTTATAGACCCCTTTACAGGGACCCTATTCTAAGTATTAGGGCCACTGCATTACAGGTTTGTCAGGTTGTCATGGATTTCTATGAGGGGTTTGCTTTTCGGGATTATTCGAAGGAGCTGGGCCCAGATGAGGGAGTTTGGGTTCTTCAAGGTCCCTTATAGTTACTCTGAAACGCTCAGCTCCCACATGCTTCTGAAGCCTGTCTTAAACCTTACAGAACCGTGAAAAAGCCTATGAAACCTCGATAGCAAAACCTTCAAGAACCCTATGAAACTCGTTTAAAATCCCAGAAATCGCTTGTAAGGAAGGCCGCGTAATTCCCCAATTCGACGATCCTACCCAGCCTTCCGTTGACTCAGACGGACACGGCTGGAAACTTTGGAGACCAGCGGCCTGGCTCTGTGGTTTAGGGTCTATAGGGCTTAGGGTTTTCGGGTTTTAGGGTTTTCGGGTTTAGGGTTTTAGGGTTTAGGGTTTAGGGTTTAGGGTTTAGGGTTTAGGGTTTAGGGTTTAGGGTTTAGGGTTTTGGTGGTATGATAGGGTTGCAAAAAGTAGGTGAGGGTAGATCCAGGCAGTGTTTCGGGTCAACTGGGACTTCGGAACTTCGGATTAAAGGCTTGTGGTTTAGGGGTTTAGGGTTTAGCGGCTTAGGGTTTAGGGTTTTAGGGTTTAGGGTTTCTTTTGATGGGAGCCTCTATCCTCTTATCTTTTTCGTCCAGGTTTTGTTGGAGTGACTGGGGTTTCAGGTGTTGCTTTAGATTGGTTCCTATTAGGGTTGAGCATTTAGAGTTCAGGGTTTCGGTTTTGGGGTTAGGAGGGTTTAGGGTTTTAAGGTGCAGGGAATCCGTCCGGCTCAATTTTGTTTGGCGCCAAGTCTTGAACGACCAGAGAATACGTAATGCTGAGGTTTTTCTGTTTAGGGTAATAATGTTAGGATGATGATTGTCGAATGTTGCTAGTAGGTGCTACTATAATCGCATATTCGGTGTTGCCCTAACTGTAAAATTCAGCCTGGTGCCAGTAACTTTTTCACCCCTTCTCGGCTCGTTGATGATCTAGGCTTTGTTGGGTGCCTGCAAGCGGTAAGAGTGTCAAGAACACGTCTCCTTTTTCTGTTGCAGAACCCACGAGCCGCTAGAGTGTACAGCCGTAAACACAATGAGCTTCCCAAAAAGTAGCCCAAGCCCTTGACCACTGGAACCCCGAACCCCAAACCGCAACCCTAAGTTCTAAACCGCAATCCAAACCGTCATAGCTACAAAACTCAGCGCCAGAATCCTGAACCGAAAGCTGAAAGCCCCAGTCCCACTTCCTCGGCTTGCTTCTGAACAGCTCCTCGCGCAACCTGGCGGCTGTCTTTCTGCCCGAGTTCTCCTACAAGAGGGGGCAGATCTTGCGTGAGCAGATGAAGTGCTTGGAGAACTTGTCCAACTCCATGCTCAATGTGGATCGCACCTTGTCTGTGCACAGTTCGGCGAGCGGAAGGACAACCGCGACCAGCTTCCTCTAGTGAATACTGGACGTCTTCTGCAGGGGTGCCGTATCGCAGATCGTGACTGGCTCTTTAGGCAGTCCCGGATTGTGATGGAAGGACGGATCGCCGTGGTGGAGGAACTCGACTAACAAAGACTGAATACTTCTCAATACGAGTACTTAGGGTGCCTATTATTATCCTGGTATGATGATATACCCCAAAACACTCTTCTTATTACGGCCCATACACTAAACACTTGTGGTACCTTTTGCGACAAACCCATTAAAGGAAACCCCACTGCGTATCACCCCGCGCCAAAACTCCAGGTACAACTTCGGGCCTGTGCCGGCCACATTCGGGCCCAAACCTTAAACGGGTGTATCGCACTATGTTGGGACCGAAAAAGGACGGGTTAGTAATTCGAACAGGGTTTGGAGTTTGGGGGGGATCTTAATTAAGGTAGAAGTTTATAAGGAAGCGAAGGGGGTGCAGTTTTTCAACTGCGCAAACATCTATACTACCCTCTTTGCGTTATGGGCCCAGGTGCTGTCGTGGTTCGGTTTAGAGGTCTAGGGCTTCGGGAGATCATGCTTATGACCTGGAATGGTGTATTTGCAGTCCGACAGTTGTAGTTTCGGGGATCTCTATGGAGTCCCAATCCGCAACATGTCGCGAGGGAGCCCTCGTTGGGGTGATTTCAGGGTGCTGCAGGACCGGATGTTTGAGGTTCGGGGCATAGGGAGTTGAAGCTTAGAGTATAGACGCGCTGAGGATCCTAACGTTTCTGGAATGTAGGATATCGAAGCAAAACTCCGAGACCCCAATAGACCCCGACACCTTCTCTAAACCCTAATTACTAAACGCGAAGCACTGGGGTCTTCAGTCGCCGGAGCAGGCTTCGGCCATGATTGTCACAGGTGCTTCGAGCTATGGCTGGTGTGGTACGGTTGATGATATAAACCCTGCATTACCCAAAATAAAATATACCATAATTCCCATAGTTTAGGGTCCTTAAGGTAATGCAGGATTTATATCATCAACAGCAATTCCGGTGCTGCTCCAGGGGTCTGCAGGTCATCCTCGGCACAACCCTTGGCTTTGGACGATGTAGTCGATCCAGCTCCTCTTTGCACCCCTAAGGTTCCATGTACATAGTGCATCCTTAGGCCTTAAGGTGCCTGGAAAAGGCACCGCTAAGTTTATACTATATGGGTGGTTTGTCAAAATTTATGATCCCTTTTTGGGTCCCTAATAGAGTACGGCACCTAGTATTCAGGGTACCCCAAAATGGGACCGCAATTTTGACAACTACCCATACGAAAATAGGGGACCCTAATATAGTACTCTAAATAGTAGGCTCCTTATTATATGGTCCCCAAAATAAGGTACCCCTAATTTCGGAAGCTCCCATATGGGTACATGGAGCCGGGCACCTTACCGGATCTACAAGAAGGAGCCCGGGGAGCCCTTGAGAAACAGCCCATGGTGGCATTCTGCTGTTTAGTTCAGAGTTTAGGGTTTAGGGTTCCTTATCCTGGGTTTGGAGTACCATAATTGAGTTCCTTATAGGAGTTCCTTTAGGGGTTCCGTTGGGGTAGGGTTTAGGACAGGCTTTAGGGGTTTGAGCTTGACTTATTGGCTGTAAACTCAACTGTTCAACTTTTGAAGGGGTTCTTAAGAGGTAGTCGATTCTGAAAGGTTCAACTTGTTTGTTCCCTTGGGTTCTGGGCCAGCTCTACTTGGAGTAAAACCCCTAGACCCGACATCCTCTGACTAAAGCGCCGGACCCAAGAGACTACAGTAGAAGCGAGAAAGTTGGAGCATGATTATCCTCATGCCCTGAAGGTAAAGTATAGGGAATCCACGCAAATCGCAGCACCAATCATCCTAAATCCAGATTCCAACTTTCTGGGATTCACTACAAAGCTCTGCAGCATGCGTGCTTTGAGCTTTTTGCAGCTGCTGCGTACTGTTGTCGGGCCTGTGAGTCCGGCGGCGCCAAAAACAAAAATTTGTCAGCACAGCACTTACGCAGACCTTCCCCCAACCCCCCCTCACGGAAGGAATCTAGCTTAAATCTTTTTAAGGTTCGTGTTATAATTGAAAGGTGTATTCCTGAATTAAGGGAGTTTGGGTCCTTGGGTAAGACTAGCTGAGGTCTTCAGAAATCTTGGGCTGCAATCTCGGGGTCGTCGATTACATCATCGATCGTATGGTTTCTAGCAGCTCTCAGCCAAGCCTCCGCCAAACACATCAGAGCGGGTGAAAGCGTCGGAAAATCAACGGCCCTTGCAAAAAGATCCAACCTTACCTAGTCTGTAGCACCTCCAACCATAAGGATCGCCTGCGGGAGACCCCCTGATTTTCTGAAAACTCCAGGTAGCAAGTTCTCGTCATTGTTTTTCGCTGGAGCTTGAAACAGCCCGATTCAAGCGGAACCCAAACCTGAGCTCAAAATGCAATACGAACCTAAAAATGCTCCAGCCTAAACCCTACATTGTTCGTATTTATGTACACCGAAATCCTTAAAACCCTGTATATGCCTGAAACCCCATAAACCCTAAGCCGCAAACCCAAAACCCCATCGTACCTTAAAGCCGCAATTCGGAAGCCCATAGACCTAAGCAAAGAGAACTCCGAGGCAACCGGGCGCCGCGCAGGCGTCCACCGCGACAGCGGGGCCCTCAACGCTAGGAACCGGAACCCTAAACCCTAAACCCTAAACCCTAAACCCTAAACCCTGAAGCCTTAATGTAGGGCCCGTAAAAGGAAGCCTGCAAAGGAACTCTGCCAAGGAACCCTACTCCGATTTTTTGTCGGAATAGGGCTCCTTGGCAGGCTTCCTTTAACGGGGTCGATAAGGGATCTATAGTAGGGTTCTACAATGTAGTGGCCTTAATACTTAGCATAGGGTTTGGGGTATATTCTACTATAAGTGTATGATAAGGAACCCCCAAATTAAAACAGTATTGGTAATTGCTGAGGCGCCTATATTGCAGTCGGGCTTTACGGTATAGGAATGATGGTTTAGGATCTACTACTTAGGATATAGGGGTTACTTTAGGGTTTAGGGTCCACGATTTCGGGTTTTAGCGCCCCAACTTTTAGGGTCTGCGATTTGGGGTTTAGGGTCTACGACGTCTACTTTGGGGTCTACGACGTCTACTTTGGGGTCTGAGTGTTTTGCCAGGTTATAGGAGGGAAGTTTGGCAGGAAGCTTGGTCACACAAGGCAGTGCCCACAGCCCTGAACTGAAGCAGAAGCAGATCCCTGCACAAGCCTGAGATAGGCGGTAGCAGTAGTTAGTAGTAGTGGTAGTAGTAGTAGTAGTAGTAGTAGTAGTAGCAGCAGGAGCAGTAGCAGTAGTAGCAGTAGCAGCAGTAGTAGTAGTAGTAGTAGTAGTAGTAGTAGTAGTAGTAGTAGTAGTAGTAGTAGTAGTAGTAGTAGTAGTAGTTCGCCCGCTATGTGCTGAGCCCGCTCGCACAGCGTTCAATTGAAATAGTAGTAGTAGTAGTAGTAGTAGTAGTAGTAGTAGTAGTAGTAGTAGTAGTAGTAGTAGTAGTAGTAGTAGTAGTAGTAGTAGTAGTAGTAGTGACGCCGACAGCGTCCTCTGTGGGCGGATGGCCTTACAATCATCGGAGCCCCAAGCCCTAAACCCCCAAGAACCCTGAGCCCTCAAGCTCTTGCAACCCTAAAGCCCTAAAGCCTTACCCTAAACCCTATAACCTTAATACTTAAACCCCAAACCTAAACCCTAAACCCTAAACCTAAACCCTGAAACCTAAACCCAAAACCCCAAACCCCAAACTCAACACCCAACACCCCTCCACCTTCCCATCGGCCAAGCCTTCGACTGATAGGCGCCAGTCTTCGGTGGTGGACCTACGTCCCTTGTCCTGAGTTTGGTGTTTAGTGGTTTAAGGTTGCAGGGTTTGTAAGAGCCCAGAAGACCACGCAAACATCAAACATAGGGCTCCTGGTGTAAGATCCCTATGTTTATGCGATCTGTTGTGACCTTTGTTTTGCACCTTAGTTTTTTGTGTGTAATCTTCAGCAGTTGAGGCTGCAATGATTTTATAGGTAGTGACAGTGTCCGGTAGGTGGATTTCGGTTTAGGCTAGGCAGGTTTAGGGGTCTGTTGATGTGGGATCTTCTTCATGATCAACTCACTACTGCAAACTGCAGAGCCCAATCGACATACTGCTTGAAAGCCCATCTATCTCTAGACCTTCAAACCCTGTGAGACCATGACAGGATTTGGGCTAGGCTGACCTGCGGCTTCAGTTGTCCCGAGGAAAGGCGTTCAATAATATCGTCGGGTCTCTACAGAAATCGTATTCCTGATCTTGGTGTTCGTATTGGTGCTTTTCGGCACAGCAGTGTCTTACCTTCGGTTAGTGGGGAATGGAAGAATGGTAGTAATAGTACTTATAATTGTACCCCATTCCTCCATTCCCTACTAACCAAAGGTAAGTATCCCTTTACAGGAACCCTAAACCCCTCTGGATCCCTTTAAAGGAACCCTATAGATCCCTTTAAAGGAGCCCTATTCCCTACTGAGCAAAGGTAAGGTTTGGGATGAATCAGGGGTGAGGATTTTAGGTCCAAGACTCGAAGATCGTGGTGGCTCCAGGCACAGGGAGCTTAAGCTATGACCCCATTCCCCTAATATAGGGGCCTTAATTATTAGAATAGGGTTTGGGGGGGGGTATATTATACTATAGTTATAATAAGGAACCACCAGAACAGTATTGGTAATTATTTAAGCCCCTAAATTATAACAGAGCGGTTGGTATTACCAGTATACTTATACTGGTACTTTCCATTGTATATAGTTCTTGTGTTGGTCAACCCATTCGATTGTTAGGACCCTAAAACCGGGGGACGAAGAAACGCGAACTACAATGGAGACTCTGCCAAAAGCCGCTGTCCCAGAATACCTCTATTAACCTAGGCCTCTCATCAACGGCCCTTCTTCCCTTTCTGCAGTCTTAGGTTTCTTACAAAGGTACCCAATACCAGAAAGAGAGCCCTTTCCTTAAGATACTGGGCATCCTACTTACTCTGACCGTGTTCGCCCAAAACCTTCATACCTACTTATTCCCGAGAGTCGAGTCAACCCCAAGCCTTCTAAAACCGTGATCCTAAACTTTGAACTCCCAAGGATTAACCAGGCCTCCCAGTGGGCCCTTTTCCCGTTCTGTAGTCCTAGGTTCCTTATAAAGTTACCCGATACCAAAAAGGGAGCCCTGTTTATTCCCATGTTACCAGGCATCCTAGCTAAGGGTTTAGTGGCCAATTCCTGATAAATCGATACATGCACAACAAAGCAGAAACAGTGACGATGCCCTAAACCCTAAACCCTAAACCCTATAAACCCTAAACCCTGCAAGCCCTAAACCCTAAACCCTGCAAGCCCAGGACGGAGTCGATGGCTCCCAGCCGGGCTCCGTCACCGGTGCGCCAGGGCCCACAATGAGGGCGAATTAGCAGCAACCGTGGGAGATTCCAGCGTTTTAGAGTGTGGGCTTAAAAGCTTCAGCATTTTGGGGGTCTTCTTAGAGGTGAACTTAAAAGCTTCAGCATTTTGGGGGTCTAGGGCTACCAAATGAGACCTGCTGAAATAATTGGCCAGCGGCCAAAGGATCATTGGCAACAATAGCAGCGAGGAGGCTATGCCTAACTCCTAAACCACAGCCTACGTGCCTCGCCATGCTCCTCAACCTAGCAAACCCAGCTGCAATATGACAGCCATCCACCGCGTGCAGAGTAGACGCAGCATCAAGACTGCTGAGGATAAGCCTTGGCTGGCGGCCTTCTCACCCTTACATCATGGAATCGGGAGGGTGCCATGTCAAGAATGAGCTGATCTTTGAAGGCTTACTGCGGCAGGCTACAGCTTCCACTCTCCCGACACTTCCATTCTCAGCCTTCGCACGGCTTCTGAACAAGCGAATTCGAACAGCTTCCTGCACTGCAAAAAGAGTGTCTGAACTCACCTCAGCAGCAGGCCAGGTTTGTCGAGATTTCTCTACCTTGTGATGGACGATCTTTTGTTTCTGCAAATGCATTCTTGCATGAACCGCGAGCTAACCCTAAATTCATTCACCCTGAACCCCGGAGAACCGAAGAACGGCGCCGGAATGAGAGCGGAGGAGGCAGGACTAGGCCGGCAAGGGTGAGGGACGGGGAGGGGGGGGGGGGAGGGCGGGAATGAGAATACGCGGAAGAAAAGGAACGTCATCCCGTTGCAGCAATAAGGCGGGTTGCACAGGGAAGTCTATGCCGAACAGATTGCAGACCGATTCTTGAGAGAAGGTCATGAAGGTGCCAACACTGCCTAAAGCTCTAAACACCCCAGAAAGCCTTCTCCAAAGTCATGTTCGAACCAAGCTTTAAGTCTCAACCCTAAACCCTGAAGCCTCAACCCCTCTACCATAAACATTAGTATCTAAAATCACCAAAATCCTCGAATTCCTGAAATTCCCTTAAGCTCCCTAAAAACCATCAGTTCATGAAATTCCTTAAACTCCCTAAAAACCGTCAACATCCCCGCAGCCAACTGGGGCTCGCGGGACCATCTGTGCATTCGGCACCGGGTCATGGAGCGATCACGAGGCTGTACAGGGGCCTTATTAGACTAGCTAGGATGCCCAGTAGTGCCCTTATTCCCTTTTTGTAGTCCTACGTTCCTTATAAAGTTACCCAATACCAAAAAGAGAGGCCTTTTTATTCGTAGGTTACTGGGTATCCTAGACTAGGGCTCCCTTTAAAGAGTTCCTCAAAGGCCTGGTAGTAAATGGTAGTAATACAGGGGCTTAATCATTAGACTAGGGTTCCCTTTAAAGACTTCCTCAAAGGTCTGGTAGTAAATGGTAGTAATAAAGGGGCTTAATCATTAGACTAGGGGTTCCCTTTCATAGAGCTCCTCAAAGGGAGCTATGGTAGGGTTCTACAGTATAGGGGCCTTAGGAGTTCAAAGAGGGCGAGGCTGGAACAACACAATAAAAGGGACCCTAAACCCTAAACCCTAAACCGGAGTCTCGAATTTAGGGTTCAGGGGCTTAGGGTTTAGGGGTTTAAGGGTTTAGGGCTTTGGGGGTTCAAGGGCATAGGTGTGAGGGGCCTTGATAGTTGAAATAGGGCTTGGGGGGTTACAGTATATTCTGATTAGAATACAGTAGAAGCCAGAAAGTTGGAATATCATTATCGTAACCCCTTTAAGGTAAATTATAGGGGATCCTACCATGAAACCATATTCCAACTTTCTGGAGTTCCCTTTAAGCACACCCTCAAGATAGTGTTGGTACCTAGTATATATTCAGGCACCAATATGAGGCAATGAACCCTCTCAACTAGGGAACCCTAAACCCTAAGGGTTTGCCCTAAAGCCCAAACCCCAAAAGCCCCAAAGGCTTGAGCCGTAAACCCTTGGGGTTAAAGGTTCAGGGTCTAAGACACCCAAACCCGTCGGATTTAGGGCACCAATAATAATCCTAGGCACAAAACTCCTCTCTGAACCTAGGTTTCTATGAAGAAGTCATGAGTTCATGAGTTTCAACAGTTCACAATGCGATTGCGGAGACTATGCAGATCGCTTACTTAGAAGCAGATGAAACTTGCATGAGGCCCCTTGGAATACGATTGACATCTATTGACACTGTTGCGACCGGGTTCAGAG
Source organism: Symbiodinium sp. CCMP2592 (assembly GCA_905221615.1). Lineage (NCBI taxonomy): Eukaryota > Dinophyceae > Suessiales > Symbiodiniaceae > Symbiodinium > Symbiodinium sp. CCMP2592. The sequence goes on from CAJNDT010000060.1 coordinate 294,940, forward strand.
ACCTATACGAAGGGTTCAGGCCTCATGATTTGTCAATTCGCAACTAACTAAGAGGTTGCTGCAGCTGGGCCCTGAAATCATAAACCGTGAACCCTAAACCGTAAACCCTAAACCATAAACACTAAACCCTGAACCCTAAACCCTGAACCGTAAGCCTATCCTGCTTGCGGTTCCGCATGCAACTGCAAGCTAGCTGCGGTTGTTTCTTGTCCCATGCTCCGGAGCCTAAAGCACAAAACCCTGAGGTCGAATGTGGTCTGGTATTGTTATGATACATGTTTTATGTAGCGACTTGTAGCATTGCGCTCCTGCAGTATGCTGACATGTATTGGTACTATTTGGTGTCATGTCTCACTTTGCAACAAGCATACCTGCTACAGGGAGGGGTCTGAATCAGTTCGAAACATGCTCCACATTGCTGGTCAGTAGCTTCCAGTATCTGAGCACTAAACCTCAGCAACGTTAGACTTGAGATGCCTGTCACCTTCAGCCCTAAATCGGTTCAGGGCTTAGGGTTTAGAAACCCTAAACCCTGAACTCTAAACCCTAAACCCTACATACTTGCGGTTCGACTTAGAGGCTCCAAGCAGACTTGTGCAGTGCGCTCACAACCAGCGAGTAAGGCTCAACTTCACTCCTCTGTTTTTTGTTCACAGATGGCTCACAAGAGTTTACGGTCTACCCAGAGGCTCCATAGTAGTTCCTTTTGGGGGTTCATAAGTAGAATCCTATAGGGTACTCCCAACAAGGAACTACTATAGAGCCTCTGGGTACGGTAAGGCTCTTTTCAACATCAGGGTCCTTTTACTCAGATGTGTTGAGTTTCTCTACAGCAGACTCCTAGTGAAATACGCAGTGGACTCGGTATGGGGAGGAATGGCTATGCAGGAAGTGAAAGGCTTGTTGTTTCATAGGTTGTGGGTGAGAGTTGATCTCGAGTCTTTATGTTTTCGACCCTAGGCCTTATTACCAAGCCTTATTGTGCCAGGCCCTTTGCCTCCGATCATGCAGCGATCCAACCTATCATCACGTTTTGGAAGGCCTGCGCTTCCGTGTTGATTTAGGGTTTAGGGTCGCTACAGGGGTCTTTTACTGTGGGGTAAGGTTTTCATCAGGGCTCAATTAACGCGACGGTTCTGGAATGTTATTAACTACAAGGTTTCTAAAGGGGCTCACTACAAAGTTGTAGTATAAGGGCTAACTATAGGACTTCTGTGAGGGTTTCTGGGTGCTCTTGTTTTCAAGAGAAGGGCGGGGAAATCAGACAGACATGCGCATAGGTTGTAGGCTTTGTTAGGTTTAGGGTTTGGAGAGCTTGGTTTTCAGGATCTAAACTGCATGGCAGCAGGCTCCGAACTCCTGCCTACTACACGAAACTCTTGCTTCTGACATTAGCTGGTCCGGGCGATGTGTAGGTGCAATGATGACAGACTAGGGTTTAACATTTCGGGCTTGCGATCCCAAGTCAGGCGAAGAATTCGAGATTGTGAAAGTTAGCTTTGTTGCTCATACTGCGGATATAAATCGTAAAGCCTTCAAATCCCTAAAACGTAGATCCCTGAAGCAATCTGCAGGACCTGGAAAACCTAGAGCCTAAAATTCAGCTGCAGACTCTAAACACCCAGACTCTAAACACCCGGACCTGAACCCTGACACCCTGCACCCTGAACAACACCTGACATGTGGCAAGAAGACCTTCTGCAAGTACACCCAGGACCATGAACCCCAAGATTTGTGAAATTCAACATCCACAAAACCGGAAGCCTGTAAAACCCAAATCCCCAAACCCTAATAGCAGCCCTTGCAGCAACCCCTACAGAAGCCTTGTTGGTTGCATCATGAGCCCTAACCCGTAAAACCGAGCAAAGCCTCAATCGGCGGCAGGTGTGCGCTCCTTTGCACTGCTGTAACCCTAGGCTGGCTGGGCTTGGGAGTGATAGGACGGTTTAGGGTTTAAGGTTTAGGGTTTAAGGTTTCATAGAAACCCTAAACCTTTCAAACCCCAAAGAGGCTGTTATTGGGGTTTTGTTGGTGCGACCAGGCTCGGAGGATGCATTTCTGTTGGGGAAGAAAACACTTCTACTGGGCCCATAGGGTATAAGGGGTTTGGGGCGTTCTGTAGTCCTGGACCTAGGGGTTGATAGTTTCAGGTTTGTGACTGAGAGTTGTGCTGGATAGCGGCATCTAGCGGCTTCTGTGAGTAGCCCGAATCCTAAACCCTTATCCTTATACCCCAAAGCCCTTTGTCATTGAACTCCGCAGCGTTCCAACAACGAGGAATCCCAGACGAGATATGCAGAGCTTCACGCCTGAGCCTACCATGCTCACATCGCCCTGATGCATGTGAGTAGCTCTCTAGATTAGGGCCCTTTTGCGCTTCCCCCGAAATAGTATGGTGCCCTTACGAAGGGGACCTAGTACCCAGCGCAGGCACCACGGTAGAGTCAAGAGATTTTCAGCCGTCCTAGGGTCAGGATTCCAGGGTGTAAAGCTCATCTTCAAAGCGTTGGTCATCACAATGCCCTTGAATTGAATTCTCTAGGTGACCGATGTTGGAGTTTCCGAAAAATAGGGTGCCTTATTTTGGGGGGGTGCTTACAATCAGGATCCTACTATTTAGGGTACTATATTAGTGTCCCCTGTTTTCGGAAAATCCCGTTTAGATGCTTACATCCCTACACCACCAAACGGCTAAGCTCCGTACGGTTCCACAAAATCCTATCACAGCCCCTTGATACACAAGTCCAAAGCCTCAGAATAAGCGCACAACCAGAAAGGCAACAGCCTTGTACAATGAAAACTGCAACCGCGACAAAATATTCTCAAACGGCGTGAAAGCCCCCAGAGGAAAAAATCCCGAAAGTCCTTCAACGCTGGGCCCAATTCCACCCCCTAACGCGAATCTCGTGACAAACCCGCAGACTGAATAGCTCCCCCCGAGCCTATACTTGCGAAGCGCTTTACTTGACGCCCAACCCTAAAACCCTAAAGTAAAAGCCAGAAAGTTGGAAAATGATTCTCCTAAGCCCTTTATGGTAAAATATACGGTATCTTACCCTGAAACCATATTCCAACTTTCTGGAGTTCCCGTTAAACCCTAAACCCTCGACCCCCAATGAAACCCTAAACCCTGCGAACACAGAAGCTCTCCACAGGCGTGCAATTTCCAGGCATTGGCCTTGCGACACCTTCACAGGTTGGCCGAGGGTAGTGTAAATATAGGGGCGTGAATAATTAGAATAAGGTTGCGAGGCCCATCATACTATAACTACAAACAGGAGCCCCCAAGATAGTATGGGTAACTATTCAGGCCCCTATAGTACAGTGCTTGGGTTTTGGCACTTTACTGTTTGTGCGATTTGGACAAGGCTTGCTTATATTCCTCTGGGTGCGGGGCTTGGGGAATGGTGCTTAGAGTATTAGATGAAGTCGATCCATAGTACGTCGTCGTAGAATTGCAATCTGGTTCCAAAAAACTGATCATCGCTTCAAGAGCTTGGGGTTGCGGTCTAGAGGTAAGACGGTGGGGAAGCATACGGGTTAGGATGTAGATGATGCTTCGCAGTTGGGGCGGTTTAGGGTTTTGGGTTTAGGGTTAACCCTAAACCCTCAACCGCTTGCAGAAGCTTCTGCTTGGAGTCCCGTCCTCCTGGTAGTAGCCTTCTGCTTTTGTTTCCCAAAGGCTCCATGTACCTTCTTGGTAGATACTTAGGCCTTAAAGGGGTCCCCATATAGGTACCTTAAGGCCTAAGTATATACTATATGGGTACATGAAGCCTCAGGGTTTGGGGTCTCCAAGAAAGGGACAACCTTAGCTGGGGGACCTAGCAAGTGTATAGGGGTTTCCAGATCAAACGGCTTCGGTGCTGTGACAGACGGGTTGATGCATCTAGCGCGGGGTCTAGCAAAAGAGAAGTCGAAGAGAACTGAAAGTGGAAACGGAAGGTCGATGCGACTCTCGCACGACGGTACTCGCAGAGTGCGTTAGTGGGCCAGAGACGCCCAACAAGAAGAAAGCTTCGTGCCGCCAAGAACGAGGAGCCCATCGCCAAGTTCAAGATGCCGGACCGCGGCAATAATGTTACTTTAACAATAAGGTTACTATAATAAGGTTGCTATTACAACGCTACTATAACAGGTTATTATAAATAGGAAGAGGAAGGGGAGCCCTGGATCATCGTGCGTGTTCTCGGATAGCGATCCTCAACCCCAAGCCCCGCAGCAGGGCTTTTGGTTGCACTTTTCTGGGCATAGATGCCGTCTCCCCTGACACCCCAAATTCCTAATCTTCTTGAACCCCAGATTTGCTAGGACGCTTAAACCCCAAAGTCCTAAAACTCTTAAGCCCTAAATTCCTGAAACTCTTAAACCCAGAACTCCTAAAACTCCAAAAACCCCGCACGGCCCAGCCTCCGAACCTAAGTGCCGGCCTCTGCATTCTACGGGTTTTAGGGGTTGAGAGGTTTTTTGCTTAGGGTTCAGGTTTAGGGTTTGGGTTTGGATTAGGGGTTTACGGTTTTGGGTTGAGTTGGGGGATATTGGGGGTCTAGGGTTCAGAGGTTTAGCATGGCTTAGGATTTAGGGTAGATCACATACCTGACTTGAGTGTCTAAGATGTATAGTTTGAGGGAGTTAACATAGGGGTGTGCACAATTATTACTACGATTCCTCCGGGTTCTCCATGAGGTTTCCTAATACAATAATACCCTGCGTCGAGTACCGAAAAGCTTGCTCCAATCACGAAGGCCCGTATCATATGGGGGTTTTCCAAAAATAGGGGACCCTAAGATAGTACCCTAAGCATTAGGATCCCTACTATAAGGAGCTCAAAATAAGGTACCCCTATTTTCGGAAACTCCCATATATAGTCGCCTCGGCGTTTTGGGATCGGGATCGGGTCTTGAGTCTTGGGGCCGGGGGTTGGCAGAGCAGTTCCAGCCCCAGATCCTGAACCCCGAAACTTGGGTTTAGGGTTTAGGGGTTTAGGGGTTTAAGGTTTAGGGGTTTAGGGTTTAGGGGTTTAGGGTTTAGGGGTTTAGGGTTTAGGGTACCATTCTAAACCCCAAAGCTAAACCCCAAACCCTAGATCTAAAGCGAAACAGTCGAAAGCCTCTGCTCAAGAGCACTGTGCCAATTGCTAGGCCCAGGCGGCGCTTTCAACCGCTTGGGGTGAGGCAGGGAGTATAGGGCGCCAAAAAAGCACATAAGCAAAAATTAGGGTAGGGATGTCCCATATAAACCCCCTTTAAAAGGAAGCCCAATAAGGTAAGGATATCCCCACAAAATGCTTATGCTTATGTGCGTTTTGGGGTCCCTAGAGTACTCAGAGGATCAGAATGTGAGGTTTGTTATTCTCACATGAACTTATCCTCGTTGCAGCGTATAGAAATACGAATAAAAACGGACATACATATATCTATATATAATATGTAGAGGGAGATTGGCATATATACAGATATGTTTAATCTATGCTAGTTTTTGTTGTTTTTGGGTATGTACATGTATGGTATACATACATATATACTCGTTGTACTGATCACCCTGATTTTCCAGATAGTTTTATGGTATTCGTTGGTGCTCGTCGGCAGCAAGAAGCAGGGTGATGCAACGGTTGTCGTTATGACGCACAGTCACTAGACTCCCAAACCACACACCCGAAAAGACACACGCACCGAGCGGTTCGAAGGTTCAGATCTCGGATTTCTGTTCGGGTTAGATCTCACAGATGTACAGTAGAAGCCAGAAAGTTGGAACATCATTGTCCTCATGCCCTTAAGGTAAAGTATAAGGGGTCCTAGCACTAATCCTCCTAAAACCATGTTCAAACTTTCTGGCTTCTACTGTAGGATAGTTCCGTGCAGTGGGGGGGGGGGTTCAAGGTGTAGATTGTACAGGTTGAGCATTGCTCCGTCCTGCAAGGTGCAGAAGCTGCGTGCGCAGGCCCCCGACCTGCCGTTGCCAGATAACTTGACATGGGGGTTTAAGGTCTCAGCGTTTAGGGTTTAAGCTTTCCCTTCTTGCTCCAAACCTAATTTGTTTTAAGACCCCTGATAACTTCACATAGGGATTTAAGGTTTAAGGGTTTAGGGTTTAAGTTTTCCCTTCTGGCTCCGAATCTCAATATTAAGGCCACTGACAACTCAACATAGGGGTTGACGGCTTGGGGTTTAGGACTTTAGTAGTATCCCGTTTTTTCTCCGGCAGCGATCTAACTAAATTCAAGAGCCCTCGTACATTAGCAGCAACGAGAATGTAGAAGAAGATGGAGTTCTAAGGTTTGGGGTTGGGCTTGGGGCTTCGTGCTCAAGAATCGAAGCTTCTGCTTTCGGTCGTAGCCTTTCGCTCAGGTTCGAACGTGTCAACACCTTCCGCGGCCTTCTTGAGTGCAGGGCTTCAGGGGAGTTTGCAGTTTCGAATGCCTTCCATGCCCTGTTGCCGAAACTTAGGGGTACTTAGAAATAATTTAATTGTTGGTTATGATAATCCCCAAGAAACAGCTAAACATTATAGTTTTTGCTAGGGTTCCAAGTTCAGTATAGGAAACACTCGGTGACCGCTACCGCTGCATAGATCCGAAGTCTTATGAGAAATCTGGGTTCCAACAACCCCTATGTCTCTACCCCAAACCCTTAACCCTAAGGACCTCTTCGGCCTTGACAGGTGGACAAAGAGCAAGTTGTACCAAAGTTCGGCCGAAAGGCCCAGGCAATTTTGCAAGGGCTGGAGAAACGCCTCTGCCTCAGAGCCGACATAGTTGTGGCAGTTTAGGGTTTAGGGTTTATCAAAGGGGAAAAGGAGAGACCCTTAAAGGGGACCCCTACCCTATAATGGGCTATATAATGGGTATATACTAGCTATATTAAGGGTATATACCCAGGGGTCCTTATTAAGGGTCCCTCCTTTTCCCCTTTGAGTTTAAGTAATGGGATGTCAAATGCGACGAAACAGGGATTGAGCCACAGCTTTACCATCCCTAAACCCCTTCTTCGGCAGTAGTTGAATTCTACCGATGGCTATCCTAGTGAAGGGCGACTCCTGCTGGTAAAAGCTACCACAACAAGTCTACACTAGGTAGGCCTTTGGGATGTGTTTTCCTCTTATTTTCTTTCATATTGGGGGGGAAGCGGATCTCATTTACGAACTTTTTTGGAGGCTTCGACAGGCCAAGCTAGCTACCACGCACGGTTAGAGCACTCGAAGAGTAATTGCAGCGATTGAAGAAGATGATCAGCGGACGCGATGACAGCCATAATAGCGAAGGGAGCAGGGATCATGTCACGGCTAACTACGGTCCGTCAGGAGTTTCCGATCGTCGTCGTCGTAGTAGTAGTAGTACCGTAGTAGTAGTAGTAGTAGTAGTAGTAGTAGTAGTAGTAGTAGTAGTAGTAGTAGTAGTCGTAGTAGTAGTAGTAGTAGCAGTAGTAGTAGGAGTAGTGATAGTCAAACTAAAGGACTACCTGCAGGCTCACCAGCAGAAAGGACTCACTGGACACGAACACCATTGCTAACAAGTCTTCCTGGGCACAGAACACATCAGTAAGAACGCCTACACCGCCTCCGTTTACACATGTATGACAGCAGTCTTAAGTAGTGGTTGCAATACTAGTGGTACATGATGAAGAAGGCTGTCATTCTAAGCCGACCGGACCGCACGCAACCCTAGACATTGACCCTAATCCCCCTATAATCTCCAGCTCCCCAAGGCTTGGACGGTGCGTCCCCGGATCTGGAAGCAGCCATTGATGGTGCAACGGCCGATTTTCGTCGGGTGATTCCCTGATTTACTATCCTGTAATGACCCCATACTGCGCCGGGCCGATAGTTCGACCCACTAGCTTCGACATGCTACAACACATAGGCCTCCACCCTCCTCCGCACTTTGAGGAACTCCGCAAGAGCCTGTATGTAACATGATACACAAGGGGGTCGAAACTTTCGGCCCCGTGATGTAGTAGTTCCTTTTTGGGATTGCCTTATAGGATTCTAAATATGAACCCAAAAAGGGACTACTATGGGGCCTTAGGGTAGAGAGCCTAAACTGATGCGGCTTTGGGGTTTTCAAGCTTCGAGCATGGCAGGGCTTCAAAGCCCTAAAGCCCTAAAGCCTTGTTGTTGGCAAGCTTTTGCTTCCAGTGCAAGCACTGCTAGGAGCTGCGACGTAGTCCTGAAGTCTACCACCTCCCTTCTTTTTGAAGGTTTCGGTGCGAGTTTCGGGTTTTTGGGGGTCCCTGGCCGGCTTGAGATCTGAAACCCTGAGCCCCAAAGCCTTTAGGGTTTAGGGTTTAGTGGTTTATATAGGGTTTAGGGTTTAGGGGTTTATATAGGGTTTAGGGTTTAGGGGTTTATATAGGGTTTAGGGTTTAGGGGTTTATATAGGGTTTAGGGTTGAGGGTTTAGGGGTTTAGGGCTAGGGCTTAAAGGAGCACTTAACCCCACAGCCTGTTAACAGAACCCCAAACTCTTAACCCAAGAGCTGTATAGGTACCCTAAGCCCTAAATATTTGCGGGAGGTGCCCTGGAAGCTCTCTTCCTCCGGCAACTGATGCTTGCATCTTGGCCTAGTGGAGCTTTGCTACTGTCGGATGTAGCACAGTTCAGGGTTCAGGGTTTGGGGAAGGGGTTTAGGGATTAGGGTTTAGGGTTTGTTGGAGTCTGTTAGAGTTGAGGATGAGATGGCTCTTTGGGGGATTGCTTTGGGGTAAGCTTCTTTCAGTTTGAGAGTTGCGTGTTTCGGGCTCTTGAGCTGAATTTTACGTAGGTTTTAGTACCCCCAACCCTAAACCCTAACCCTAAACCCGAAACCCGTTTTGGGGTTTAGTGCGGCGTTCTTCCCACTGCAGAGCCCCAAGTCCCCAAGCCCCGATAGTAACCGTATCGTAACCCTAAACTATCTCTATAGAATCCCTAAGCCCCAACCCCTACAGTAATCTGTTTCGTTCAGAGTTTCAGCCTATGTTAGTGATTTAAGATTTGCGGGCTCAGGGTTTAGAGTTTTAGGGCTGTAGAGCCTAAGATTTAGGGCGAAGTTGAGCATCACGGTTCACTTTAGAAGCTGTGGAATGTTTACGTTCAGGACTGCTCACATGGTGGAAAGCGACGCTCGAGCTCGACTGTAGGATGCGTGTTTCATAACATTTTATGAGTAGTAGAATATATAGGCAACCTTTAATCTTGTGGGGGCACGACAATCCTTTATGATCCCAAAGTTTAAGCGTGACTTCCCCTGCTGGTACCAATCGGTATCCTCCCAAATATTAACCCAAGCTCGGAGGAACCCTTTCTTTCTCTTTCTCACGCTGAACTTTGAGTAGCTGGTATTTGGGTAGTTGTCAAAATTAGGGTCCCTAATTGGCTAAATAATAGGTGCCGTACTATAGTGGGGACCCTAATTTTGGCAACCGCCCATTTGTAACGGTCAGAATGGATCTTGGAGGAATCGCATGTCCAACAGACACGGCAGCTGCGCGTTCCAGCTCCGCAGCTGTTTTTTTCTTGGCGACCCCGCCGGCCTGCGGCCTGCCGCCCAAGCTGTTGCCGAGTTGTCGCACGCTGGCCACACAATTTTGCGAAGACGTCCCTCTGGATTCCTCCACTGAGCAGTAGCCACCGAAGAGGCATGCGCCAGCCGCTCCCATCACAGGGAAGCTGCTCTCCTTCTGCTGCTGGCCGGTCCATGATCCTAGTGCGGTAGCAGCAGACTGTCGCATCTGTGTGTAGACGTGTGCCCGGGTCTGGGTACCGACACTCCCCAGCTCCGGCTGAGGATGCACACGTGCTGCAGTGGTATCACACAGTCTTGCTGGCGAGGAGCGCAAGGATTGCGAATCTGCGATTGGCTTTGTTTACCATCGTCAACACATGCTCCTGCATCGTGACAAGTTCTTGATTGTTCAAGCATTCTGCTACCACTCTGGCCCGTAAAGGCTTTTGTCGGTTTGAGCTCGGCGCACCTCTTATGGCAAACATAAAGTCCAAAATCCATAGTTACATCGGTAGTTCTCGAAATTCGGGTCCCTTTTAGGATCCGTTTCAGAAGGGTGCCCCACCTTCTTCTGGGCTCCTGAAAGGTCACCCTGTAGAGAACTGACTGCACCACCAAACCCATGCTCGTCGTGCTCCCAAAACCAGGGCCCTTTCCCTGAGGTATATATAGTCTACTCCGGACGGGAATGAACGTTTAGGCTCCCCGGTTGTATCCTTTTGCCCTTTTTCGTTTTAGGTTACCTGATTCTGCTTATTTTCCAATAGTAGGAAGAAGAGTACCCTCATTTTGGGGGTGCTACTGGTAAATCTAGAATCTCTTGGAGGTGTCTAGCCTTTAATCAGCCTCCAAAATTCTGTTCAACAGCAACCTGATGCAAAGCCCTGTCAGGTGGAAGACCGGCTGGTAAAGAAGCTCACCCGCCCTGATTTGAAGGGCTTTCGTTAGGCAGTTTAATTTAGGTAACCGCGCTATGATAATCAAATTTGTACGGTCTCCCATTATGGGAACTGGTCTCCCATTATGGGAACTTAGCTTAAGCTCCATGCGAGCTTAACGCGCAGAGTTGTGAAAATCAAGAATAGGGGTGCAAGGAGATTGTTGAAAAGTCAGGTACAGGGCTCATGATACATGGGTCTACGGTCTTAGTATTTTCAATATGCGACTTATTTCTTGCGTTATAATGGTTGAAGGATAGTAGGGCTTCAGATGCGTAGGGTCAAGTTGGAGACAGCTGGTTTTCGGAGCCCACACTGTGCTCGCAAGCTCCCAGCCTCACGTCAAGTGCTGCTTACCGTCTGCTGTAACGGCCTTGCGGCTCGCCGGCGCCGTCTCTTGCCGAGACTACAGCGTCGTATCTCGAGGGCGACGAAGCCATCATCGGCCTGGCCGGTTACCTGGCCGGCGCGCGTCAGACTTTCGGGCGTCTGTTGCAACGCGGTGTAAGGTTGATAGGCCTCGAGAAAGACCCATCCGTGACCGCCAACTTCGATAACTATGGAGGCTGTCCAACCAGAAAGGAGCTGCGTGAAGCTGCCTCAGCCTACATGAGGTTCAGCGGCTCAGATGAAGCATTCGCTGGGCCGGCTGATATGGATTTGTAGGGTTTCAACATCTAGGTACTTGTATTGAGACTCAGGTACCGCAACTGCAGTTCTCCTAATTTTGGCACGGCTAGCTGTCTCAGTAGCTGTCTAAAGCATTTTCAGGGGTTGCAATGATTTGAAGTTGTCCCTAAACCCTAAACTCCTAACCCCTACTGCAATTATAGTGTAGTGATATACCCCGGCCCCAGGTCCCCGATCGGTGATTGAGGCTTTGTCTTACCATGTCCCTTGAGCCTTTAAGCACGTCGGCCGGTGGTCCAAGGTCGCATGCTTACGACTTGTCGGGTTTAGGAGTGGCAGAAGTGCATGGAGTTTTAGGGTTGAGGGGTTAAGGTTATAGTCATGGCCTGCGGTTTGTCCTTGGCATACTCCGAAACGGCTGGTTTTGAGGAGTTTTGTCACGAATCTGGGCCCAAGGCTCGGAGATGCCTGGAGAGTTTTTTGGGTTTCAGATGTTCTGACGTCGAGCTTCATGGTTAGGGCTTACCTTCGCCTCACATGACCTACCTTTCTAAGCCACACCACAGCCAGATCACAGCCAGGAATCTCCGAGAAACGGTCCATGAAGTGGCCGCAGTGCCTTTGAATCCAGCTGCTGCGCTGGTGGCATGGTCACAAAAGAACCCCGATGCTGATTTCCCAACGCGCGGCGCCAGGTCAGCCGACGGATGCCGACGGAAATCCTTGCAGCAGCTTCGCCACCACGAAAACACCATTGCGGAGGTGAAGGCCCTGGTGGCTCAACTGCAGGAACGGGAGGTTACGACAGACTGGGAATGTCAGATCCTGGCAAAGGACGTGGGCCAAGGCATTATATGCATCTCCACGGGCAGCACAGAGAAACCATCATGCAGCACGGCCTTCGGTTGGGTTGCGACGCCACGCACGAGATCTCCAACTCCAAAGTGAAGCTTTTCGCATTGGGTTGGCTTGCACAGCATGATGACGCCGGTGTCATTCGCAACATATTCATCCCGCTGGCCTTTGCGCTGGCACCATCAGAAGACGGCACTGCAGCCCATCTGCTGCTGCAGAGCACCGATGGATATTTGAAGGAGGCATGCGGATTCACGCTGAACGATGCCAAGGTTGCTCATCCTGATGGGGGCACCGGCCGCATCAAAAGTTCCCAGGACTGCTTTCGAATCGAAGTGCCTTTGGCCAGAAGTTTGCAACACATTGAAAGGAACATCCAAAAGGAAGGTGTCACGAAACTGCGGAGGACAAGTTGGTGGGATACGGTGCAACGCTGGGTCAGCTTCAGCGCATTCCTCCGCAGTGACTCCTTGTTTGATCGTTTTTGGCACCACGCCTTCCCTATTCTCAGGCAGCAGGATGAAGAAATGTTCGAACAATACCTGGCTTCAGACATACTCAGCCACGCGGGTGGGAAATGGACGGCTTGGAGAGCCGGCCCGCTGGAGCCGGGATATCGGCCGCACGCTTTGAACTCCGCGGATTCCTTTTTCAAAGTCCTGGACCACTATGTGCCGGATGAGAGCCTTCTAAGCTTGACAGAAGTTGTCTCCAAGTACGAGCATGTCGGGCGGGTTTTCAAGAAGGAAAGGGAGTGGTCTCAGTTGTGCTTTGCTGTCTCCATGCTATCCACACCCGCAATTTTTGCCGAGATCCCGAACACCTTGAGCGAACGCCCGGAACATTTCCATGGCAAGCAAATTCGCCGTATGAGTGTGGCTGGCATCAAGCGGGTCCTGGAGAGTGGTACACACATCCGGGTGGAGGTCGCGGTGGATGGTGCAACAAGATTGGTCTTCTGCAAGTATCAAGCCGCCGATTTCGATGAGCAGAAGATGCGAATGTTGGCGAAGTTGGAGACGACAGAAAATGCAGATCAAGTGGATGCATGCCTCCTAACCCTTGAAGCATTAACACAAGAAGCGGATGGAACTCACTTCCATCCGCGTGTGCTTCGAGCATTATATGTTCAGTTCACCGCAGTGTACAAGTGCGGTGCGGCAATCCTGGATTCACATCAGACATCATTAGGGAACCCTAAACAGGCAGTTTATTTGGGGTATAGGGTTTAGGATTTAGGACAGACATTGGGGAAGGGCAAGCTCCATGCTAAAACGATGATGTAAACGCTATCTCCCTTAACCACCCTCTAAACCCTAAAACCATAACATCCACTGAACACCCTAAACCCTAAACCCATCATATTTCCCTCAAAACCCTAATCCCTAACCCATAATACCTGAGTTTGGAGTACCATACTTGACTACTTTTTTGGGGTACTTGTTCCTTAAAGGAACCCTTATGAAATGAAAGTCTATACCTTTTTCTCCTTGGTTACATCAAAGTCCAGAATATCTCCTTCAAAGCCCTAAACCCCAAACCCATAATATCTCCTTAAGCAGGCTAAGCAAGGCCTTGCGCCTTGAGCCAACATTCCCCAAACCTGTCGAGCTCGAACTTTCATGTGCGACCTTACATGCTTACGGAATCCACTTTAATACAGTATAGTGTCGCACCATATGGAATATAGTGTTACTGTCGTATTATATACTCATTATGGTATACAATGGTACCGTAGCATAGTAGACTACAGTATGCTGTATGTTAATGCAAATCGTATAGTATACTGTATTCTGGTATAGCGCGGTACTGTAATGCCCTATATACCACACCCCACTATATCCTTGTACTATAGTGAAGTATAAGTACACTATATAATGTATCTTGGGTACCCTGAACCCTGAACCCGAAACCCTGAACCCTAAACCCTCAGCCTTAAACCCTAAACCCTGAACCGCCGCCAGGTACCTCCACAGCGCCAGCCCAGCCAAGGCCCTGGTTCAAGCGGAGAAGTCCTACGGCCAAGCTGCCGAGGCAGCGGCGTGCAAAGCTTGGGGCTTTAATCCGCAAATTCCTGTTTAGGGTGTAGGGGTGAGTTTAGGAGTATGGGTTTAGAGATTGAGGGGTTGGGTTTTAGGGGTTGGGGGTTTAGGGGTTTAGAGGTTGAGAGGTTGAGGGGTTGGGCGTAGGGGTTGGGGGTTTAGGGGTTTGGAGGTTGAGCGGTTGGGGGTTAAGGGCTCTTTTCTAGAGGTTTCGGGGTTGGAGTTTAGGGGTTGGGATTTAGGGGTTTATGGTTCAAGGGTTGCCACAGTGGCGTTCAACCTAATGTTCCCAAAGAAACCTCAATTCAACAAGATCTGAAACTCCTAAAATCTCCTAAGCACTAGACTCCTACCTAAACGTCAAGCCTTGAATTCCTAAACTGCTAAACACGAAACCCCAAACCTTAAATCCTGTTAAGGCTCAAGAGCTGAGGTTTTAGGGGCTTAGTGGAAAAGGTTGTCTGATGAGGCAGAGGTGTAAGACCGACATAGGCCCAGCCCGCGAAGGCCACCGACCCCTGAAATGCAAAAGCATGCCGTGAAGTTAAAGAGGCATCTGGAGCAGGCTTTCAGGTGGAACTGCACATGTAGAGGATCTTGGGCTATGTGTGAAAAACCGTCAACCCTGTAGGATTACGAAGCCATAAACCCTAAACCCTAATGCAGACATCGACCCAAAGATGTTTAGGGCACCATGTTCGGATTTCGTGGTTCGAGTTCTCGAGCTTCAGGGGCCCCAGAATGCTTTCGGGCATTGCGGTACAGGGGCTCAGCTTTCGGAGTTCAGCCCTCAGCCTGAAACACAAAGCCCTAAACCTCAGGCGCAGTTTTTTGTGGATAGTTTTGTGCGTTTCAACGCGAAACCGGTGGATCAGCTTTGCGGGAGTAGGGTCCTAGGTTTGTGTTTGGGGCATTGTGGGGTTGAGGGGCTCCGGTGCCCGAGTTTTGTCAGGCAGGGGGCTGCAGGCCTTTGGCATGATGTCTTCCAGAGTTCCTGCGATTCTTGTCGGCCCGAAGTGTGGTATTCCAAGAGCTGTACGACGAATGCTCGAGGTTTCGTTACACCCATGCAAGATGGATCCTTCAAAGGGGTTTAGGACGGAGCCTACCTTCTCCCACAATCCCAAAAAGCCCTTATCTTTGCAGTCCTTATGGATGGACCATAAACCCTAAGCCTTGTGTCACAGCCTGCACTCCCTACTCTCAATCCTTGCGCACCGAACCGTGCTCCGCCCTCAGCGCTAACTTCAAAGTCTACTGCCTCGCAATGTTTCGTTTACGCGAGGCGACATATACATGTTTGGCTTTGTGTTTGTGTGTGTTTGTGTTTATGCTCGAGTTTAGATGTGATGTAGATAGGCATAGAGTAGTAGCCATTCACATGATGGAGCTGTTCGCAGGACCTGATGCGGCCGAACAGCACTTGGAGCTTTGCGCAGGGGCCCTATGAGCAGTTTTGGCTTTCTGTCAGAAGGCTCCACACTTTGCAGCCCCGCGGATGTGGCAGTGGAAGTTCACTGACCACGCTGTGGGCTTTTTGGGATTTCGATCTTGGGAATCTTTACAGTATAACGGTGCTGCGGATAAGGTCCAGTCTAGGCTCCCTTCTTGAGTTCGTTCTATGAGCCACAGCCAACCACATGAGAAGATGTCCGTCATGCAACCTAGAAGGGGCTATAATTCAAATTTGGAAATTTGCAGGCACGACTTGCGAAAGTGGTGAATACCCAAGTTAGTCAACGTTCGCGCAGCCTGCAGCCCTAAAAGGCCTAAACCCCCAAACCACTTTAGATATGAGCAACAATTTGGCAAAGGTATGGAGTTTTGGTGCATCGTATGATGCAGTTGCACACGGACCCTACGGGTAACTTCCTACGGGTTTGGAAATGCACCTACATGAAGCCCTAAACCCTACCCCTACAACCGTAGGCCCTAAAGTACACCCCTACAGCATAGAAGCCCAGAGACTCAAAAAATATGCTTCACCAACAGTCTCCCCGTTGCAGCAGCTGTGTAAGGACCAAGTACCAAGCCCTTAGCCTAAGCCCTAGGAGCTCTTAGAAGCTCTTTGGGCCAAACCCCAAACCCTAAACCCTAAGCCCTGGGAGCTTTTAGAAGCTCTTTGGGCCAAACCTCATACCCTGAACCCCAGAAAAAGGAAGGCAGCGTCAACCGAAGAACCCAGACCTGGAAAGCTCCAAACCAGAAAGCTTGAACCCTAAATCCCTGAAGCCTGAATCCCCAAAAACCCCGGTTTAGGGTTCAGGACTTACAGAGGCTTTAAGGGCTTAGGGTTCAGGGTTTAGGGTTTAGCCTGAATCCCGAAAAACCCCTTACACCCTGAAAAACCCTGAAGCATCCTGAACCTGAAACCCTAAACCTCCCAAGCACAAGACCCCTAAACCCTAAACTCTGAAGCTGGGAGGACAGGAGTTCTAGCTGTATCTGCAGGTGGAAAAGAGCCCTCAAAAACAAACTCTGAAGCTGACGCCGGAAAGCTCTGAACCCTAGGGATCGAACTTGAGGTCTGCGCAAAAAGAGTTTGTGACAGAGCTGGCGCAAGAGATGAGGTGGGGGCTGGAGGTCAGCGTTTATGGTTTTGGAGTTGTAAAATGTTGAGTAGGCTTCAGGGTTTTGGGTTGGGGGCTTGGGTGTCTTAACTATGGCTCTCGTGTCGTGATTCAGGATTTCTGGGCTTCAGAGAGTCGCTTGCAGGTCCCCTGTGGGATTCGGATGTAGGAGCAGCTGAGCGCTTCAAGCAACATATGGGACTTTCCGAAAATCAGGTTACCTTATTTGGGACCCTAAACCCTAAACCCTAAACCCTAAACCCTAAACCCTAAACCCTAAACCCTAGACTACTATCCAGGGGTACGATATTAGGGCCTCCTATCTTCGGGCTCTCCCATATGGCTTTCCCGAAATCGACGCTTCACCCCAGAGCCTTTCGGCCCGAAAGCCTTCAGGAAGTGGGAGTTTCCGAAAATAGGGAACCCTAATATCGTCGCCTAAATAGTAGGATTCTTAACATAAGGACCCCTAAATAAGGTACCCTTAATTTTCGGAAACTTCCAAATCCCTAAACCGCCGAAATCCTGAACCCTAAACCCTAAGCCCCCCAACCGAACTCTCTTAAGCTACTTGCATTTCGGGAAGGCAAGAGCTAGCTCTCACGGAGGAGCGCCAGAGAACTGCAACAGCCCAAGATGAAGTTGGGTGCTGTGGAGTAGGCCTTTTGTTTGGTTTTAAGATTTAATATAGTATGATTATAGTATAATATACCCCCAAACCTTATTCTACTCTAATGAAGGCCTCTATATATTATGGGTTCAGGGATTAGGGGTTTACAGTAGAAGCCTCAACGTTGGAAACCCACTAGCCTCAACCCTTAAGAGTAATGTATAGGGAATCCCAGCTCTATTTGGCCTTAATCCGGCTTCCAACTCTATGGGGCTTTGCTGTAGGTCCCTAGACCCTAAACCTAAAGTTCCCTTTAAAGGAACCTCCATAGATCCCTTTACCCTAAACCTAAAGTTCCCTTTAAAGGAACCTCCGTAGATCCCTTTACCCTAAACCTAAAATTCCCTTTAAAGGAACCTCCATAGATCCCTTTAAAGGGACTCCCAAAACTTGTGTAGGTTTACTATAAGGTTCGAGCTTCGGGTTTCCCCACCCGAGACCTAGGCGGCTCCAAGGTCAATGGGCATAGTAGGACCTTCTGTTGATGATATGGGAGTTTCCGAAAATAGGGGCTACCTTATTTGGGGGTCCTTATAATAGGGTTCCTACCATTTAGGGTACTAAATTAAGGTCCCCTATTGTCGGAAACTCCCATATAAATCCTGGCTCCTTTAGAGGGATCTATAAGGGTACCCTTAAGGGGCTCCTTTAAGCCATAGGTTCTAGGGATTTTAGGGTTTAGGTTGATGATGCAAATCCTGCATTACCTATAATAAGGAATATACCATTATTCCCATAGTCTAGCGTTTTTAAGGTAATGCAGGGTTTGTATCATCAACCGCAGTGCAGGTAATCATCACAATGGTAATTCAATCCGACCTAGTGTTGACTAGAACGCAGTCGATTCTAAGGTTGTGGTCAGAGTTTCGCATTATTCTCTTCGTATTCTGCGCAAGTTTTCCGCCCCGTCTGTGATGAACCCTAAACCCCTCAACGCTAAACCCCTAAACCCTAAAGCCCGAAACCCCTAACCCTAAAGCACAGTGTCACGCGCAGGTCCCCCTGGTACTGCGGTCACCACGGGGCCAACGAGAGTTTGCGTTTGACGACGGGTTGAACCAGATGACTGAAATCACCTAAAAAGGGCCCTAAACCCGGTCACGCAGAACCTTGAATGTGAGCCCAAACTCCAACTCACTTTAAGCCTTAACTATAAGCTCTAAACCGTAAGCCCGAAAATCTAAATGCAACAGGACAAGCAAAAAGGTCGAGTCTTCCCAAGACTGCCCTTAAAGGGCTTCTTATGAAGCACCGCCCACACACACTCACAAGGAGAAGACTGGGTTTAGGGATTTGCATGGCATTGTGGTGCAGTGCATGTTACATTCTCTGCATTGCCGTGGTATGTATGTAGTTTTCAGGATTTTTGGCTTGAATTTGCAGGAACTCATGATGCGCAAATACGTCCGTGTCACTGTTCCATCTCGTCTGGTAACATTGTCAAGTCACTATTCACAACCTTTCCGTTTTAAGCCTATAAAACCGAACTCCTAGACCTGAGCCCCATTCATAATTGATGCATAGATCCTTATAGACCCTAAACTTCAAAACCTTCAGCCCCCCTTCATACATTAACTCATGCCTGCCGGTGGCTTCTTCCTAAGGCCCAGACACAGCGAGCGACGGCAGACATCATAGGCAAGATCCAGACCCAGCCAGAACCTCAGGCCCCCCAAACCCTAGAACCTCAGGCCCCCTAAGCCTTAAAGCCTAAACCCCAAAGCCTAAACCCAGAACCCCAAACCCAAACCCTAGACCTAAGCTAAGAGAGTGCCCCGATTTTGAGGGGCGTCTGCAGAGTGTACGGACCCCGAATTCGAACCGAAGAAGCACCCAAACGTAATCTGTTGGGTGATAAAGGCGGACATTTTGAGACATCCCAACCCTATGGGTTTTAGTTAGTGCTTTTGAAGTCCCTAGTTGTGTTCACGAGCCGTGGCATAGACTGAGGGGTGGCGAGTTTTGGAGGTTGAACCCGTACTCCCTGAGCTCGAAGATCAAGATCAAGACTCGCAGTCCTCAGGGTTCATTAGCATAGTATATTACAACATACACCAACATCCCATATCTCATGCCAAGTGTTCAGGCCTCTACATTCAGCTGCTACCTCAAGCGCTCAGATCTGTAATGTGCCAGTCGAGCTTGACCCTAAACCCTAGACGCCTAAACCCCTAAACCCCGAAACCCTGAACCCCTAAACCGCCTAAACCCCTACACCCTTAAACCCTAAAACCAGAGACCGAGGATGGACTACTTGGCCGGCAAGCTGCCGCGGCCTCAGTCTCGTGCAGTGCGCCTAGAACGGATATAGGGGCCTTGATAATTACTTATACTATTAGAATAGGGTTCCTATAAAGGGGTATATATGAAGGCTACTATAAGGGGGCTGTTATAGGGATTTAGTATAGGAGCCTAAATCATCACCAATACTATTTTGGCGGGGTTCCTTACTATAATTCTGGTATAACGGGCTCCAAAACCCTATTCTGATTTTTTCCAGGCCCCGATAGTAGTGGGGGTCCTTACTATACTTCTAGTATAATGGTCCCCAAACCCTATTCTGCTTTGTTTAAGGCCCCGATAGTAGACCCTAAACCCTAAACCCCAGAGGCTCTTGGAAACTCCTTGGGCTAAGCCCTATTCCATTATGAAGGTCCCGATAATACAGCAGCACCCTTCTAGATCCCTTGTCTAGGATGCCCAGTAGTACCCTTATTCCCTTTTTGTAGTCCTAGGTTCCTTATAAAGTTGCCCAATACCAACAAGAGAGGCCTTTTTATTCTTAGGTTACTGGGTATCCTAGTTGTAGTAATCCTTATAGACCCCTTTTTAAAGGAACCCTATTCTAGGCATGAAGGCCCCTATAATGAGGATTCAAGGGTTTGGAGGTGTTTACGGTATTCTGCTCCAGGGGTTTGGCAAGGCTAAGAAGGCTGCAGAATTGGGATACTACAGGGGCCTTAATAATTATGAATGGTATTTTGGGGGTTCCTTACTATATTTCTACCCCAAAACCCTATTCTATTTTACGGCCCCTATATTAGATTGGTCTGGCTTCTGTGCCTTTCTCATTCTCCTTGAACAGATGTAAATGCAGCTGTACATATTATACGTGTGCATTAAAAGTAGACCGTTTCGATGTCGGCTTGCACCTCTGCACATCGACCCAACGATCCTCCACACGTGAATCCTGTGTCGACTCCAACAGGGAGCCTGCTGCAGCAAATGGTGCGGGATCTCAGGCCAAGGAAGTTGCAGCCTACGAGCCGGCACACGTGAAGATGAAGGTCCACGTCTTCTTGAACTGCTAACACCGTCTCATTCGATGCGTACCACTGGCGACGGTGTTGAAAGTCAATGGCCGCCTTCGAGAACAACTATGCCTCAAAAAACAGGCTCGCTGGCAAGAGTTGACCCCCGCGAAGGAAGCAACAACGCAACACCACTTGGTGCTGCCGGGCTACGTGCCCCTCCTGCAGGCACCTCTTTAGAACTCTAAAGGAACCCTTGTAATACCCTTTAAAGGAACCGCTTCAATACCCCTTCAAAGGAACCCCACAGAGTCCCAAAGCCCTGAAAAGAAGGGCGGCCCCGGAGAGAAGAACCAAAAACACGAAGACGGACGCCGCAATAGCATGAGGGTTTAGGGTTTAGGGTCTAGGGTCGTGGGCTTCGGCAGGTGATGCTCTTCAGAAGCTGGTCGCTTAGTTGGTGCAAAACGCATGCAGGTTTTGCGGCACCGCGGTGCAGACACGTCTACAACACCCTTTCAACAGCCCTGATAAAGTAACCCGTGTAGAACACTTCAAAAACAGCCGATTCTGTCTTCCGATTGCTAAGGCCCCTATGTGAAGTCTGAAAAGCCGCTTCATGGGGCAACATCAATACAACGCCTCCAAGGAACCCTACTCCATTTAGCATGTAAGGCCATATAGTACAGCCTTCAGTAACAATTAGGTGAACCTGATAGCAGCCTTCAGCAGATCCGTCTCAGAAGCCTTTTCAACCCTTGAAGAAATAGTCTACAAAGCTGCTGCTTGTGGTGGCCTTCCTTTTCGATTCAATGCATCATCTTTACGGCATCAGGGTGTTGGGTTCATTCGTTTTGTACAGCCACGTCGGCTCTTCTGGCATGTGCAGACACTTCCTCGAACCTGGCTTCTCATCGCTGGTTTCGTTTTTGGTGTTCCGATGACTCCTAGTTTTGATCCCTGTACTCCAAAGCCTAGTTTTAATTCCTAGGCCCCTAGACAGAGCCCTAGTTAGGAGGATGAGCTTTTTCGGACTTGTGAACGGAAGCTGCCAGGCGTCAGTCATCGACAGGCGGCCCATGGATGTTCTGGACGTCCGCGGCCTCATTGTAGGGTTTCGTTCAAGGTTCAGGTTTTTAGGGTTTCCCTGCCCGATCTCAGAGTGGCCTTCGCACAGTAGTAGTAGCAGTAGTAGTAGTAGTAGTAGTAGTAGTAGCAGTAGTAGTAGCAGTAGTAGTAGGTAGTAGTAGTAGTAGTAGTAGTAGTAGTAGTAGTAGTAGTAGTAGTAGTAGTAGTAGTAGTAGTAGTAGTAGTAGTAGTAGTAGTAGCAGCAGCAGGAGTAGTAGTAGTAGTAGTAGTAGGAGTAGGAGTAGGAGTAGGAGTTGGAGTTGGAGTCAGCTGCAGAAGCCACGCAGGGGCCCGTCGTAATCAGGAAAATTACTCATTGTCGCCGTGCAGCTTCTAGTGTTGGTCCTACGGTTTAGGGCCCAGGGTAGATAGAACCCTACTATAGACCCCTTTAAGGAACCCTTCAAAGGGACCCTATTCTAATTAAGGCCACTGAACTACACCCTCATAGCAGCCCTTATTGTGACCCTTATAGCCCTTTAAGGAGCCCTTTAAAGGGAGCCCTTTTCTAATTATTAAGGCCCCCATACGGACCCCTAAACTAGGGAGCCCTACTATCGATTCCTTTTGGGAGCCCTTTAAAGGGTACCCTATTCAAACTATTAAGGCCTCTCTAGTAGACGCCCTAAACCCTAAACCCTAAACCGTGTCTTCGTATTGAGGCTTTGAGTTCTCCCCGTCCAAGGTCGTACCGGCTGCCAGGGACGCCCATCTTCGTCTCTGGCCGCAGGGCTCCCGGAAAAGGAGTCATGCCGTTGATGGGGGTTCCTTTAACGGGATCTATAAGGGTACTTCTAAGGTGTTCCTTCAAGGGATCTATAGGGTTTTAGGGTTTAGGGCTTACGATATTTTTCTCAATCCTGCATCACCCTAATGATCCTAGACTATGGGAATTATGTCCGTCTTATGGGTCATGCAGGATCTACATCATCAACTGTATTGCTGCAGATGCTTACCGCCCACAGGTCAAGGCTCCTTTGCCAAAGCCCTGAACCCTAAACCCGTAAATACCTGGCAGGCATCAAAAAGGAGCTTTAAAAAAACAAAAAAAACGTAAACCTTAAATCTCGGACCCCAAACCGCGCCGCTGCCGATCTTTCTTCTCAGAAGCCAGGCAGAAAAAGCCCTTCGGATCTGAAGCTGCGAACCTGACCTCCAACTCAACCCCTAGGGATCCAAGGACTCGTGTATTAAGGCTTTTGGGCCCAAAGAGCATACTATATAAGGCTTTTGGGCTATTTTGATCCCTAGGGAACTTCATTCACTTCACTACGCGGTTTAGGGCTTAACGGTTTAACGGCTCAACGGTTTAACGATTTTGCGGGGTTTCACGGTGTAGGTTTGTTCTTTATGGCTTGGTTCCGAAAGCCCAAGCCGTGAATGTCTCACAGAACCAGTTAGTCCTCAACTTCCAACACCAACCCACCAACACCTAAACCTCAATCCGGATACCTCAACCGCTTGAACACCCTTTCAAGCACGGTCAGTCGGCTATAAGTAGGCCGGAAACCCCAAAACCCCCACCCCTACAACCCTAAACTTTTGAACCCCTAACCCAGGGCTCCAACCCTAAACCCTGATACCCCAAACTTGAAGCCGGAAACCGAGAGCCTGGACCAGGTCGGTGAAGACAGTTCCCGCACTCAAGCTTTGCGTAGGGCTTTGGGGTTTAGGGGCCCTTTAGGATGAATATACCGAGAGGGTCCATATACGGTATATTTTAATACTATTTTGGAATTGGGTCCCCAACACCATAATGGGGATGGTTGCTTAGGGCCTGATGCTATGATGGTAGTATAATGGGACGCTCTATTTAGGACGAAGCTGAAGGAGACGCGTCAATGCCAAGCCCGAAAATCTAAACGTAGCTATGGGGCTCAGGTACATCAACCTGACTTTGCTCGCAGCACATATTTCTAGAGTTCACACGGAAACGCACCAACAAAACGAACCACAAAACCTGTTACTCAAACCCTAAACCATACACGCCGCACCTAAGCCCTAAACCCAAGGGGCCCAAACATCGCAGATACACCAGGCTCGCAGGCTCGCACAAGCTAAGATGTGCCCTACTTAGGAGCCTCATGTCTAGGGGTCGATTGAATTTCAGAGACTCCCAAACCCCTTATTTAAGTATACCTTAACTTCAGGGCTACGATTATGATTTAAGTTTGTTCCTTAATTAAGAGGGGTTTGGGAGTCTCAGGGAAAACCCTAAACCCTGAACCCCTAAACTGCCTTCCTGACTCCAAAACCCAAGGTTACCAGGACGGCCGGACGAACATCGAGCTGAACTTAGCCCCGAACAAGGAGCCCTGGGTTGGGGGTTTAAGTTTGGGGTTGTAGGGTAGGGGGGGTTTGGGTTTCCAGCCTACTTATAGCCGACTTACCGTGCTTGAAAGGTGTTCAAGGCTTTCGGGTTTCATGGGCCTGAGATTAAGGTTTGGGTTTAGCGTTTAGGGTTTGGGGTTACAGGTTTAGTGTATAGGGTCGATGATTCCCCTTGTTCAGGGGTTGAGGCGTAGAGGTGTAGCTTTTTGTAAACGTTAAGGGTTGGGATGCGGACCTGACGGTTCACCCTGGATTTTGGTATCCTGGATCCTTGCACCCCCGAAACCGCCGTAAACTGCAAAGCCTGCATGAGCCTTACCGAACAAGGTCTAGCATCTAGGGTTCAAGCTATACACATCTGGTCCAGACACGCCCAAAACCTTTAACTCTCAACCTGCAAGCTCTAATGCTTACTTGGGAGTTAGGGGTACCTTATTTTGGGGTCCTTACAATAAGGATCCTACTATTTAGGGTACTATGTTAGGGTCCCCTCTTTTCGGAAACTCCCACTTGAAGCTAAGCTTAACCCCCAGAGCGGATTGAGGGCTTTCATCGGGACCTTTTGGGCTCATCGCGCCCGGTGCTTCAGACATGGGAATAATGAAACAAAGACGCATGCTAGCAGTCATGCTAAATATACCAATACCCCGAAGACCCTAGATCCTGGCCAGTCTGCATATCTTTGGGCATGCAGGAAAGCTTGTCAAAATTGCCGTAACGGCAACTGTCAGGCATCGCTCTCGGACATGTCGAACGCCTGGCACCTTACCCACTTGTGCCGCGACTGCAAAAGGGCCTGCGGCAGGGAGCAACAGGCTTCGACCGCTTGGCAGCAGTCCCAGCAGGACGACGGCTGGCAACAGCCGGCTGGGAGGGCTGGGACGATTCCGCTTGCCAGAACAATTGGGGAGTCCGCTCGTGGTACCAATAGTACCCCCCGTTTTGTTCCAGAATGGCCCGCTTGGCCCTATACACACACCCACGCACAGCCCCGGGCACACAGTCCGTGGATCTTGGCTCCCTTCGCAGGTGAAGTGGTTTCTACGCTTCGAATCCTGTTGTACCCGTCATAATCAAGCTTGTAAGGTAGAAGCCCTGAACAACTAACCCTTCATCCTGAAGACTTAAGCCCTAAAGTAACATAGCGGCCGTTTGCCTTTTTCAGGCCTCTACATTGACGTCCTGAAATTCGTACAACCCTGGACCCTCCAACCAAACGATCTCTTACTCCGCTTAAATTCTAAACCCCAGAATCCTGCTATAAACCCTAAACCCGAAACCCCAACCCCTAAACCCTAGACCCTAGCCCCCATACCCTAAACCCTAAACCCCGAAACAAGCCCACGAGCCTCAGAGCCTCGCGCGCAGGATCCGACCAACGCTGAGGCAGGCTTTGTGGAGAGCCTCACTCCCCAGAATCTTGGTCCGGGACTGAGCTTTAGGGTTTAGGGTGTAGGGTTTAGGGTTTAGGGTTGCTTCAGGAGTACACATAGGCCCCATAGTAGTACCTTGCTGGGGTTCGTATTTAATTAGAATTCCATAAGGTAATCCCAAAAAGGAACTACTATGGGGCCTGTGGGTAAGGTGTTAGGGTTTTAAGTTTTAGGGCTTAGGAAAGTTTAGGGGTTAGTGTTTGGCACTCTTGGGTTAGGGCGTGCGTGCATTGTTGCATGAAGTTCAACAGTGACCTCCAAGGTCTTTCTCTCAACGTGGGACTTTGAGCAATGCGTGTTGGAGAAACTGACTCATGGGGCAAGGCGGTTTACTTGTAACTTTTGCCAGTCCAGTATTAACATCATAGTCCCCACATGACCACATGTATCGGCATAACTTCGGTCGTGATCTCGACTCCCTCGTTATCGAAGTGTGATGTCTCTCTTTATCCAGAACCGTTTCATTTCATCGACTTCGAGTCGTTTGCGTTGTGAGCAATAGCCAATGCAGGATATCTATACAAAGACATACACATATAAGCGCATCTGTATGTAAGCATGTATGCATGTATATACATATATATATATATATATACAGCTTTACGTGTCTTTAGAAAATAGAATTTACCCGAATAATAAGAAATTCAACATATTTGCCGTTTCTTTTCGATCAAGGAGAACCTATTCTCGGCATTATTTGAGAGAAATGAATAGATAATTTGGCAAATTATTAGTTATCTTTTCTGGGTATGGATTCAATATTGTCATATATAGATGGGAAAGATTATATAGAAAATCTAATGATATTTCGAAGGTAAGGATAGAGAAGAATTAGTATTATAAATAATAGAGATTTAATAATTCTCGATTTGGGAGAATATTTATTTTCTTATATATGCGAAGAATTCCGAA